>JASVEL010001119.1:0-340493 GCA_032618575.1 Nicotiana noctiflora
CAAAATTTGACCAAAGTCAACTCAGTTGAGTTTAAAAGCTCTAATTCACAATTTAATCCATTTTCACATAAAACCTTCCGAAAAATTATATGAATTGCGCACGCAAGTAGAGGAATTATTGATACCACTTTTAAAGGTCTTAAAATATTGAGATAATTATTTAATTTAAAGATGACATTTTGGGTCATCATATAATTGAATCAAATGATGAATAATTTAAATACTCAATTATAAATCGATTATTTGTAACATGTATTAATTCTTGTACTTAGCTAAAGAAAACAACCAATCAAACTAGAATTTAAAGTCAAAGAATTAAATCATTATAATAGCAAAGAACTAGACATTAAACACAACTAACAAATGTACCATAACATTTTAGAAAATTTATATAAAAATATACTTATATGTAGGTGTAGAATAAATTTAAATAGCAAATTCTATGGTCGATTCAGTTAGTTTTTTTCTAGGTTATTTTTTAATTAAAATTAAAACCAAACCAAATTTGATCGGTTTTTAAAATTTAAAACCAAAATCAAACAAAACCTAAAAAGTATCATATTTTTTTATCAGTTTGGGCAGAGTATATATCTAAATGCCAATATTTTGGACTCAAACCAAACCTTGCCGTGATATTTCTTTTAGAAACTGGCCTTCAGGTGCCTCATATAGTAACGACGGTATGCATAGGGTTCCTGCCATTTAGGCAAATTCCATACAGAACTTAAGATACCACTATGCCGATCAGATATTAGACAAATACATGAACGTTGTTTGACAACATGTTGCTTCAAGTGGTTCAAAAAATATCCACGTCTCTTCGCTTTCATCGGCACAAATAACAAAAGCTAGTGAAAATATTTATCCGTTAACATCTACTGCAACTGCGATCAAAAGCTTAATATCATACTTTCAATAGACATGAGTACTATCTATGAAAATTACCGAACCTCAATGCACAAAACTATCAATTACTGGTTTAAATGACCAGAACACATAGTTAAAAATATATTCCGATCTTCTCGGACTCCGCTCATGCCTCCATTCAACAACAGTCCCGGGGTTAAAGTATTTTAGTGCGGCCATATACCTGGTTAGAGATGAAAATGACTCATCCTAGTCATCATAAATAATTTTAAAAGTACGTTTGCACCCGAGATATGCCTTTCTTTTGATTTTAGTACACACATGCTCCTGGTGAACGACTGTAATACACTCTTTGATCTTGAACCTAATAGACACTTCCAAGTATGGAATCAAGACATGAGAAATCAAGTCTACATCCAAGTTAAAGTGATTCTCATTGAATGTGTCCATTTTACATATGTGGGTTTACCCACTTTCTACAACCCTGATTTTTTCTTGCTCGCACGCAACATCCAGTTACAACCCATAAAGTCTCTACGGCATACTTCCTTGTATATCTCCGGAGTTGACTCCCTTACTTTCATCTCACGTCACTCTCTTATGCTGTATATTTTCACAGCCTTGATTATGCGAGCTTTATCGGAAAAATATATTACTTTTGCCTGCACCATTGGTCTAGACCCATCCCACATTGGTGACCGAAATTCGTCAACATCTTCCCTCGTCAGCTCAGGTTCGACATTCACTTTCTCATCATCATCGCCCTCATCAAAGAAGTGTACGTCATCTCCAGACTCATCGATACTATTATCATAATCACTATCATCTTCCTGAATCTGTACATCTGCCAAATCATGAGTCAATACATCATCTACGAAAAATCGTGTGAGGTCAGAAACATCAAGTTGCTTATTTTTACTGCAGAAAAATAACAAAATGATAAGCTACTCAAATTGATAATACTTTACATATAGCTATATAACCTCACTTACAAGTCTTATTATGTTGACGTTTCATGATGGATATTTTCTTATTGATGATGACTCCCGCATGGACCACTGTGGTCCAACATGGCAGAACTACGCGTATTCCAACTAGGAGCGAGGTCATAACTTGTAAAATTCATATACGGACGGTACCCTTGTAAAAAATATGAGTGTTAATACAAAACCAATTCAGCATAAAATAAACATCGTTAAAGCTTAGAAAAATTGAAGTTTATCAGTTGTCTTGTGGATTATGTAAAGTCGAAAAATTATTTCCTCGCCGCTTATTTGCCGGTGGTGATAAGTTTAAATCAAGGTAAACTCTTTTATGAGGAATCTATCCGGCAAAGGCTGCTCTAGAATAACCACCAAATGACTGGGGGATATCCCTACTATGCACAACCTCATTATGGGGAACGTCTTCAACCTTGACGTACATTCCCAACAATTTATCATAATAAATTGTCTGTACTTATCCAGAATTCGTGAAAAATCTCTAAAAGTTTTATCATCTTCAATGTTAAACTCAGAATAAAAAGCAAACCTATGCGGAGTCACATAATACAGATATCTACCGGTTACTTTAAGGTCTAAACGTTTCACACTCATTCTTTTATATATCAACGATACCAATTTATCATACTCCATTGTAAGCGGTAATTTAACATCACACTGTGGAGATAAAGTATACCTCACAGAGTTATTCCCCGCTACAACCTCTCCCCCCTCCCCCAAGTATAATGAAACCCTTTTTTTTTGGCTCTTCATACATCATAAAAAAATGCTTGATTGCAAGAAGAGAAGTATGAACGGAAGTTAAAATATTTTTTGAATGGATTTTCATAAAATCCTAACGTCTTTAAATAAGGCAAGTCCTTCCTCAGAGGCATAATTTTTTATGTAAAACATCGTGTAATGCCGCGCTTTATATATTTGAATTATTATTATTATGTTAGCTAACCGCATGACATTTATTGGTGAGCCCAAAAAGAGTAAAACGTAATATTATACCGCATTATATGTAAAATGTGGTATTATACCGCGCTTTACCCGTTAAAGTATGCGTTTTATATAGAAAAATTATTTTTTTTAAACTTTAGAAACATGTTTTTAGTCCAAAAAAATTAGCATTTGGGTTTCGGAGCCAAATGGGTAATAAATTATGCAAAACAATCAAAGTATAGTTGGGACTTGGGAGTAATAAATATATATAGGTTCTGGTTGGAACAAACACAGTCACAGTACGTTTTAAGCCTTTCTCCCTGCATCCACATTGTTGTCATCGAAAACTCATCACTCCATCTTCCCTTCTCCGCCACACCCCACCATAACCATAACAATGCAAGCTCTTCAATCTTCATCCCTCCGCCCATCTCCACCCACCCACCCATTCCTCAAACCCACCACCCACCAGTTCACCAATGTAAAGCCATTGAAACCCAAAAAAATCACTCCATTTATCTCAGCTTCATCAGCTCCCATGCGCGAGAAAGACCCGAAGAAGCGCGTGGTCATAACTGGAATGGGCCTTGTTTCTGTTTTTGGCAATGACGTTGATGCTTACTATGATAAATTATTAGCTGGTGAAAGTGGGATTAGTCTAATTGATCGATTTGATGCCTCGAAATTCCCAACCAGATTTGGGGGACAAATTAGAGGGTTTAAAGCTGAAGGTTATATTGATGGTAAAAATGATAGAAGGCTTGATGATTGTCTTAGGTATTGCATTGTTGCTGGGAAAAAAGCTCTTGAAAATGCGGATCTTGGTACTGACAGAGATAAAAAGGTTTCGCTTTTTCACATTTTTGTTTATTTCAAATAAAATTGTTTTTCCTTTTTTGTTTTGTGCATGCAGTTTTATAACTTCTTGATTCTTTGTTAAACTTAAATTGACATAAAATGGGGCTTGCTGTGGTATGTTTTAAATTTGATTGTTGATATATTTAGATTTATTGGTTTATTTTTCTGTTTCTGTTTTTGGAATAAAGTTGCTTTTGTTTTTTGAGGTCCTCGTTATCCCCTTTCTCTACCTGGGGACAACTACTGGAGCTTTTTAATTTTTCAGCTTGAGCTCTGGTAGTAGTAGCTATTTTAGTTATATTCTTATTAACAATTCACTGATAGCTTAAAAAATCTCTGATAGTTCTTTTATGATGGTAAAGCCGATAAAAAATCTATCTATATTCCATAAATGGATTCAGTTATATTTAACTTATTACATATTCTGTCTTTTCTTCACTTTTGTTTTTAAGATGCTATGTCTATTTGAACAATAAGCTAGTATACATTCAGGGAAAAGAGAAAAACCTATTTGTAGAATTGAATTATTTGAATGATCAGTTCCATCATCCACATATGTTTAGATATAGTGACGGCTATTATAGAATGACCTATTAGTGTTTCACGTGTTTGTATCATTTGAAGTATTAAATTAGTGAGAAACTTTATTTGATAATGTGAACTTTGTCAGAACTTTGGGACTTCCCATTGGTCTCTGTGTCATGAGCTATATGCTTACATTAAGATGAAAGTCTTGAATTTATCCGTGGAAGACCCAAATGATGTTATGAACTCTTCAGCAGTTATATTTGGTTTGTCTAATATCCAAAATCAATTACCTCATTCTGAATTTACAGAGGTTTGCCAAACAAGCATCGTATATCGCACATTATTATCAAAATTAACTGAGAGTAAAGATTTCCCTGTGATCTCTTGGCACGATGGTCTTCAAAACTTATAGTTGCTGCTTGGACAATCTCCCACTTCATGAAAATTGGGTCCTTCAATTTTTCCTTGGATATGGTATATATACGTAGGCCTAAGACTATTAGATATCCCGTGGAATTCGTAGGTACCCCATGGAATTAGTCGATGCGCGTAAGCTAGCCTGGACACCACAATTATCAAAGAAAAAATTGTTATAGCATATATGGTTAATGTTTCTCTCCGTTGTTTCGTTTATCACCCATTTGTAACTCTAGGTACTACATATACCTCCATTATGCGGCTACCTTAAAGCTTGCTCTTGATCAGCAAACTAGGGCATTGGGATTGGAGCTGAGGCTCCACTAGAACTTCCTTATGTTCCTTATTCTCCCGTACTAACAGACCATATACTTGCTAGTTAATTGGTGCTTTTCTTGTCCATGAATCTTCCCAGAATTTTAGAACTTCGCTGTTGTTTTGTCCTCCAGTTTAGATGTTTTTTAAATATTTGAAATTATTGGTATATGGAACAAACTCCAGTTGCAGTGATTTCAGAACTTCACTCCATGAACTTAAATGCAACAACACCCTCTGTTCTCTTATCTTTTGAATATGTGCTTTGACATCTTTTTTTTCCTTTCTTTTTTCTCCCTAGGCTTTATGTGAGTGGTTTAAAATAGTCAAAAACTAATCGTCTTAGTGATGCAAATTTGTCCGTCATTGATTCCTTTAGTTACTGCATTTGAAAATCATGAGTCTTACTAGTCTGCAGACCTTTTTTGTCTGGATTTGTTTCTTTTTTTGCTGTAGGGGGCAGGATTTTAAGATCTTTAGTTCTATTCTGACTGCAGATCAATAAGGAGCGAGCTGGTGTTTTAGTAGGAACAGGAATGGGTGGTCTTACAGTCTTTTCAGATGGCGTCCAAGCCTTAATCGAAAAGGGTCACAGGAAAATTTCTCCATTTTTTATACCATATGCCATAACAAACATGGGTTCGGCCTTGCTTGCCATTGATGTTGGTTTCATGGGACCAAACTATTCAATTTCGACTGCTTGTGCTACCTCCAACTATTGTTTCTATGCTGCTGCCAACCACATTCGTCGCGGTGAAGCTGATTTGATGATAGCTGGTGGAACAGAAGCTGCCATGATTCCCATTGGATTAGGAGGTTTTGTTGCATGCAGAGCTTTGTCTCAAAGAAATGATGATCCCCAAACTGCTTCTAGACCGTGGGACAAAGATAGAGACGGTTTTGTTATGGGAGAGGGGGCTGGAGTTTTGGTAAGTTTGCTCAAGTGTTGATTAAAAGTTTGATAACAAGAAACACCATTTAAGCTTTTTATCCACTTTGAACCAATGTTATGTGTTGTCTATACTACTCTTTTTAATAATTAATGTTTCTATCCTTCCTGAAGTACGGGTTCAAGCCGTGGAAACAACCTCTTGCAGAAATGCAGGGTAAGGTTGCGTACAATAGACCCTTATGGTCCGGTCCTTCCTAGGACCCTGCGCAAAGCGGGAGCTTAGTGCATCAGGCTGCCCTTTTTATCCTTCATGAAGTAATTAAATATGTTAAGAATTTGAACATCATGCCTAACTCAACCTCAATGATTAGCTCATGAGGTGAGGATTGCCTTAGTACAACGAGACAAAAACCTATTTCCTCCACCAATGTGGACCACTTGACATAAAATACCAACCAAAAAATCGTGATTGCTCTTTCATTGCATGGCGGAGAACAGTTTTAGACAAAGTACTGCCATACTATATCACTCTCATACAACATGATCGATCACCTTGGAAAGACATAATGACAATTGGATGGAATTTTTGACAGGTGATGGAAAGTTTGGAGCATGCAATGAAACGAGGAGCACCCATAATTGCAGAATATTTGGGTGGTGCAGTAAACTGTGATGCTTATCACATGACTGACCCCAGAGCTGATGGACTTGGTGTTTCTTCATGTATTCTTAGTAGCCTTGAAGATGCTGGAGTGTCACCAGAAGAGGTGTTTTTTCTTTTGTTCTTTCACTCATTTGATGTTCTACTTTTGCTGTGTCCACTCAATAATCAAAGAAAATTGTAACAGAGCTGCAGGAAAGAACAAATTGTTGTAGATATATCCAATATAAATTAGGTCATACCTGTTACCCTTCTATCACCAAATTCAACATCCTTACTTTCATCCTTTCCCTTTCACGAGTTTTTTCGTCATTGGATAAACTTTACTGGGGACAGAAGAAATAGTGCTGACATCAGATATGTTTTAACATGAGACTTGGACCTTGCTTGAGGCTTCTACTTTGTATTGTTTTTCTCTCAGAAACATATGACTCCGTTCTGCAATCTTATTTTTTGAATAGTTTAAAACTTGTCGATTCTGATCCTGTTCTATATTTCATTAGAGATATTTAATCTCTTGTTTCTTAGATGAGTAAATAAGGTTAAAATAGGGAAACCTTTGTATATAAATGGTAGATAAAGAGAGCATCCTAACAAGAAAGATAGATTCCAAATACCATCCTACAATCTCTTGGAATCAATTTGGACTCACTTGAGAATAGAACAAATAGTCTTGGTCGTCATCAAAGAAGTTGACGTCCGGGGCTTCCTCTTTCCCTTTAAAATAAAGCCGGTGGAAGCAAGGAATCCATATACAACACTAACAAGTTAAGGTTAAGTTATTGCACTTATGTTAAGTAAGTACAAGTCCGGTGATTACCAGGGGTATTTTAGGTTTGTTAGAGCTTGTTTTGTCAACATAGGAATAAGTATGAGGTATAAATATACTTCTGGCGATCCGTTAATACTTCTTACAACACAAAATATTAGTATTGGAATGAAATGAGACCCAATAGAGCGTGCCGGATATAGAAGATTTATATGCCTAACCTCAAATGTATGGGATTTAGGTATAGTTGATTGATCCCCGACTTTTCATCAAAATCAACTATTCCTCCTTTGATAACTAAGTCTTACATCATTATCCATCCGATTGATCTCTGCTTGAATTTGATGTAAAATCAAAGATTAGGGGGAAACGGGAGAATAATAGGGAGAAATAGGAGAAATTAAAGAAAGAACTAAGAGAGAAAGTAGATAGATCAATTCATAAGGTATTATTCATGAAGTGTTACTCAAGTTCTCTATAAGTATGCAGTGGTCATATTTATAGAGAAAAGGAATTATTCGTAGTCAGAACTCTTGAAATAAAAAAAGCCTCTATCTGTATTCTGTAATTAGAAGACAAAGCTATTTGACTGCTACATAAAACTCTATCTCTAACTAAAAGATAAGACAATCTCTAACTAATAGATTTATCTCATCTCTAATATTATCTTTGTTCTATTTCAAACTAAAAGAAAGGAGGATAAATAAATATGAAACATAATAGTACCACAATCTTTTATTTAGCTACATCAAAATATCTGAATCCCCTGTGCAAACGGCGGTATCTTTGTGAGTCGCACCAAGGAAGCCCCTATTAAGCCAATAATAGGCTGTTTGACAACCACAATCTGGGCTGAAAGTGTCCAGTTATCATCCTATCTCACTACCATCGACTTCTTTCTCCTGATTGATCTTGAGCCGTGAACCTTTTTTAAACAATAGTGAACATCCATAAGATAATGACAGTTACTCAGAATCAGCATCACAGAGAGTCAGGGTGTCATCGGCAAACCATAACTGAGCAGGAAAATGCAATTCCAAGCCTCCTTTTGTTCTAAATTCCCTGATATAATCTCCCCTTCTTTGTGTTGTCCAATGTTTGCTCAAAGCTTCCATGATGAGGATGAAGAGCATCTGATCTACCATCAGCAACAGCAAAATGGATGTCCTGGCTAGCTTTCGCAGAAACTGTTAAGAATTGTCATTGATATGAAAAATGAAAAGTATGTCGCTTGATCCTCCTCTACTTTCTTCCCAATCTCATCTTTTGTTGTAGTCAAGGAAGTCCATATTGAGCTTTAATGGAACCCCAGACTATACCCTCCTTTACCGTTCTTAGTTATTGCTGAAACAGTCAAGATTGTAATTCCTGTAGTCCTTTTTAAGATGCTTATTTTTTGGTCCCGCTTGCACCTAGTATTTGTGATGTTCATGGACAATAATGAATAGTGAATTTACTTGGTCAGTTGCAATGGTATTGGTTTTTTACTTGTACATTTAGAGATATCGGAAACAGCCTCTCTACTTAAGGTGGGGATAAGGTGTGTGTATCCATCACCCTCCCCAAACCTCACTTGTGGGATTACACTAGGTTCATTGTTGTTGTAGAAGTACTTTTAAGGAGACGGAGATGCAAAAATATTACAAAGTTTGAAGTGCAGTTGTTCAGTTGGTCATTTAGATCTTTGTTCAGGATGTCTTCTAAGTTGTCACTTAGAGCCTTGTTTAGATCGTAATTCAAACATTAGATGTTAGTCATTATTTGTGAGGAATAGATAATATAATGGTTAAACTGTTCCTAAAAGTTCGGTAGTTGAGTTGCTTACTTACCTATTCAAAAAAACAAAAGCTCTTTGTGTTTGATTATCATCTGGACTCTCCGTTTCGTTTATTTTCAGGTTAATTACATAAATGCTCATGCAACTTCCACCATAGTTGGTGATCTAGCTGAGGTAAATGCTGTTAAGAAGGTATTCAAGAACCCTTCAGAGATCAAAATGAATGCAACCAAGGTAACTTTCTCTAAATCGTAATGCCTGTATTAGTGATTTCTTTCAGTGTTGACTTTATTGAAATGTTGGAAATAATTTGATCCTTCAAAATTTTGTCATTTTCCGTTCTTCCAGTCCATGATAGGCCATTGCCTAGGTGCTGCTGGTGGCCTGGAAGCTATTGCAACAGTTAAAGCCATTACAACTGGCTGGCTACATCCTTCCATAAACCAATTTGTATGTCATTT
The DNA here is from genome assembly GCA_032618575.1 of Nicotiana noctiflora. Classification (NCBI taxonomy): domain Eukaryota; kingdom Viridiplantae; phylum Streptophyta; class Magnoliopsida; order Solanales; family Solanaceae; genus Nicotiana; species Nicotiana noctiflora. Next base: position 9,474 of record JASVEL010001119.1, read on the forward strand.
TCTCTTTGGGAACTTTCATTCATATATCGGCTCATAGGCTCATTCTTAATTTGCAAATCTCCTGTTTTTGTGAACTATGCAGAATCCCGAGCCTTCAGTTGAGTTTGATACCGTCGCAAACAAGAAACAGCAGCACGAGGTCAATGTTGGTAAGATAATCTTTTTTTAGATAGATTGGATAAAAACTCTGAGAAATAGTTGAACTTCTCGCAGCTTCTAAAACTTATGCTCAAAAGTTTTGCTAACATTTGTTTTCCATCTGCAGCAATATCAAATTCGTTTGGTTTTGGCGGTCACAACTCCGTTGTCGTTTTTTCTGCATTCAAGCCCTGATTTCAGCTTTAGTATAGCAAGAGCATCCTTCTGCTTCTGAGGCTTAATTTAGTGTGACATTGAGGCTGCTTCATCTCATCACAGCAATTGCTAAGCAACTGCAATTTAAGTTTTAATTTTTTGGTTTTTTGTTCTTAGCGATGAGTATTTCAACTTTTGCTTGTCTTTTTTTTTTTTTTTTACCTCTTTAGCTTATTGGATGTTTTCAAGGCACGGTTTCGAATTATGTAAGAGCTATAAAAGACACAATAGTCTTTTGAGATTGTCAAACATTGATTTTCCAGTCCATAGCATTTTTTTGGTTTCTTGCTACTGCCTTCATTCATCAGACACCAGAAGAAGACATTCCAACATTTCAAGTTTCAACACCCCACAACATTTCAATAATTGACCCATAATTTGTAGTGGTCAATCGGAAACAGCATCTCTACCTTGTTGTGGATTACACTGGGCTTGTTGTACCCATAATTTGTAGTCTCACAAAGGTTAATATGATCATAATAAATACGTTCAAAGTTTAAAAAGGGAGAGGTTATTGTGATGTATCACTTAAGAGTTTTGGTGCTCAGGTATCAAAGATAGAAGTCTAACTAAGAAATCAAATATGGCTCTACTAGAACTATGAGTTAGTCTATGTATTCATAGTTTGTTCCACATGTATGGTGGTTGGAGGGATACATTCAAACCCAAACGAAGTACAAACTCTGGTATTTAAGTAGAAGAGAGGGTAGAGGGGCGAGCCTATACTTTCTGATCATTATCGTCAACTTTATGTGTTCAATCTTTAAAGTTTTTAGCATCAAGTCTATTTGAAATGTTATGCGGTCATATGTATTATTTGTTGTAATTTTAGTGAATTTTACACATTAGTTTATACTCTCCGTCGAAAGTTATAGGTTCGATTGTACCTGTAGCTTGAATGCTACGTTCGCCCCTGATTGTCATTGCAATGTTTGATTAGATTCATTACCTTCATTTCTTCATATATATTGTAATTTCCTTCATTTAAATGCACTGACTTCATGTTTTTTGTGATTGTACAGTTGTTAACAGAATGATCCATATATTGTCATATTGTAGTCTGTAGAGAAGCCTAAAACTGGGAAACATAAAGTAGCTTGTTTATAAGTATAGCCCTCCAATTTGTTTTATTCATTATTACCCAAAAAAATCTGAAAAACGTTGGAGGTGAGAAAGTAGTTGGCAGACCCTGGCAAGTATCCCACATCGCTGATTTAGAGTTGAACTATGGGTTTATATAGAAAAGATAAGATAATTTATGTTGTGTTCGTAGAAAGGAGAGACGGTTGGCATCTCCCCTGACAGGGACGGGAACAGTCTTCGGACTTTACCTGTTATCAGACACATCCGGTTAAGGCTTCCCACTTCGGTGGATCTTACCCAATTTTTTTTCTCTTCCTTATTTCCTTTTCAACATTTTCAAAAGTTTAATGAACTTTTTACTTCATTTAGATCCAGATTAACCATGTCCGAACTCATTTAGCTTTCTCTTTGGTGTTACTTTTTACGGAAAAAGGGCCCGATATACTAGTAAACTACACAAACATGACTGAGTCCACATTTAAACGACGGACAAATGTGTACAATTTCGTATAGTTTATAGACATATTTGAGCCTTTTCCGTATACAATTTCGTATTGTTTACAGACATATTTGAGCCTTTTCCGTACTTTTTATTTCAATTTTCTACTTTTTACTATTTTTGTTCCCCCTTCAATCTTTCTTATTACCTTCTTGACATTTGCAAAAGTTCAATATCTATGTCGACAAATTTATAGTATGTTTGGCCAAGCTTATTTTTGGCCAAAAGTAAGGGTGTTCATGGTTCGGTTTGGTCGGTTTTTGATTAAAACCAAAACTTTAACCAATTTAATCGGTTTTTAAAATTTTAAAACCAAAACCAAACCAAATTAAATACAAACCATTGGTTTGATTGTTGTTGGTTTGGTTCGGTTTGGTTTGGTTTTTCGGTTCTTAGTAAGCTAATGATAAGTCGATAATATTAAAACAACGCTAGACAAATTTATGCTTTTTATATTATTTCTTTTAGGACTGAAAGTTTATTTATATGTTTGTACGAAAAAAATGAACAAAAAACAAACTAAAAGTTTGCTTTCTCAAGCTTTAGCCATTGTTGTCTTGCAATTTGAATGTGCTTTCTTTACTCTTGTGGTAGTTTTTTTTTAACTCTTCTTTTAGGAAAACGTATGTGCGGAGGGTAGAGAATTAGAGTCTATTAATGAAAAGAAAATTGGTCGAATCCTATTGTTTTGGGCTTATACAATTTTTTAAGATATAACAGGATAAACCAAAATTTAAAATAACAATTAAAATTATTAACAAAAAGATATTATATTGTATATAAATAATTATTAAATTTTGTATATAATTAATCGGCTTGGTTCGGTTTATTTTTCGGTTTTTAAAAATAGAACCAAAACCAAACCAAATATTATCGGCTTGTAAAATTTAAAACCAAAACCAATCCAAATAAAAAAAATCGATTTACTTAATCGGTTTGGTTCGATTTTCGGTTTGGATCGGTTTTTCATCAAACCGTGAACGCCCCTAGCCAAAAGTGTTTTTTTTTTGCCAAAAGTACTTTTGGCCAAAAATTGAGCTGTTTGGCCAAGCTTTTGAGAAGTAGTAGCTTCTCTCCAAAAGTACTTTTTAGAAGCACTTTTGAGAAAAATACACTTAGAAGCTGTTTTTTAAAGCTTGGCCAAATACTAATTGTTACTCAAAAGTGTTTTTCAAACTAATTAGCCAAACACAAATTGCTTCTCACCAAAAGTACTTTTGAGAAAAGCACTTTTTAAAGAAAAACATACTTTTGAGAAAAACACTTTGAAAAAAAGCACTTCTTAAAATAAGCTGATTTTTACAGCTTGGCCAAACGGGCTATTTTGTTACATAGTTTGATCAAATCCATGTTGATGAATAAATGTGATTAGCATGATCATCAAATTTCAGAGAAAGTTAAAATGTGAAGAAAGATTACCAAAAAGGCCTTATTTTATTAACATACTCTTCATTGAGTTTAATGGAACCAAATATTCAAGGTGAATAATATTAAACTTGCCATAATACTCTTCACTGAGCTACGGTATCACCAATGCAACCAAAAAAACATATTTATGAAAATATGTAAAATAAATTTCAACAGACAAAAATAGTTGTGAATATTTTTGGGAAGCCGGGTGATAGTACCAAGATAGCTAAAGTGTTCTGCAGCAACATAAAACTAAGAATTGTGCAACATAAAAGACATTGGGATGTATATCTAGGATTCCAACTGTCCAAGCAAACAAAATACCAAACTCGAAACAGAATATAGAAGTCTGATATCTAATAGTCATTTGATCACAATAAAAGTGTTTTCTCCTCCCTTTCCAAGTGAATGTGGAATCCACTAGTCCAGAGCACAAAAATTGCAGTAATTTGAAATTGCCACTCAATCCAAGTAATGAACAAAGATGTTTTACATGAACAAGTTAGGCCTGGTAGCCTTATAGGTCGTCTTGAGTTTCCTTGAAGGTGGTCTGACTTTCTTGAACACCAATGGGAACTTGATTTTGGAATCATGGAACTGCTTCGTGCTCTCCCGCTTGCAAAGCTTAGCTGGAATAGTGGCAGTCTTGATGATCTGGATGCAGTGATGGCGGACCCTGTGGCGAGAAGCCATCTCAGTGTACATCTGTTCCACACCACCATTCAATGTGGTGTCACGGTACTCCTTGTACATGTTGTGATATCCAGTTCTGCTTTGGTAACGCAGCCAGATACCGTAGTTCTTGATTTTTGTTGGGTTCTTCTCAAAAATCTACATGAAGGAACACAATATCTCAATAACAAAGTTCAACACCTACATCAAAAACCACAACTACACGGCAAATAGACATGGAAAAACTTCAGATGACAAAATATAACAGACTATTTTTAGCAACCATTTAAGCGTAAAAAGATTATTGATATGTCCAATCTGGGAACTACAAACAGACAAAAAGGACTAGATCTTGAGGCAGTACAGTGATAACTAAAACATCTTTTTGCTAAAACACCGTGAGATGCAACTTATCCACACACAAAAAAAAAAAGATGAGAAGTAAAACCATTTTGAAATCACTCCAAGTAACAAGCAATGGGGGAAAAGAATTTGTATCTCAAGGAACAGGTACTCGTAATAAACATATGCTGTCCGTGAGATGCAACTCATCCACAAACAAAAAAAAAAGATGAGAAGTAAACCATTTTGAAATCACTCCAAGTAACAAGCAATGGGGGAAAAGAATTTGTATCTCAAGGAACAGGTACTCGTAATAAACATATGCTGTCCATGAGATGCAACTCATCCACACACACAAAAAAAAAAAGATGAGAAGTAAACCATTTTGAAATCACTCCAAGTAACAAGCAATGGGGGAAAAGAATTTGTATCTCAAGGAACAGGTACTCGCAATAAACATATGCTGTGGCTCTCTAAAAAGTGCCATCATATTCATTTTCTTTGCATTTTGCAATCTTCAACATATCATGTATGTACCTCTGTTTGATTTATTCCTTGTACTCTTACTTTTTATAATTTGCCTCCTGACCTATTATTTATTTGAAAAAGGTAGAAACGAGCACATTTTGAGAGGGGGAATAGGAATGACATGGAAATAGGAAAAAAATCTAGGAATCTTTTTCCAAAAATGAAAAACACCCAATTGAATTAAAGAAGGCCTAAAAGACATCACCATTGGTCACATGCTATGACTACCATTAACAACACCATGTAAACTTTAATGGATAGACGGATGGGCTTCACATAGGTAATCCACACAAATCAGATTTCTAGGAACCTACTATTCATGCTTTATGATGGATTAACAGAAGATCTTTTATTTTATCGAACCAGAAGGAAGAAAGTAACCATAAAATCTAACAGAAATAACTTAATAATAAAAACCAAACTAGCAACAGTATATCCAGTTTCTCTGTCATTACATCCCAATGATACATTCTATCACAGACAACTCTAAAAACCCATAAATTTTAAGAAATGCATATGATCATACCTCATTAATAGCTAGCATCTGACCGTTGCTCTTCTTCACCTTCTTTAGCTTCCTCAAGTAGTACCTTTTTCAGTCAAATCAAAAACAACAATCATTCCTTACACACACACACATACACATACACATACACACTCCGTATCTTCCATTTTATATGACATTATTACTAGTTATGAACTATTACTCCCTCCGTCCCAATTTATACTTTTGTTTTTAGTCTGTCCCAAGGAGAATCACATACTTATTTTAAAACAACTTAAACTTCCTACCTTATAAGAAGATAATTTATAGCAACAGAAATGTCTATGTTTTTTTCCAGGCGTCAACTTTGAAAGTATTTATTTACTTCCGTGCCCAGTCAAACACCGCCAGATAAATTTGGACAAAGGAGTACTATTTTGGGCGAGGGGACGATCTTATCATACATTTTGTTAGAAAATTCACACACACATATATATATAACAACAATTAATAAGGGATAGAGAGAGAAGTGAATACCAAAACTTGGACTTGGCACGGACCTCGTTGGTAGCCCAGAGCTTCATACGGTAAATCTTAGGGTGCTCATCGTTTTCTGTCGGTAGAGCTCTACCTACAACCTGGTACTGATGGAACTACAAAACAACAATTATAACAACAAATCCCATTAATTTACTATTACAACAAGTTAATAAGAAAGGAAACATAATTGTGAATCTCTGATACTAACTTTGTATGTCACCATTTCTGGGTCTCTGTCTCTCCCGCTGCTTTGTCTTGTCTGAATATTTGGGAGGCGTCGTCAGTCGAGAAAAGTAAAGTGGAGAAAAACGCAGGGTTTTTATGTTTAAGGGCTCCCCTAGAAACCCTAGTCCTAACTCCTAAGGTTGCAAAATGGGCTGTTTAGACTAGAAAGACCCATATTCTTTTTATTGGGCTTTAATGGAAAGGGTTCTTCCGGCCCAAAAGAATGGTTTTCATAATATTGACACAAAAGGGACTTTGTGGGATTGGTCTTGAAATTTTATCCCCAAAATTGATAACATTGTCGTTTAATGAAATAAAACTAAAAACGGAAAAGGGCCAAATATATTTCTCTACTTTCAAATATGTTTAATTGTACCATTCGTTATACTATTAGGTCATACATACCCCTACCGTTATATTATTGAGTTATCTATACCTTTACTATCATACTTTGAAACAAAAATACCCTTATTTTGGACGGATGCCACGTGTCAGCACCATATAAAAACGATCTCATTTCCTTTTTTTTACCCGACCCATTTTTAAAAATGCCACAACCCACCCATATTTCATTTTTTCCAATTTTTCTTTATAAAAAAACAAAAATATTATGTTAAATTTTTTTTTCTGCTTTTTACAAATTTATTTTTTCCAGTAATAAATAATCTTTTTATTTTTAAAACTAAAAAAATGAAAAAAATTTGTTAAAAATAACATTCAGTTTTTAAAAAACAAAAATATTTTGTTAAACAACAAAATTATTTTTTTCTACTTATAAAAAGAAACAAATTCAGTTTATAAAAAAAAATCAGTTTTTACAAATTTTCTGTTTAAAATTTTTTTTTCAGTTAAAAAAATTTTCAGTTTAGAAAATATTACGTTAAAATTTTCAGTTTTTTCAGTTAAAAAATTTTCATTTTAAAAACACTGGAAAAAAAATTTGTAAAAACAGAACAAAAAAATTTAACTTAATATTTTTGTTTTTCTAAACTGAATTTTTTTAATAAAAAAAAAGGAAAAAATGAAAATATTGGTCAGGTTTTGGTTTTTTTTAAAATGGGTCGGGTAAAAAAAAGGAAATGAGTCGTTTTAATCTGGTGCTGACACGTGGCACTCCGTCCAAAATAAGGGTATTTTTGTTTCAAAGTATGATAGCAAGGGTATAGATAACCCAATACTATAACGGTAGGAGTATGGATAACCCAATAATACAACGAAGGGTACAAGTAAATCATATTTGAAAGTAGAGGGGTATATTTGGCCCTTTTCCGAACTAAAATACCCTAAGGTTGAGCCATAACGTCGCAGCAAGAGCAACTAAAATGGGTAAACTGTGCTATGCACAAGTTATGACAAAATTGTAGGACTTTATATTATATTCAACCTTGCTATCTTGTTGTATAATACATGCTCTACTAAATTGTCATAATTTTGAAACTACAAATAAAGAAGATAAAGTATATACTATATTTTAAAAGGGTAGCAAGCAAGTTATTAGAAAACGGTAGGACTTCTTGCTTTGTTCAACTTTTTTTTTTGGCTAGGAAAGATAAAACTTACATTTAACTATAATGAAAGTTGCGTAAAAAGAAGGTTGTTGCTCAGATCGCACCATAGTACCATTATGATACTCCCTCCGGTCCAAAAGATGTTTTCACACATATTAAGAAAGTCGTTTTTTAGCATTAATTAGCAATATAATTGACTATTTTAACCTTACTATCTTACAACCAAGTCCTAAATGAATTACAAGGAGTACTTTTAAACTACATAAAACAACAACAACAACAACCCAGTATATTCCCACAAGGTGGGGTCTGGGGATGGTAATATGTAGACAGGCCTTACCTCTACCCGAGAGGGCTGAGAGGCTATTTCCAATCAATCCTCGGCGCAGGAAAAGAAAGGCAAACAAAAACAAAAATCACATTAGTTATACCAGCATACATCGCAAAAAATTGTCTAAACATAAGAGGCATAAATACCATCAATAAGCAGATATGCATGCAATGATATTAAAACAGTAACTACCAGAAATGACTACCACAAGAGAACACAAACTAATCCTCTATGGGCGTCCCTACCACACCTCACCCACCCCGGGAAAGGAGTACGAAAAATCTAGAAGTCCCTATCCTACAACCCTGATACTAGACCTCCAGACTTTTCTATCAAGGGCCATGTCCTTGGAAATCTGCATTCTAGCCATGTCATACCTAATCCCCTCTCCCCAATAACTCTTAGGCCTCCCTCTGCCTCACCTCATACCGAGCACCGCCAGTCGCTTACAACTTCTCACCGGTGCATCAGGACTTCTCCTCCGCATATGCCCGAACCACCTAAGCCTCGCTTCACGCAATTTTTTCATCTATCGGGGCCATCCCCACCTTCTTTAGAATAACTTCATTCTTAATATTATCTGACCTGGTAAGCCTGCACATCTACCTGAGCATCCTCATCTTCGCAACCTTCATTCTCTGAACATGAGAGTTCTTCACCGGCCAGCACTTCGTCCCATACAACATGGCAGGTCTAACCATAGCTCTATAAAATTTCCCCTTGAGTTTCAGTGGCACTTTCTTGTCACACAGGACTCTTGATGCAAGAATCCACTTCGACCACCCCTCTCCTATACGATGAGTGACATCCCCATCAATCTCTCTGTCCCCTTGAATCACCGACCCAAGATATCTGAAATTGTCCCTATTGGTGATGACCTGAGATCCAATCTTCACGTCCCTGCTTACTTCGCTCGGCTCGGTGCTAAACTTGTATTCCAGGTATTCAGTCTTAGATCTGCTTATTTTGAAACCCTTAGACTCAAGAGTCTATCTCCATCATCAAGTCATTCTTGAAATCCCAAAAAATCACTTATTTTGAATCACAAAAAAAAGTCAAAACATCACTTATTTTGGACCGGAGGGAGTAACAATTACTACAAACACCTAAAGTGGAGTTTGGGTCCCTATTGAGATTAGTACAAAAACTTGAATTGCTGGGATGAACTTGATGTGTAGAACCAGTTGTCAAAAGAGTAGACACAATAGCAAAGGCAGTGCCCGACGGGTGAACAAAACTTGATGATGTAGTTTGACAGTCCGATGCAGGCAGGCCATGCGAGAGTTGGAACTGATTTGAAAGTAGTCATTCGACCTAGGCTAGCTATCTTGTTTAAGAACTACAAACTTTGTTGGATTGTCATGATTTCAAGTTTTCACTTATTCTATTTACTCCAATTTCATTTACTCAACCAGATTGTCGTACAAACTCTACCCGTTTGTCATGATTTTTAATTTTCACTAATGGCATCTCTTTAAACTTCTATAAGCATATATCTGGAAGGCGTGTTATTTGGCTCACCTAATAAAATACGCGGGTGTTATTTTGACAACAAAATTTAAACTGAAGATATTAAAGACCAGGAAGGCGCGGGCCATGCCACATTAATAAATGATAGGAGCCTAAGCAAAATTCGCGAAAAATTTATTAATGGCCATTTTTACACATGATCAATCAAATTTAGCCTTATAATGAAAGGTCAACTATATTTAGCCACTAAGTTAGCACGCAAATAATTTGTTGACTAAAATACCCCTACTATCTTTATAAAATTTACATAACTTGACCTCATATTCCGTTTTAGCAGAATCTTGCGGCATCAATCTACAGATCGAAGTAAGCTCTCTCAACTATTTTTCTAATTATTTGAATTTTCTGGTTTAGTCTTGGTATTCTTCTATGATCACAGACTTCAATGTGATAATCTACGATTCTTTTCATTTGCAATTCAAATCAGAAAATTCAAAAAATCAGTAAAATAACATAGTGAAGTAAGCTCTCATTTGTTCTTCCGATTCTTCGAATTTTCTGGTTTGATCTCAATGCTTTCATCTGTGCTAGTCTCGAATCTGTGCGTAACTAATAAAATCTACATTTTTATTGTATTATTATAAATCTTATTTGAAAAACTACATATTTTTCAGCATTTAGTATTGGAGGTATACTAGAATATCTAGATTATGCATAAATTATACTAGAAGTATATGTGATTACACATCTAAAAATTTTATGATGCGACTAGTGTTAAATGCTATAGTACTTGAGGTATCTTTAATTCAAAACCACACGAAAAATAACATAAAATCGAACAGAACAACAATTCCAGTATAATATGTTGGACTTTTCTCAATTAATATTTAAAATTCAGAAACTTCCAGCTAATTGTAATGGAAGTATCTGTGATTCAAATAAGAAGAACACATCTAATTTTTTAAAGTTCCTCAAATGTTGTGAATAAAATGCTAAACTTTTATGATTACATATGTGAAAGATTCAAAATCTGCAGCATATAATATTGGAGAGATCTTTAACTAAAAACCCAAAAAAAATAATACATAAAATGATACAAAAAATATCCCAGTATAATGTGCTGGAGTTTTCTTAAATAATATCAAAAACTCAAATTCTTCGAGCTTATTACACTGGCGGTATTTGTGATTCAAATAAGAAGAACACATCTAACTTTTTAAGGTTCTCCTAATTTCTTGAATAAAATGCTAGACTTTTATGATTATATATGTGAAAATTATAAAGTTTGCAGTATATAATAATGGATGAATCTTTAATTAAAAATCAAAAAAATAATACATAAAATGGTACAAAAGATAACCCCAGTATAATATGCTGGAGTTATCTTAATTAATATCAAAAACTCAAATTCTTCCACTTATTATACTTGAGATATTTGTGATTCAACTAGAAAGAACACATCTAACTTTATAAAGTTATCCTAATTTCTTGAATAAAACGCTACACTTTTATGATTATATATCCGAAAACTATAAAGTCTGCAACATATAATAGCGGAGAGATCTTTAATAAATCAAAAATAATACATAATACGGTACAAAAGATAACCCTAGTATAATATGTTGGGCTTATCGTAGTAGATATCAAAAACTCATATTCTTTTCGCTTATTATACTGGGGTTATATTTTGTACCAGTATAATCCTAATATCTAATTATTTGTGTACGTTAAATACATGACGCATACAAATTACTTGATTATCACTTTCGATGGCAAATGGACACCATATTACAAGTATTTAGATCAGAAAACAAATATTTTGCTTATAAATGATGGAACTTCATTTGAAGAACTCATGAATAGATTTTTCAAGTTATGGAGTTCGACGGGAATAAGTTTGAAGCAACCATATGGATAAATATCAATCTAGCTACTGGCAAAAGAATACAAGTGACAAAATATGAAGAACTTACTTCATGTATGATGCTTTTAGAAAGAGATCCATACTACAAAGGTTTCAAATTTGTTGTTGAGATATCAGAAATACTTTTTGAAACTTCATTACAGAACAACAACAAGAAGGTAATACAATTATGGAGATTGACAATCAACAATTGTTGAAGAGAAGCACTTATGTTCCAGAAGAGCAACTGAAGGTGATTTTTCAAATACCAGAAAAGCAAGACATGTCGATTGCTATAGAAGATCAACACATTGAAACACTAGATACAATTGAAGGAAGGAAAAAAAAAAAAAGCAAAACGAAAGGCAAAAGAATCACCATCAATAATACTAAAGAAAAATGCATTATTAGATGATGTAAAAATGGGGTCTGTTTTTCAAGACAAAAATGTTATGATTAGATGTTTTCGCTTAGTAGCTATAAAGGAGCACTTTGAGTTTTATGTTGGTAGATCAAGTAACACGAGATACTCTTTTGTATATACTAATGAAAAGTGTGGTTGGACTGTTCAAACTTCAAGAATTAAGGAATCAACACTTTATAAAATAGTTAAATTTTAGAGAACACTTGAATGCTCAGTTTACATTAGAAAGTCACATCAAAGACAAGCGACTTCAAATGTGATTAGAGATGATATGATTGACAACTTAAGAGACATAGCTACTAAAGTTAAGCCTAAGTTTGTCATTTCAGAAATGAAAATAGCACATGAAATAGATGTTGGTTATAGAAAAACATGACATACTATTTCAAAAAGGAATATCTATTATGACCCAAAAGGTCATCTCTTATTTTAGAATTCGAATATGGGCTTCGAGGCCTTGAAAATCTTCTTTTCCTTCTCCTCGATTTGTGCGCACAGTCCGAGAATATTTCTGGAAAGCCTTTGTGTGAAATTTAAGAAAATATCGATATTTGCATGTAAAATTGATTAAAGTTGACTTCGATCAATATTTTTTGTAAACAGACTTGGACCCGTGATTTGACAGCCCCGTAGGGTCCGTAGTAAAATATAGGACTTAGGCGTATACCCGAAATCAAATTTTGAGATCCCTTGCCCGAGAAATAAATTTTTGAAGAAAAGTGTTGGCTGGAAAATATAAGAATTTTTAGAAATAGAATAGTGTGTGATCTCATTGGTATCAGGTCCATATATTAGTTTCGGAGCCCGATATAGGTATGTTATAGTATTAATACCTTATCTGTGAAATTTGGTGAAAAAAGGAAGTAGGGGTGCGCATTCGAAATGGTTTATCGATAAATCGAATCGATTATTTGTTATCAGTTCATCGATATCGATTTATCAATTTCGATTTTGATTTCAAATTTTTCCATATTGAGTTATCACTTTCAATTTTAATTTTGTCCTCTCCGTTTATCAGTTTATCGATAAACCGATAAGAAATACAAAAAAAAAATTAAAATATTTAACCTTTATTCTATAATACCCTTTCCTTTACTCTAAGCCCCTAACCCTATTATTTCATCCACCACATTTAAGGAATGATTATATTTAAAGCTCAAGGGAATGTAGTTCAAATTAATGGAAAATAGAATTAACCGCGATGATGTTTTTATTTTTTATACTGTTGGAGTGTTGGTGGCATACATTTGGTCCCTTACTTTAGTTTCGTTGCATGTGCTTGTTGACGGAATTTTTATGTTATAAACGGTGTTCGTCTTATTTTAGCTTCTTTTGTCCATAATAGTTAGGCGTGTTTATAGCAATATACTTTCCGTGGAATCCCGCAGATTTTCTTATTGGTGTAATCGATAACCGAATTGATGTCACGACCCGAATTTCCCACGATCGGGAGTCGTGATGACGCCTACTATCGGAGTTAGGCAAGCCAAGCATTAAAATATTTTTGGATAAACACATAACAATAACAATAATAATAACAACAATAACAACAACAACAACAACAACAACAACAACAACAACAACAACAACAACAACAACAACAACAACAACAACAACAACAACAACAACAACAACAACAACAACAATAATAATAATAATAATAATAATAATGAGTCATTTAAATAAAAATGGAAGTCTTTAAAACATAGATAACTGAAAATCCAAAATCCGGAAGTTTAATATTTATCTACCCAAAACTATTTTCGCTATCTCACGAACTACTAAAGAGTGCTACAAACAAGTCTAAATAAAAATACAATAAATGTCTGTCTCGGTACAATGAAAACAAACTGAAAACATAGAAAGGGACTCAGGTGCGTTAGTGCTGGTATGATCGCATCCTTTTATTTCACAAATAATACTGCACATCCTAAGGAGAAACACTAGGCCTGATAAAACCCTTCTCTAGCAAATTTTGCAACTGATCCTTTTATCTCCTTCAACTGTGGCGCACCCCAAGGAGAACCTTAATTCTTCTTCTTTGCTTTTCTTTAAAAATTCTAAATTAAACCCTATCTAATTTGTAAAATTAATTTTATTTATCTATTTTCTAACAACTAACTAATCTTCCAATTTTAACAAATGTATATAAAATTTAAAAAATATTTTGTTTGTTTTTATTTATTTATTAATTCTAAACAATTAAGAATAATTAATTCCTAAAATATAATTAAACCTAAAATGCCATAAAATTAAAATTTGACAACTTTTCTATGATTTTAAGATACTAAATATGCTCAAAAAATGCAACTAAATGCAAACGCTAATTAATAAGAAATTCGTAGAAAATTTGTGAAATTTAAAAAGATTAGGAAAATTAATTTTTCTGGATTTTGTAGGATTATTTTAATCGGGAAAAATTACGTGCTCACAACAAGATACAAAAATTTGTCGCTTCAGGTGGTTATGATTTCTTACAAACTCTATTAGAGTTATAATCAAAATGTATTGTCTTTGTTTTTATTTAAAATCAAATCATAGAATTACAAGAATATAAAAGAGAAAAATAAGGTAAAGATACTTACCTTAAAGCCAACTTTATTCTCAAAGGAAGTTCATGGAATAATTGACAATCATTATGCTCGATATTATGTTCCAAAGCCCGATGACCAAAACAGATGCCTAGTATAGGAATATCAATACATTCACGCACGAGCCTCACTCAAATTCCTATATTTTCTCTCCATGGGTGATTTAATTTCTCAAACACTAGACAACTAATTAATAGTATATCCATAAATTAAAACAACCCACATCAAATCAAGTGGTTAGAGTCTTGTGCTGATAACGTATTATAAGACAATAAAAGAAGAAGAGGAATATTGGAGAGAAAAATAGAGAGAGAATTCTTATTGGTTTGAGATAAATTACAATAGAATAGAACCCTCTATTTATAGAAAAAAATTTCCTTTAGCCACCAATTATAACAAATCCTAAAATATCTCTAAAATATAGATATTTACCTTAAATATAATTTTATTTATAAAAAGATTTAGTTTCCCTCTCTTCTTCATTATTTGTATTTCCCTAAATTCTTACTTGAACGGTGGACAATGTCCCATTTATAATCAATATTTTACCACCCCGTTATATTGTAAATACATGTTTTATGATTTTATATCAGTGTTAGAGTCTATCGGGTGAGTTAGGAGTGATTGGGATTGGAAATGAGGCATATAGCCTTTGTGAAGGAAACTTGAATAAGGAAAGTCAACCGGGAGTTGACTATTTATCTAGAGGGCTCGGAATCGGATTCTGATGATTCGGTTAGTTCCGGGAGGTGATTTGTGACTTAGGGGAGCGATCGGAATTGAATTTGGAGGCCGGTGTAGAAATAGGCTTGAATTGGCTAAGGTTGAATTTTGGCGAAATCCGAACGGTAGGTGAGATTTTGATCCGGGAGTCGGAATGGAATTCCGACGGTTGCAGTAGCTCCGTTAGGTGATTTTGGATGTGCCTGCAAAATTTCAGGTCATTCGGACATCGTTTGGTCGGGTTTTTGATTGAATGTGTAATTCGGAATGTTTTAAGGAATTTAGGCTTGAATTTGATGTGAATTATGGGTTTTGGTGTTATTAGACGTGTTTTGAGGATTTGAGCAAGTTCGAATAAGGTGTTAAGATGTGTTGGTGTGTTTGGATGAGGTCCCGGGGGCCTCGGGGTGTTTTCGGATGGTTAAACGGAAGAAAATCATGGAAATTGCGAGGTTGAAGAGTGGGGTTCTGTCATTTTCGCCCTGCGGAAAGGCGGGCGCGGAGGCGAGCCGCGGGAGCGGACCGAGGAGCGCGTGAGCGCTTGGCACCGCGAGGCGGACTCCTTTCCGCCGAAGCGGCATCGGCTGGTGCGAGCGAGTGATCGCGAAGCGGACTAGATGGAAAATGGGAAGGTCCGCGAGGCGGATTATTGACCGCACGGGCGAGTCCGCGGGGAGGGACTGCGGTGCGCGAGAAGCGGGAGTTTTCGCAGAAGCGGAGGATCAATCGCGGAAGCGGACGCGCACAGGCGGTCCTTTTCTCGCAGAAGCGTAATTGGCCGGCTAGGCCTGGAATCGCTGAAGCGACCCTTCGGTCGCGGATACGGACTCGTAGGAGCGGAATTTTATCCGCGGAAGCGAAAATCGCTGTGAGTTAAGTGTATCGGAAGTTAGAAAAATTTCAGAAACATTTCACACATTTTGGTCTCGGCTTTAGAGGCGATTTGGGCGATTTTGAAGAGAAATTCAAGGGAAATCATCAGGTAATCAACTATGGACTTAAACTATGATTAGTATTGATAATATTATGAAATTATATCATGAAAATGGAGGAATTTGGGGTAATTTATGGAGGATTTAGCCCTAGACTTGAACTTTAGAAAATCAAGGTTTTGAATGGGCAAATGGAGTCCGAATTTGGTAAAATTGATATGCTTAGACTCGTATTGAGATGAGGGTTCCGAATATGTGACTTTCGTGATTTTTCGACAAGCGTACCGAAAGTCGGGTTTTGACAACTTTGGGAATTTTGATGTAAATTGGGTTATATTGATTGGGTGTCGTCCCATTTGCCTAATTTGTTGTGTTTCTACTGTATTTGATCAGATTCTATGCGTGCGGAGCTTGATTCTCGTGGCAAGGGCATTGCGGAGTAGTCGTCGCGCCGTATTGAGGTGAGTAATAGATGTGGGTGATGACCAGCGGGTTCGAAACCCCGGTATACCACTTTGTGACGCTGTATAGCGGCGAGACACGCACACTCTTGAGAGTGCGGGGTCGATCATGAACTGGAGACTATATATATTAGTCCGACCTGTTGATATTGTATTATTGGCTATTCTCGAGCCGTCGAACCTCCTTCTCGGATGGTTGCATATATATATATATTGTGATAATGGCCACTCTTGAGCCGAGGAACCCCTTCTTGGGCGGTTGAGTATACATGTGGGCCGTGAGCCAGTTATTGGATCCCGCGAGGATCGTTATCATTGTCTTATCATATAGACATGCTAGTTTACTACTAGTCGGCAGCTATTTCTGTTATTATGCTAATTCCAATCTCTAGAACTTGATATTACTGTTTTCCAACTGAAAAATGATAAAAAGAGTTTTCAAAAACTACTTTTGAGCCTGCGAGGCTGTATCTGCATATTAGCCGACTAGTAGTGGATCGGGCTGCACGCCGCAGCGAGATATATGTTGGATCGGACTGCACGCCGCAGGAATATCTCTATGAGATGTGCTTGGGCTGTAGGAGCCCCTCCGAAGTCTGAACCCCCACAGTGAGCACGGGTACCCAAAATTGGAGTCGGGCTACACGCCGTAGCGGTCATATCATGCATTGCATTGCATTTAGCTACATCTGCTAGCTGTTATGCTATTTATTGGTATTTTTTGGTACAGGTACAGTGAATATTGATTCTATGACAGGGTAGGTGATTATAGTTTTACATAGTGCTTTATTGCGGATTTCTTATCTGTGCTGTCTTACCCTTGTTTATTACCACTGAGTCTGGCAGTACTCATTTTACTCCCTGCACCTTGTGTGCAGATCCGAGTACCTCTCAGCAGTGATCCAGTAGCTGTGCGAGGCGACATTTGTGGATATTCGAGGTAGCTGCAGAGTCCGCAGGACCCGATATTCCTTCTCATTGTCTCTTGATTTCGTATTTGACTTTTCTTTCCGCACTTGGTATCTTGTAAACCTTTATACACTCATGTTCAGTAGAGGCTCATGACTCTTGACCCTTCGGTCTATGGGAGTTAGTATATTTTTGGGACTTGGTTTCCCCGTTCCCCGCTGTTGTACTATTGTTTCGTGAATTAATATGCTTAAATGGGCTAAAGAGAGCTTCTAGCTCCGTGGTTGATATTGATTGGTCAGGCTGGCTTAGCAATGTGCTGGGCGCCATCACGACCGGATTTGGGGTCGTGACATGTTGGTATCAGAGCCTAGGTTTACTAGGCCTCACGAGTCTTGAGCCGATTAGTAGAGTCTTGTGGATCGGTACGGGGACGCCTGTACTTATCCTCGGGAGGCTGCGAACCTTTAGGAAAACTTCACTTTTCTTGAACTCTGTCGTGCGATCTTGTTGTTCTGAGAACTGAACTTCTATATTCTATTCTCTCGCAGATGGCGAGAACGCGAGCATTAGGACGAGGTGGACGACCTCCATTGCCACTGTTAGAGGCCGTGGGCGCGGCCGTGCTAGAGGTAGAGGTAGGGCAGCTGAGGCAGTGCCAGCTGACCCGCCCGTTGTACCAGTTCAGGAGCAGCCCCCAGTGGTTGATGCTCCAGCGGTCCCAGTTCAGGGCCAGACTATATCTATTGCTATTCCTGGTCTTCAGGAGACTCTTGCTCAGATATTATCAGTGTGTTCCGGTTTGGCTCAGGTAGTTTCGGCTACCGCTACTGTAGCGACATCTCAGTCAGGGGGTGGTCAGCAGACCCCTGCAGCTCGCACACCTGACCCGGTTGTTCAGGGACTTCGGACACCAGAGGCGGTCCCCGCTCAGGTGGTTGCACCGGTTATTCCTCCAGCTGCACCAGCTCCAGCTCCAAAGCATATGGTTCAGGTTATGCCCGATGACGAGCAGCGTCGTCTTGAGAGATTTGGTAGACTTCAGCCACCCCATTTCAGTGGCGTTGAGGGCGAGGATGCCCAGGGTTTCTTGGATAAGTGTCAGAAGATGCTCTGCGTACGGCTGGTATTCTTGAGTCCAGCGGAGTTTCATTTACTACATTTCAGTTCACTGGTCCCGCATTTGATTGGTGGGAGGAGTTTGAGAGGCGTAGGCCTGCAAGAGCAGCACCTCTCACATGGCAGCAGTTCTCTACTCTCTTTCTAGAGAAATATGTACCTCGGTCTCGTCGCGAGGAGCTACGTCGCCGGTTCGAGTGGTTGATTCAGGGCGACATGTCTGTGACCCAGTATGAGCTTAGATTCACTCGGTTGGCTAGGCATGCCACATGGATGATCCCCACTGATAGGGAGAGGATCAGGAGGTTCATTGATGGCCTCAACTACTCTATCCGTATTCTTATGACCGGCGAGCGAGTTCTGTCATCATCGTTTGAGCAGGTTGTTGATATGGCACACTCCATTGAGGCGGATCGTCGACGAGAGAGAAAGGAGTGGGAGGCCAAGAGGCCTCGTGGTTCTGGCAGTTTCAGTGGTGCTCCATCTAGAGGGCATTCCCAGCAGAGCAGAGGTTCTTATGGTCGTGGTCGACAGGGGTTTCAGCAGGGTCAGTCATCACTTAGTGCCCTTCCAGCCCAGAGTGCAGCACCTACTTCTTCATCCCATGGTTCTTCTGCGGCGAGGGGTTCCCTTCAGTCCCCTTCTCCAGCACCAGGTGCATGTTATGAGTGTGGTGAGTTTGGCCACATGAGGAGACAGTGCCCTCGACTCCGTAGGGACAGGACTCAATAGAGGGATCAACACTCCTCTTCAGCACCATCTCAGTCTAGTAGAGGTGGAGGTCAATCTTCTCGTGGTTGCCCCAGGGGCGAGGAGAGATCTGGTGGAGGCCAGGCACGATTCTATGCACTTCCTGACAGGCGTGATGCAATTGCCTCCGATGCGGTGATTACATGTATTATTTCTGTCTGTCACAGAGATGCCTCTGTTCTATTTGATCCAGGGTCCACATATTCTTACGTGTCCTCTTATTTTGCACATCATTTGGGTGCGACTCGTGGTAGTCTTGATTTACATGTTCATGTATCCACCCCCGTGGGTGATACGATTGTTGTGGATCATGTCTATAGATCCTGTGTTATATCTATTGGGGGTCTGGAGACCCAGGCAGATTTGTTATTGTTGGGGATGGTGGACTTTGATGTTATATTGGGTATGGACTGGTTGTCTCCGTATCATGCTATATTGGATTGTCATGCTAAGACAGTTACGTTGGCCATTCCTGGTATTTCTCAGATCGAGTGGCGGGGTTCGACCGATTTCGTCCCTAGCCGTGTCATTTCGTTCTTAAAAGCTCAGAAGATGGTTGGAAAAGGGTGTTTATCGTACTTGGCTTTTGTGAGAGATGTGGGAGCTGAGTCTCCTAGCATTGATTCTGTACCTGTTGTGAGGGACTTCCCGGATGTATTCCCCTCGGACCTGCAGGGCATGCCGCCGGACAGGGATATTGATTTTGGCATTGACTTGGTGCCGGGCACTCAGCCTATATCCATTCCTCCTTATCGAATGGCACCAGCCGAGTTGAAAGAACTAAAAGAGCAGCTTCAAGAGCTTCTGGATAAGGGTTTCATCCGCCCTAGTGTGTCTCCGTGGGTGCGCCGGTATTATTTGTTAAAAAGAAAGATGGTTCCATGCGAATGTGTATTGATTATAGGCAATTGAACAAAGTGACAGTGAAGAACAAGTACCCTCTACCGCGCATAGATGATTTGTTTGATCGGTTACAGGGTGCGAGGGTGTTTTCTAAGATCGATCTTCGTTCAGGCTATCATCAGCTGAAGATCAGGGACTCGGATATTATGAAGACTGCATTCGGGACCCGATATGGTCATTATGAGTTTCTTGTGATGTCGTTTGGGCTGACCAACGCCCCAGCAGCATTTATGCATCTGATGAACAGTGTGTTCGGGCCTTATTTGGATTCATTTGTGATTGTGTTCATTGATGACATTCTAGTCTACTCCCGTAGTCAGGAGGAGCATGCTCAGCATTTGAGTATTGTGTTGCAGAGATTGAGGGAGGAGAAGCTATATGCTAAATTCTCCAAGTGCGAGTTTTGGCTCGAGTCCGTAGCATTTATGGGACATGTGGTGTCTCGTGATGGTATTCAGGTTGATCAGAAAAAGATAGAGGCGGTGCAGAGTTGGCCTAGACCGACCTCAGCTACAGAGATCAGGAGTTTTCTTGGTTTGGCGGGATATTATCACCGGTTCGTTCAGGGATTTTCATCCATTGCTTCTTCATTGACTAAATTGACCCAGAAGGGTGCACCATTCGTGTGGTCGGATGAGTGCGAGGAGAGCTTTCAGAAGCTCAAGACAGCTTTGACCACAACTCCAGTGTTAGTATTGCCATCAACTTCGGGTTCATATACCGTTTATTGTGATGCCTCGAGAGTGGGGATAGGTTGTGTGTTGATGCAGGAAGGAAAGGTAATTGCTTATGCTTCTCGGCAGTTGAAGCCGCATGAGAAGAACTATCCTGTTCATGACTTGGAACTAGCCGCCATTGTTCATGCCTTGAAGATTTGGAGGCACTATTTGTACGGTGTGTCTTGTGAGGTGTATACCGACCATCGTAGTCTCCAACACTTGTTCAAACAGAAAGACCTTAATTTGAGATAGCGGAGATGGCTTGAGTTGCTAAAGGATTATGACATTACTATATTATATCATCCGGGGAAGGCCAATGTGGTGGCCGATGCTTTGAGCCGGAAGGCGGTCAGTATGGGGAGCTTGGCATATATTCCAGCCGAGGAGAGGCCATTTGCTTATGATGTTCAAGTGCTAGCCAATCGGCTAGTGAGGTTAGATATTTCGGAGCCCAGCAGGGTATTGGCTTGTGTTGTATCTCGGTCATCTCTATATGATCGTATTCGTGAGCGCCAGTATGATGATCCACATTTGGCTGTCCTTAGGGACACAGTTCAGCATGATGATGCTAGAGATGTCACCATTGATAGTGACGGCGTATTGAGGATGCAGGGCCGGATATGTGTGCCCAATGTTGATGGCCTTCGTGAGTTGATTCTGGAGGAGGCCCATAGCTCGCGGTATTCTATCCATCCAGGAGCCGCGAAGATGTATCAAGATTTGAAACAACATTATTGGTGGAGAAAGATGAAGATGGACATTGTTAGACATGTAGCACGGTGCCTCAACTGTCAGCAGGTTAAGTACGAGCATCAGAGGCCCGGTGGTGTATTTTAGCGTATTGATATTCCTAGGTGGAAATGGGAGAGGATCACTATGGACTTTGTTACCGGACTCCCTCGGACGGCGAGGAAGTTTGATTATGTATGGGTGATTGTGGATAGACTGACCAAGTCAGCTCACTTCATTCCAGTTAGTACTACCTACTCATCGGAGCGGTTGGCGGCGATCTTTATTCGAGAGATTGTTCGGTTGCATGGAGTTCCAGTGTCTATCATATCCGACTGGGGTACTCAGTTCATTTCTCAGTTTTGGAGAGCATTTCAGCGAGAGATGGGTACACGGGTTGAGTTGAGTACAGCATTTCACCCCCAGACAGACGGACAGTCTGAGCGCACTATTCAGATCTTGGAGGATATGTTGCGAGCTTGTGTGATTGATTTTGGTGGTTCGTGGGATGAGTTCCTACCACTTGCCGAGTTTGCCTACAACAACAGTTATCAGTCGAGTATTCAGATGGCCCCGTATGAGGCATTGTATGGCAGGCGGTGTAGATCCCCCGTGGGATGGTTTGAGCCTGGTGAGGTTAGATTGATAGGGACTGAGTTAGTCCAGGATGCTCTGGATAGAGCAAAGTTGATCCAGGAGAGGCTTCGTACAGCACAGTCTCGTCGGAAGAGTTATGCGGACCGTAGAGTTCGAGAGTTGTCTTTCATGGTTGGTGACAGAGTATTGTTGAAGGTTTCACCTATGAAGGGTGTCATGAGGTTTGGGAAGAAAGGAAAGTTGAGTCCCGGGTACATTGGTCCTTTTGAGATACTTAGGAGAGTTGGAGAGGTGGCATATGAGTTGGCCTTGCCGCCCAGCTTATCCAGCGTTCATCCAGTATTCCATGTGTCTATGCTCCGGAAGTACATTGGAGATCCGTCTCATGTATTAGATTTCAGCACCATTCGGCTTGATGGTGATCTATCCTATGATGTGGAGCCTATTGCTATTTTGGGTCGTCAGGTAAGAAAATTGAGGTCCAAGGAGATTGCATCAGTTAAGGTTCAGTGGAGAGGTCGACCCGTGGAGGAGGCCACTTGGGAGATCGAGCGGGAGATGCGGAGCGGATATCCTCACTTGTTTGAGACTTCAGGTATGTTTCTTGACCCGCTCGAGGACGAGCGTTTGCTTAAGAGGGGGAGAATGTGACGACCCGGCCCGTCGTCACGGGAATTACCACCCCGTTATTTTGTAAATACATGTTTTATGATTTTATATCGGTGTTAGAGTCTATCGGGTGAGTTAGGAGTGATTGGGATTGGAAATGAGGCATATAGCCTTTGTGAAGGAAACTTGAATAAGGAAAGTCAACCCGGAGTTGACTATTTAGCTAGAGGGCTCGGAATCGGATTCTGATGATTCGGTTAGTTCCGGGAGGTGATTTGTGACTTAGGGGAGCGATCGGAATTGAATTTGGAGGCCCGGTGTAGAAATAGGCTTGAATTGGCTAAGGTTGAATTTTGGCGAAATCCGAACGGTAGGTGAGATTTTGATCCGGGAGTCGGAATGGAATTCGACAGTTGCAGTAGCTCCGTTAGGTGATTTTGGATGTGCCTGCAAAATTTCAGGTCATTCGTACGTCGTTTGGTCGGGTTTTTGATTGAATGTGTAATTCGGAATGTTTTAAGGAATTTAGGCTTGAATTTGATGTGAATTATGGGTTTTGGTGTTACTAGACGTGTTTTGAGGATTTGAGCAAGTTCGAATAAGGTGTTAAGATGTGTTGGTGTGTTTGGATGAGGTCCCGGGGGCCTCGGGGTATTTTCGGATGGTTAAACGGAAGAAAATCATGGAAATTGCAGGTTGGAGAGTTCTGGTTCTGTCATTTTCGCCCCTGCAGAAAGCTGGGCGCGGAGGCGAGTCCGCAGGAGCGGACTGGGGAGCGCAGGAGCGCTTGGCATCGCAGAAGCGGACTCCTTTCCGCTGAAGCGGCATCGCTGGTGCGAGTCAGTGATCGCAGGAGCGGACTAGATGGAAAATGGGAAGGTCCGCAGAAGCGGATTATTGACCGCCTGGGCGAGTCCGCAGGAGCGGACTCTGGTGCGCAGAAGCGGGAGTTTTCGCAGAAGCGGAGGATCAATCGCGGAAGCGGACGCGCACAAGCGGTCCTTTTCTCGCAGAAGCGGAATTGGCCGGCTAGGCCTGGAATCGCTGAAGCGACCCTTCGGTCGCGGATACGGACTCGTAGGAGCGGAATTTTATCCTCAGAAGCGAAAATCGCTGTGAGTTAAGTGTATCAACTATGGACTTAAACTATGATTAGTATTGATAATATTATGAAATTATATCATGAAAATGGAGGAATTTGGGGTAATTTATGGAGGATTTAGCCCTAGACTTGAACTTTAGAAAATCAAGGTTTTGAATGGGCAAATGGAGTCCGAATTTGGTAAAATTGATATGCTTAGACTCGTATTGAGATGAGGGTTCCGAATATGTGACTTTCGTGATTTTTCGACAAGCGTACCGAAAGTCGGGTTTTGACAACTTTGGGAATTTTGATGTAAATTGGGTTATATTGATTGGGTGTCGTCCCATTTGCCTAATTTGTTGTGTTTCTACTATATTTGATCAGATTCTACGCGCGCGGAGCTTGATTCTCGTGGCAAGGGCATTGCGGAATAGTCGTCGCGCTGTATTGAGGTGAGTAATAGATGTGGGTGATGACCAGCGGGTTCGAAACCCCGGTATACCACTTTGTGACGCTGTATAGCGGCGAGACACGCACACTCTTGAGAGTGCGGGGTCGACCATGAACTGGAGACTATATATTAGTCCGACCTGTTGATACTGTATTATTGGCTATTCTCGAGCCGTCGAACCTCCTTCTCGGATGGTTGCATATATATATATATTGTGATAATGGCCACTCTTGAGCCGATGAACCCCCTTCTTGGGCGGTTGAGTATACTTGTGGGTCGTGAGCCAGTTATTGGATCCCGCGAGGATCGTTATAATTGTCTTATCATATAGACATGCTAGTTTACTACTAGTCCGCAGCTATTTCTGTTATTATGCTAATTCCAATCTCTGGAACTTGACATTACTGTTTTCCAACTGAAAAATGATAAAAAGAGTTTTCAAAAATTACTTTTGAGCCTGCGAGGCTGTATCTGCATATTAGCTGACTAGTAGTGGATCGGGCTGCACGCCGCAGCAGGATATATGTTGGATCGGACTGCACGCCGCGAGAATATCTCTATGAGATGTGCTTGGGCTGTAGGAGCCCCTCTGGAGTCTGAACCCCCACAGTGAGCACGGGTACCCAAAATTGGAGTCGGGCTACGCGCCGTAGCGGTCATATCATGCATTGCATTGCATTTAGCTACATCTGCTAGCTGTTATGCTATTTATTGGTATTTGTTGGTATAGGTACAGTGAATATTGATTCTATGACAGGGTAGCTGATTATAGTTTTACATAGTGCTTTATTGCGGATTTCTTATCTGCATTGTCTTACCCTTGTTTATTACCACTGAGTCTGGCAGTACTCATTTTACTCCCTGCACCTTGTGTGCAGATCCAGGTACCTCTCAGCAGTGATCCAGTAGTCGTGCGAGGCGACATTTGTGGATATTCGAGGTAGCTGCAGAGTCCGCAGGACCCGATATTCCTTCTCACTGTCTCTTGATTTCGTATTGACTTTTCTTTCCGCACTTGGTATCTTGTAAACCTTTATACACTCATGTTCAGTAGAGGCTCATGACTCTTGACCCTTCGGTCTATGGGAGTTAGTATATTTTGGGACTTGGTCTCCCCGCCGTTGGTATAAATATTACTATTGTTTCATATTTTGAAATGCTTAAATGGGTTAAAGAGAGCTTCTAGCTCCGTTGTTGATATTGATTGGTCAGGCTGGCTTAGCTATTTGTATTTCCCTAAATTCTTACTTGAACGGTGGACAATGTCCCATTTATAATCAATATTTTTGATTTGATTACCTAAAATTAGGCCTTAACTATGGTTAAGATATTTACTTCTACAAACTTCATCTGCGAAAAAGTTATCCTAAAAATTTGGCAACACCAAAAATTCGGCACTTTAAAATCGTACCATGGAAATTAAAGTTGTAGATTGTTGTTAGAGCAAAATTCAACAAAAACAGAACACGAAGAAATTGAATTTAAGAGTAGGAAAAAAAGAAAGCAAGACATTGGAGCTTCGTTTTTGCCAAAAATAAAGTGACTATTAGTTCTTTCTTAATCCATTTTCAATTTCTTAAACCTCAAAAACTTGTTATGTGTGTGGCAATTGTGAAGTACTCAATCGTGTACAATGTGTTTGCGAAAATTTCCAAGTGAACTTTTGAGGTGTGAAGGTACCGAGAGTTACTCATTAAAGCAGTTGAAAGTAACTATTTTCCAGCCAGTTAGCTCTTAATAATCCCACGAGGTCCTAATCGACAGTTAACAAAACTTCAACATTTTGTGGTTTACTACATAAATGCCTTCGATCATCTCTAAAATGGCGGCTCTATATGTCTCTCTTTTAATTGATGTCTCATTCAGGGTTTATGTGTATTGGATCTTAACCTGTTGAAAAATCTTTACCCAGTACATGTGGTGGTAAGTGGTACCCCATAAAATTAGTATAAATTACAGCGGAATAATTAAACTTAGCGAAAGACTTAGTCAATCTTATCAAATATGATAAAGAAACCCAAACACGATACACTACCCAAGACTAGTGTCACAATACTCACGAACTTCTAAGAATAATACACACAATTGTCTGAAAGAAATATAAGTTGTTTATCTCGAATACATGAGATAACAGAATGAAATACATAGATAGAAGAGACAACGGGTCCTGCGGACGCCTCCAAGGCTACCTCGTAGTCTCAGTAGTCGGAATATCCACTACTGCTGTGGTCCAAAAGCTGCTCTGGTATCGTGATCTGTGCAAAAATCACAAAAGTGTAGTATCGACACAACCGACCCCATGTGCTGGTAAGTGCCTGGCCTAACCCTGGCAAAGTAGTGACGAGGCTAGACATGACTACCAATTCAACCTGTGCAGTTGAAATATATATACATATACAACAGCAGAAAACGTTATCGAACGTTTATAAGGAAAGAATCGGTTCTAAAATAACAATCAATAACTCACAATATCCGGAGTAATCTGGTCAACGGAACAAATCTTACTTTCATGTCTCAATTCATTTTTTTCATTTCATATCTTGTGGTAGGCGTACCACCTGCTCCCAAATGTAACAATAAGCTATATCTTGTGGTAGGCGTACCATCCGTTCCCAAATATAATAATAGGCTACCGGCAACTATGGCCAATGCCAAGATTCAAATCACTTTGTGGTCGGCGTGCCACACGATCCCATTTCTTATCATATAAGTGGTCGCCGCGCCACACGATCCCAAATTCTTTAATAATGTATATTACCGGCATTAAGCCAATAATCTCTGATCAACAGTATTTATATTACCGGTGTAAAACCAATAAATGATAATAATTCAAGGATATATCCCCGTTACCGGTGTAACACCAATAACTCTTACTCAACAATTTATATGTATTTTACTGGTATACAACCAATAAATGACATTGAACCTACAATTTATCTCCGTTACCGGTATAATACCAATAACTCTTAATCAACAATTCATACATAACCCAATTCCTATTCTCTCAAGCTAGGATAGAACAAACACTTACCTCGAATGTTTACGAACAATTCAATCCGTGGCAATGCCTTTTCCTTTCAAATTTGGCTCCAATCCAACCGTATCTATACACAATTGATTTAATATCATCAATTCTACTTAACAAACTAGTTCATATTGCTAAATATGATTTTTACAACATTCTGCCCGGAATAGTAAAAATCGACCCCGGGCCCAAATAATCGAAACTCGAGTTTTGAACCAAAATAAATTCATCCAATCATCAATGAGTTCAATTATACAATTTGTTCTTAAGTTCGACCCCAAAACGAGGTCTAGATCGCAAATTCTTTGAAAACCCTTACTATACTCAATTCTCTAGTTTTTCTACCCATTTACACCTATTTAGGCTTAGGAATTCAAATGATATTGATGGAAAATGAAGAAAACGAGTCAAGAATGACTTACCCAAGAAGTTTGATGAAAAATTGCTCAAAAATCGCCCAAGGAGCTGTGGAGAAGAGAGTAGAACAGAAATGGAATTTTTATCCCGTTTCTGTTCTATTTTCAGACTTAAAATCACTAGGCATCAATTTGTTCATCGCGTTCGCGACACCCCTGTCGCGTTCGCGATGAAGGAAAAAAGTTACACATCGCGTTCGCGTGGGGCGAGTCACGAACGCGAAGAGGAAATTCCAGGGGCTTCAATTTTGGCCTACGAGAACGCGGGCACAGCCACGCGAATGCGTAGAAGAAAAATGGCTGGCTTCAATTTACCTATGCGAATGCGAGAAGGTCTCCGCGATCGCGATAGAGGAACAGAGTGTTCATCGCGAACGCGACCAGTAGGATGCGAACGCGATGAAGAAATGATTGCTGCAGATTTTCTGCATTTTTTCTAAGTTCAAAGTCATCCCGACGCCTATCCGAAACTCACCGGAGCCCTCGGGGATTCAAATCAATCATGTACACTAACTCAAAAACATCATACGAACTTGCTCGCACGATCAAATCGCCAAAATAACATCAAAATCAATGAATTGAGCCTAAAAACTCAAGAATTCTTTCAAAATTTCCAATTTAAGGCCGAAACATGTCAAACGACGTCCGTTTTCAACCAAACATTACAGGAAGCGCTTAACCAACATATATGACCTGTACCGGGCGTCAGAACAAAAATACGAGCCCGATACCATTACTTTTTAATCAAATTTCAGTTTCATTTTCATTAAATATTTTCAGAAAATAATTTAACAGAAAAATTCTTTTACCGGGGTTCTAGACCTTGGATTTCAATTCCGGGCACACGCCCAAGTTCCATATTTTTCTACGGATTTTCTAGGACCGTAAAATCACGGGTCCAAGTCCGTTTACCAAAAATGTTTACCAAAGTCAACCATATCAATATTAATATCAAAATTCTTCAAATTTTCCACTTATTTCATATGTTTCAACATAAAAATTTTCCAGCTTCGCGCCTGGACTACATACACAAATCGAGGCAACTATAAATGAGGTTTTCAGGACCTCAGAAGCTCGAAATGATTAATAAAACAAGTGATGACCCTTCGGGTCGTCACATTCTCCACCTCTAAAACAACCGTTCGTCCTCGAACGGACAAAAGAAAGAAGTACCTGAGTCATGGAATAGATTAGGATATCGGCTCCGCATGTCAGACTCGGACTCCTAGGTCGATGCCTCAGGAGGCTGACCCCTCCACTGAACTTGCACAGAAGGAAAACTCTTCGACCTCAACTGTCGAACCTGTCGATCTAGAATAGCTATCAGCTCCTCCTCATATGATAGATCTTTGCCCAATTGGACAGTGCTGAAATCTAACACATGCGATGGATCGCCGTGATATTTTCGGAGCATGGACACATGAAACACTGGATGTACAGCTGATAAGCTAGGTGGCAAGGCAAGTTTATATGCCACCTCTCCCACACGATCAAGAATCTCGAATGGGCCAATAAACCTAGGGCTAAGTTTGCCCTTCTTTCCAAATCTCATCACGCCCTTCATAGGCGACACTCGGAGCAATACTCGCTCCCCAACCATGAAAGCTATATCTCGAACCTTGCGATTTTCATAGCTCTTTTGCCTAGACTGAGCTGTGGAAAGCCTATATTGAATAATCTTGACCTTATCTTAGGCCTCCTAAACTAAATCCGTACCCAACAACCGAGCTTCTCCCGGTTCAAACCATCCAACCGGAGAACGACACCGCCTACCATACAAGGCTTCATAAGGAGCCATCCGGATGCTCGATTGATAACTATTATTATAAGAAAACTCTTCCAAAGGCAGGAATTGATCCCACGAACCTCCAAAATCAATAACACACGCTCGAAGCATATCTTCCAATATCCGAATAGTCCTCTCGGACTAACCATCTGTCTGGGGATGAAAGGCTGTACTTAGCTGGACTTGGGTGCCCAACTCTCATTGAGCCACCTTCCAAAAATGTGTGGTAAACTGTGCACCTCGATCTGAAATAATAGAGATTGGCATGCCATGAAGGCGAATGATCTCCCCGATATAAATCCCAGCTAACCTCTCGGATGAATAGGTAGTGGCAATAGGAACAAAATGAGCTGACTTGGTCGGCCTATCAACAATCACCCAAACAACATCAAACTTCTTCCGAGTCTTCGAAAGTCCAGAAACGAAATCCATAGTGATTCGCTCCCACTTCCATTTAGGAAGTTCA
Organism: Nicotiana noctiflora; assembly: GCA_032618575.1. Lineage (NCBI taxonomy): Eukaryota > Viridiplantae > Streptophyta > Magnoliopsida > Solanales > Solanaceae > Nicotiana > Nicotiana noctiflora. The sequence continues at coordinate 39,517 of JASVEL010001119.1, forward strand.
ATTCTCTGAAATAAACCGCCAGGTCTCTAATGTTCATACTTAACCTGCTGACAATTAAGACACCGTGCCACATATGCCACAATATCCTTTTTCATTCTGCGCCACCAATAATATTGCCGCAAATCTTGATACATTTTCGCTGCGCCTGGATGAATAGAATACCGCGAACTGTGAGCTTCTTCTAGAATCAATTCTCTAAGCCCATCAACATTTGGCACACAAATGCGCCCTTGCATCCTCGGGATCCCATCAGCATCTAAGGTGACCTATTTAGCACCTCCTCGCTGAACCGTGTCTCTAAGGTCACATAAATAAGAATCATTATATTGTTGATCGCGGATACGCTCCAATAATGAAGAGCGAGCGATCGTACAAGCTAGTACTCGACTAGGCTCAGAAATATCCAACCTCACAAATCGGTTGGCCAAGGACTAAACATCCAAAGCAAGTGGTCTCTGATTGACTGGAATATAAGCAAGGCTACCCATACTGGCCGACTTCCTACTCAAAGCGTCGGCCACCACGTTTGCTTTTCCCGGATGATATAAAATGGTAACATCATAATCTTTTAGCAATTCTAACCACCTTCTCTGCCTCAAATTCAACTCTTTTTGCTTGAACAAGTACTGAATACTTTTGTGATCTGTGAACACCTCACGCGCTACGCCATACAGATAGTGCCTCCAAATCTTTAATGCATGAACAATGGCTGCCAACTCCAAATCATGAACTGGATAGTTCTTCTCATGAATCTTCAATCGCCTCGAAGCATAGGCAATAACTTTGCCATCATGCATCAACACTTCACCAAGCCCAATATGTGAAGCATCACAATAAATAGTATAAGGTCCCATACCCGTGGGTAAAACCAATACCGGTGCTGTGGTCAAGGTTGTCTTGAGCTTCTGAAAGCTCGCCTCACATTCATCTGACCATTCGAACTGAACACCTTTCTATGTCAATCTGGTCATTGGGGTTGAAATAGACGAAAACCCCTCCACGAATCACCGATAATAACCCGTTAATCCCAAGAAACTCCGAAACTCTGTCGTTGATGTCGATCTAGGCCAGTTCTTAACTGCCTCAATCTTCTTTGGATCAACCTGAATACCTTATGTCGTCACAATATGGCCAAGGAATGCAACTAAACATAGCCAAAATTCACACTTTGAAAATTTTGCATATAGTTGGGTATCTTTCAGAGTCTGCAAGGCCACTCTGAGATGTTGCGCGTGCTCCTCCTGACTGCGGGAATATATTAATATGTCATCAATGAAGACTATTACAAACAAGTCTAAATATGGCCGGAACACCCGATTCATCAATTCCATAAAAGCTGCTGGGGTATTTGTCAACCCAAAAGACATGACCAGAAATTCATAATGTCCATACCGAGTGCGGAACGCTGTCTTAGGGACATCGGATGCCCTAATCTTCAGCTGATGATAGCCAGATCTCAAATCTATCTTTGAAAATACCTTGGCACCCTGAAGCTGGTCAAATAAATCATCAATTCGCGGAAGTGGATATTTATTTTTGATAGTCACCTTGTTCAACTGCCGATAGTCAATGCACATTCTTATCGAACCATCTTTCTTCTTTACAAATAATACTGGTGCACCCCACGGCGAAACACTGGGTCTAATGAAACCCTTTTTTAAGTAAATCCTGCAACTGTTCCTTCAATTCTTTTAACTCTGGCGGAGCCATACGATATGGGGGAATAGAAATGGGCTGAGTGCCCGGAGCCAAGTCAATGCAAAAATCAATGTCCCTGTCGGGCGGCATACCTGGCAAGTCTGAAGGATATACTTTAGGAAATTCGCGAACCACAGGCACAGAGTCAATAGAAGGAACCTCGCACTAGAATCACGGACATAGGCCAAATAAGCCAAGCATCCCTTTCCAACCATACGCTGAGCCTTAACATAAGAAATAACATTGCGACTAGTATGACCTAAAATTCCTTTCCACTCTATACGAGGCAAATTCGGTAGAGCTAAAGTCACAATCTTGGCATGGCAATCTAAAATAGCATGATATGGAGATAGCCAGTCCATGCCTAATATAATATCGAAGTCCACCATATTTAGGAGTAATAATTCAGCACGGGTCTCGAGACCCTCAATTACTATAATACATGACCGATGAACTCGATCAACCACAATAGAATCGCCAACTGGTGTAGACACATGAACAGGAACACTCAGTGGATCACTAGGCTGAATCAAGTATGGTGCAAAATAGGAAGACACGTACGAATATGTAGACCCAAGGTCAAATAATGCTGAAACCTTTCTATCACAAACCAAAATAATACCTGTAATGACGGCATCATAAGACTCAGCCTCTGGTCTAGCGGGAAGTGCATAACATCGGGGATGTGCCCCACCACCCTGAACAGTATCTCTAGGACGATCAGCTGCTGGCTGGTCTCTACCTCTATCGGTCTGAGCTCCACCTCTATGACCTCTACCTCCACCTCTATGTCCTCTACCTCCGCCTCTAGCTGGCTGGGCAGGCTGCGGGGGAACTGGGGCCTGAACCATGGCACAAGGTATTCCGCTTGGGCCTGGGGTAATGGGTCTTTGTATTTTTATTGACATTTTGTTCTAAAATAAATTGATACTAATTAGTACTAAAATGTGAAATTAAATTCCTCAATGCAAATGCATATTTTTTTGTATTTTTTATATGATTTAACATGAATTAACACACAAATTGTAAAAATACGGAAAAATTATTTATTTTGAATTTTATGGGAATAACTCATATGTAGGGTAAAAATCACGTGCTCACAAGAGCCATCTCAATCCGACGGGCTATATTAGCCGCCTCCTGAAAAGTGATTTCAGTTCCTGCTCCCATAGCCATCTGCAGTCGAATTGGCCGATTCAAGCCATCAATAAATCTTCTCACCCTTTCCCGGTCTGTGGGAAGTATGACAATGGCATGACGAGCCAGTCCACGAACCTAGTCTCGTACTACGTGACAGATATAGAACCCGGATGAAGACGCTCAAATTGTCTGGGCAGAGCCTCCCGCTGAGTTGCTGGAAGGAACTTTTCCAAGAACAGTTCTGAAAATTGCCCCCAAGTCAAAGATGATGATCCCGCTGGCCTGGATAGACAATAATCCCTCTACCAAGTCTTGGCAGAACCAGATAATCGAAAAGTAGCAAAATCCACACCATTAGTCTCCACAATGCCCATAGTACGGAGAACCTTGTGGCAGCTATATAGGAAATCCTGGGGATCCTCTGAAGGAGTGCCACTGAATGTGGTAGTGAACAGCTTGGTAGACCTGTCCAATCTCCATAACGCGTCAGCGGACATAGCTGCACCATCATTAGCCCGAGTCACAACAACAGGCTGGGCTGCCTCAACTGGCTGAATCACCGGAACCTAAGTCTGGGGAATTACTGGCTCCGGAGTGCATGTAGCAAGAGTCTGATTATCTCCTCCAGCCTGAGAAGTGGCTAGTGCTACTGGTAATAAACCCGCTCTAGTGATATTACGCATAAAACCTGCTATTTGGACCAAAGCATCCTGAAGATCCGGTGAAAACATAATCCCTCCTGGGACCTAAGCTGGGCCCACTGGAGCTGCTGGGACTAGAACCTCCTCCTCTATATGAGTTTGAGGTTTTGCCACTTGTGCTGCTGCTCGGGGCTGGGCTCTGACCCTACCTTGGCCTCTAGGATGACCTCGACCTCGGCCTCTGCCCCTAGCGGGAGAGCTGCCGCTGCTGGGACCTCGGGCTGCTGGTCAGTAGATGAGGATACACGTGTTCTTGCCATCTGCGGAAGAACGGAGTAGAAATTCAATTAACGTTTGAAATATCAAGTCGCACGACTGGAAAGAATAAAGGGAATATTTTCCTAACTCTGTAGCCTCTGAGAAATAAATACAGACGTCTCCGTACCGATCCCTCGGACTCTACTAAGGTTGTTCGTGAGTTGTGAGACCTGTGCAACCTAGTGCTCTGATACCAACTTGTCACGACCCGGATTTCCCACCATCGGGAGTCATGATGGCGCCTACTAGTGGAAGCTAGGCAAGCCGACTGTTACTTACATTTTTCATTAGTTACCATTCTCTTCTTAAGACTTTAAATTAAATCATATAATTACAGCGGAATAATTAAACTTAGCGGAAGACTTAGTCAATTTTATCAAATATGATACAGAAATCCAAACATGATACACTACCCAAGACTGGTGTCACAATACTCACGAACTTCTAAGAATAATACACACAATTGTCTGAAAGAAATATAAGCTGTTTATCTCAAATACATGAGATAACAGTCTGTAAAGTAAAGAAGGAGGAGACAACGGGTCCTGCAGACGCCTGCAAGGCTACCTTGAAGTCTCGGTGGTCGAAATACCCATATTGTGCTACTACCACTGCTGCTGTCCATAACCTGTATCGCGCAAAAAGAGCGCAGAATGTAGTATCAGCACAACCGACCCCATGTGCTGGTAAGTGCCTGGCCTATCCCGGCGAAGTAGTGACGATGACTAAGGCCAGTCACCCACATAAACCTGTACAGTTAAAATATATATACATATACAACAGCAGAAAACGTTATCGAATGTTTATAAGGAAAGAATCGGTTCTAAAATAACAATCAATAACTCACAATATCCGGAGTAATCTGGTCAACGGAACAAATCTTACTTTCATGTCTCAATTCATTTTTCATTTCATATCTTGTGGTAGGCGTACCACCCGCTCCCAAATGTAACAATAGCTATATCTTGTGGTAGGCATACCACCCGCTCCCAAATGTAACAATAGGCTACCGGCAACTATGGCCAATGCCAAGATTCAAATCACTTTGTGGTCGGCGTGCCACACGATCCCATTTCTTATCATATAAGTGGTCGGCGCGCCACACGATCCCAAATTCATTAATAATGTATATTACCGGCATTAAGCCAATAATCTCTGATCAACAGTATTTATATTACCGGTGTAAAACCAATAAATGACAATAATTCAACGATATATCCCTTTTACCGGTGTATCACCAATAACTCTTACTCAACAATTTATATGTATTTTACCGGTATACAACCAATAAATGATATTGAACCTGCAATTTATCTCCGTTACCGGTATAACACCAATAACTCTTAATCAACAATTCATACATAACCCAATTCCTATTCTCTCAAGCTAGGATAGAACAAACACTTACCTCGAATGTTTACGAACAATTCAATCCGTGGCAATGCCTTTTCCTTTCAAATTTGGCTCCAATCCAACCGTATCTATACACAATTGATTTAATATCATCAATTCTACTTAACAAACTAGTTCATATAGCTAAATATGATTTTTACAACATTCAGCCCAGAATAGTAAAAATCGACCGCAGGCCCACATAATCGAAACTCAAGTTTCGAACCAAAATAAATTCACCCAATCATCAACGAGTTCAATTATACAATTTGTTCTTAAGTTCGACCCCAAAACGAGGTCTAGATCGCAAATTCTTTGAAAACCCTTACTATACTCAATTCTCTAATTTTTCTACCCATTTACACCTATTTAGGCTTAGGAATTCAAATGATATTGTTGGAAATGAAGAAAACGAGTTAAAAATCACTTACCCAAGAAGTTTGATGAAGAATCGCTCAAAAATCGCCCAAGGAGTTGTGGAGAAAAGAGTTGAACAGAAATGGGATTTTTATCCCGTTTCTGTTATGTTTTGGGATTAATTCATTGGGCACCAATTTGTTCATCGCATTCGCGACACCCCGGTCGCGTTCGCAATGAAGGAAAAATGATAGGCATCGCGTTCGCGTGGGACGAGTCGCGAACGCGAAGGGAAAAATTCTGGGGCTCCAAATTTGGCCTACGCGAACGCGGGCACAGCCACGCAAACGCGTAGAGAAAAGGGCTGGCTTCAATTTACACTACACGGACGCGAGAAGGTCTCCGCGATCGCGATGGAGGAACAAAGTGTTCATCGCGAACACTACCAGTAGGACGCGAACGCGATGAAGAAATGCCTGCTGCAGATTTTCTGCAATTTTTCTAAGTTCAAAGTCATCGCGACGCCCATCTGAAACTCACCCGAGCCCTCGAGGATTCAAACCAATCATGTATACTGACTCAAAAACATCATACGAACTTGCTCGCGCGATCAAATCGCCAAAATAACATCAAAATCAATGAATTGAGCCTAAAAACTCAAGAATTCTTTCAAAATTTCATAACTTTCAAAATTTCCAATTTAAGGCCGAAACACGTCAAACGACGTCCGTTTTCAACCAAACTTTACAGGAAGCGCTTAACCAACATATATGACCTGTACTGGGTGTCGGAACCAAAATACGAGCCCGATATCATTACTTTTTAATCAAATTTCAGTTTCATTTTCCTTAAACATTTTCAGAAAGCAATTTAACAGAAAAATTCTTTTACCGGGGTTCTAGACCTCGGATTTCAATTCCGGGCACACGCCCAAGTTCCATATTTTTCTACGGATTTTCTAAGATTGTCAAATCACGGGTCCGGGTCCGTTTACCAAAAATGTTGACCAAAGTTAACTATATAAATATTAATATCAAAATTCTTCAAATTTTCCACATATTTCATATGTTTCAACATAAAAATTTCCAGCTTCGCACCTGGACTACGCACGCAAATCGTGGCAACTATAAATGAGGTGTTGAGGACCTCAAGCTCGAAATGATTAATAAAACAAGTGATGACCCTTTGGGTCGTCACAAGAGTTCACAATGTTGACTCGACTAGTTTCACATCATCCATGTTGGGAAGCTACTGAGATGGTCACTCCTTTATTTTCCAAAGATTTTTTGTTTGTCGTGGTTGTAAAGGTGTTGTAATTCCTATATAAACCTTCCGCTACCTCTAACAGCAGCAAGCTTTTTACAGCCCCAGAAAAGAAAGAATATAAGCAAAAGAAAAAAGAGTGGGAATGAAAGATATTGATGATATTAAATTATGATTGTGGGTGTTTTCATCTGTTGGTAAATGGTTGTTGGGAGGAAAAGAGAAATGCTCTCTTGAAGCTGCAAGCAAGCTTGAGGAGTTCAGATAACCATATCTTGGCTGCTTGGGCAGCCTATAATGAGAGTGGTTTTATAAATTGCTGTTCTTGGCGTGGGGTAAAGTCTGTCGAGTGATTAAACTCAACCTCTATATATCTAACAACCTCTATATATGCTCTCTTGAAGAATGGAGATTTAATGCCTCTCTGCTTCTTCCATTCAAATGGCTGAAGATCTTATATTGCGTGAAATTAATAGTATAGGGTGGACAGAACATAAAGGTATATTTTTGTCCTTGATTTATTGACATGATGCTTGTTGAACATTATACATGTGTGTGTATATGTATATTAACGTGTTTTTTCTTTATATTAACGTGTTTTTTCTTTCTGATTTTGTTATTCAGGGTTTGACAAACTGTCACATCTAACAAACCTGAAAGTGCTCGATTTACAGGATAATTTCCTGTCTGATTTCATCTCTTGAGGTTCTAAGACTTAGTGCATATGTTGATACCTCTTTCAGCACACAGACGAATCATAGCAGTATACTCCGATCTTCTACATTTTTTTCATATTTTTATATTTAAAGGAACTTTTGAACTGTGGCCATTTTGGATAACATTATGCAAGAACAACAACAACAACCCAGTATATTCCCACAAGGTGGGGTCTGGGGAGGGTAATATGTAGACAGGCCTTACCTCTACCCGAGAGGGCAGAGAGGCTGCTTCCAATCGACTCTCGGCGCAGGGAAAAGAAAGGCAAACACAAACGATAACATTATGCAAGAACCTCACCTGAAATTGTTTCTTTTTGCAGATAAGGCATCAACGAGAAATGTACATGGTTGAGCAATCTCAAGGTACTCTGGTTGGCAGGTTATGGAATTAATGACATAAAGGTATGTTATATTTTATTGTGTACTTATTATTTTGTAATATATAATATATTGTGACGGAAGAAGCTGAAATGTATCAATTTTATTGAGGATGAAAAAGTAGCAACATAGCAAATGATAAAGTTCATACAATAAGAGAATAAAAATTACCTTTCCTTCACCACCAATTCTTGAAAGGACGAACAACATTGTTTAAGAGAAAATAGTAAGAAGCGAGCATTAATGCCTCAATAAGCCTAAACCATGCTCTTCTCCAATTAGGATTGAAGCAGAGTGCTGCAGCCAATCCCAGCAAGATTGCTCCATAAGACACGCCAAAGCCGATGTAGAAACTTTCCTTATAATCCAAGTCAGATTCATCACTTTCATTAGGTATTTGACAATTTAGTACTGCTACATTCATTGTCTAATGGATAACCACAAAGAAATGGATTCCCCTCATAGCTACTTTTGTCGAATGTTCCGAATTGACCTTTAAAGTCTGGTACTCTACTGGATAAGTTATTGTATGCCACGCTGAACACTGCCAACGGATGTAGCTCAAGTAGACCAACAGGAATACTCCTATTCAAGTTGTAGGAAAGATCTAAACTCTCAACTTCATGTAAGTAGGAGAAACTTTCTGGAATTCTTCCAATGAGATGGTTGTGTGATAGATTCAGCGCATGTATTTGGCTCAAATTCCCCGGCTCAATGGGAATTTTACCAGTTAATCTATTACTTGATAGATCAATACCTGACATGTATTTTAGAATGCTTCCCTTATAAGTGTATGTGTTTCTTTTAGTTGTAAACTGGACCTGAGTTTCCACATCCATCATACCGAAGTTAGATCCTCCCATCGAATATCTATTATGGTAGTGCATTGTTGAAATTTTCCAGGTCAAGAAATTTAACCAAGCTTCCTTGGGAAATGAAGCATATATAAGAGTCCTTATTTTTCCATCTCTTTTGGCTTGTATTAAGTTTCCCAAACAAGGAAGGAGTGAACCATAAATCTTATTAAAAGATAAATCCATGATGGACAACTCGTTCAACAAGCAAATCTGAGCTGGGATATTTCCTTCCAATTGGTTATGGTCCTCCATATTTCATAAGCTGATTTACACCTTATAATATAATCAAATAAATTAGAAGAAATAGACCTCTTTAGGATAAATTCTGCCTTAGCATTAATCGGCTTCCACTTCTTATGCGCATTGCTATTTTTCATTGAGTCAGTAGGAGGACTTGTGTTATTCCCATTAAAAACTTACCACAAATCCTCACCAACAAGGTATGACTCCATACAAGTTTTTCATACCTTGTAGTTAGACTGGTTCAATAACTCATCCCCAGTCCATTAACACGACCACCCAAATCCATTTAGAGAAACAAACCACTAACCCGACCTTGAAATCCAGAAGCCGACTTATGGCTCTGATACCATATAAAGAATAGCAGAAGAAGAGCATTATTTGAAAACCTTCTGCTAGGCCAAGATCATTAACCAACAGAGGAAGATTCAACTAAGGAAAAAGAAGCTTTCAAAGGAGAAAACAAATTTTTGAAAGAACTTTGTTTAGGAAAGAAGGCTTTCTTAAATTTGACTTCACTACAAATATCTAAGGTTACTCCTATTTATATTAGTCTAGGGATGATTCTAGAGACAAAAATAATCTAGACAATTCTATCACCTTCTACTAATATCTTCTTTAATTATCCAAGACTCAAGAATATCTAGATTTTTCTTAACTTCCCATTCTAGGACATCTATATATGTCTACTAGATAAATATCAAGAATGCTATACTAGGACATTCTAGAGAATTCTATGTTTCCCTAAAAAATCAACTTTACTTTAATTTTCTCACAACAAAATCTGAGTGAAGTTCTAGCAGGGGAAAAGAGTTGTTGGCTACTGGGACAGTGTAGTCGATCTGCCACTTAACATAGTAGAATCTTCACTTTGTGTCTGTTATCTAAAGGCAATACAAACTTAACTGGAAAGTCTGTAATTCTTTCATCAATTAAATAGACCGTCTACAGATTGGATACCAAGAATTCATATAGGTAACCCAACTAATTTGGGATTGAGCATAGTTGATTGATTCATACGACCATACAGTTTTTGTACTGCCCACAATAGCTATTACCAATAGGATATATAACAAACCACTAGTGCAACAATATTTTGATTATTTCCTACCTTCCCCCACCCCACCCCCACCCTACCCCCAGGGTTTCAAGTAACAGCTTAAATGGTGACACACATGAGAACTTCATCAAAAAAATGGTGACATACATGAGAAATAAGCTTGTAGCCTTCCCTGATAATTTCGCAATATTTTAAGTCCTTAAAGTGCGCTAAGGAACATCAAAGATATTCTTTTGTGTGCCAATAAAGGTGACGGACAAGGAAAATAATCTACGAACACGTTAATATGCATGTAACATGGTTCAGAATACAAACATAGCTCTTATAATGCCCCCATCCCAGTAATCAACATTCCGATTGCAAAGCCAAAGAGAACAGCTAAGTGTAATGGGGGTCACGACAAATTTCATCTTAAACACAATAAAGATAAGTTTTGTCTAATAACTTGTGTTGATTGACACCTATATTAACTCCATTACACATTTGGACCGGCTAAATTCTAACAAGAATTTCGAGAATACCCGCAAGAACTCAAGTTAGGGCTTGGCTAGTCGGAAGAGGTAATTTCTTCACCCCATTCTGGAATATAATTATGAGTTGGGTATTTGGAAGGAATGGTGAAGAAGAAATTACTATTTTATTGAAGTTCTAAGAAAGATCTTGAAATTGGTTATGTTCAAGCTAGCGCTAAATTGAGGAAGAAGATGAATAGTGTGGATCGGCTTTATATGAACCGGCGATTTTTTTGCGGGAGGGATTTCTAATGAAGCGACTAGACTCCATAACACACATAATGGACCAATTGGAGCTAAAAATCGACCTTCAACGGAAAAATATGAATTTTTTGGAAACTTTATTGATTAAATTAGTATTGTTGTGATACTTAATTGATGAATATAAGGCATTGTGTAGATTGAAGTTGTTTGGATCAATCCATTCGTTCTTTAACATTTGGAGCTAACGGTTGGTAAAGTAAAGAGAGTTTGAGATATGCCGAGCTTCAAATTTCCTGTGTGTTTTCGAAATTGACTCCTGCTTTGAAATTAATATTTCAAATAAGATTCCATGCTATGAATTATTTATAGATATCAAGTGTGACAAGCAGCGTTCGAATCATTAAGATATCTGAAATATTTTTTTAGATATAAGCGTGGCAAGTGTCGTTATAATCATTAAGGCATATCAAGTGTTATTTAACTTGTAATCTCAATGTCTAAAAAAGGCTTGACATGCATGAGAAATAAGCTTGTAGCCTTCCCTGATAATTTCACAATGTTTTAAATCCTTAAAGCGCGCTAAGGAATATCAAAGATATTGTTTTGTGTGCCAATAAAGGCAATGGACAAGGAAAATAATCTACGAACCATGTTAATATACATGTAACATGGTTCAGAATACAAACATAGCTCTTATATGCCCCCATCCCAGTAATCAACATTCCGATTGCAAAGCCAAAGAGAACAGCTAAGTGTAATGGGGGTCACGACAAATTTCATCTTAAGTACAATCAAGATAAGTTTTGTCTAATAACTTGTGTTGATTAACACCTATATTAACTCCATTACACATTTGGATTGGCTAAATTCTAACAAGAATTTCGAGAAAGTGCAATATCATGGTCTATGCACGTTTACATGATCCACCCCTGCTGGAACTATCTCCACATGGACATGTATGTTGTAAGTCTCCCGTAGATCATCTAAATGGTCTTGTAACAATTCGGAGCGTTCCGAGGGTGACGCAATTGAATCTTTGTTGAAATCGCTCTGAGATAGGAGGTCCTTTGGTAGCAAAGTATTATCGTGGCACGTACATTTGATGGGTGACGACGGGCCGGGTCGTCACAATCCCGCCGAGATTTGACCATGGTTCTGTTAGGGATATAATAGATATGCCCTAGATCCAATATCATATTTGATGATTTGAACATATTTTTGTGAACATTATTTGATATAAAGTTTATATGGCATTTGATATTATTTTATCATTGTTATTAATTGCTTGATTAATTTGATAAGGTCCTTGATTAAACTTTGAGATTTGTCATCGTGATAGAGATCATGATAATGAGAGCAAAGTCTCTTACAATTTAATCTAAATTTGTTCTTGATCGTAGGATTATTAATTTGGGCATTAGTAATCCGGTTAGATGAATATTTATGTGATTGTCTTTATGGGATAAAGATTAGTTGATCTCATTAACTAAATCACATAGATAAATGATGCATATAGAGATATGATCATTGAACCGACTCATTAGATAATTCCTAATGGTTAGAATTACCATAAACTGTCAATAGGATATTCTCTTGAAGAATGTGATGTAACAGTTTCCTTTGACTTGAGATCGTCATAGTAATTGACAAGTCATTTATTGTGCTTTGATACTAGACACCTATGGCCTTAGGGCGATAGTTGAAAGGATATTGGGTACGATTAAATACTTGTAGAATTAGTGATTGATCAAGATGGAATCTGTCAACTCTTGGTAATGGGTTTAAGCTCCATGTTGCCATGAATTATAAACGACCAAACTAAGACCTTGGCTAGGGCAATTGAATGGAAGAAGAAAAGGGTTTCTTAGGTCATTCAATGGTCGATTATATTTCGCATGAATACATAGTTGGTCGCCTATTAGGATTTGACAGTTGAACCATATCCTAGGGTGATCCAGAGCTATAAGGACAGAAGGAATTGCAACATTATTCTTCTACTGGTTCTTGAGAGTAAATTGTATACATCATGCTATCCGGTCATTAAGGAGTGTTGCTAGACGCCACCCTTGATTAGTTTATTAATGTGATTAACTTACTACCGGCTTAGTATTGAACATATGGGGTCGCACACTAACGAGTGTTCTGATCTTTGCTAAAGGATTAATTACTTTATCATTTGATAATTAAATTAAAGAATTTAATTAGTCAAATAAATTTAGTTAGTAGTCCAAATGAAATATTATTATATTCTTTACTAGCACAGAGAATATAATTAATATTGTGAACAAATTGAAGTTTTCTATTTGGAATAGAAAATTAAACTATATCTCTTAAATTAAATATATATGTGATATATATAGTTGGTACTCATAAATTATATGAAATATTAATAAAAGAGTTATAAGTTGAATCCAACTTTGAATTGGATCAACTGAAAAGTCCACGTTTGCCATCATAATCCCATTTAGAATGGGATTCATAATTCTCTTTATATTTTAGTATTATAGTCCATATGGCATTGGGACTTACACGTGAAGTCAATGCCTTAATTAACCTATTCCTACCCTATTTGGAAAAGTTTAGCAACTAAGGTATATGTCAGTATATATACATGATAGCTTCACGTAAAAGGGTAAGAGAAAAACGAAAGAAAAGGCCACAAAATAAGAGATATATTCTTGACAAGAAAATCAATTTTCTTGTCGCACTATTTGCTGGAGTTTTGAGAAAATTTCAGCACAAGTTTTACATTGAATTTGTTCGCGGTTTCATTAATCAAAGAGTTGATAGCAAGGATCGGTCTCGGTGTGGATACACATAGAGTTTTCGCACTATCGAAGAAATTTTGAAACAGGATTCTCTTCACCAGGTACGTCTTAGATCCGATCTTTGACATGTAAATAAATTTTAAACTCGAAAAATCTGCCTAGGATTGTTATATTGTCTTCCGCTGCGTGTTACGAACACCTATACGCAATCCTTCAGTGGTATTAGAGCCGTGGTTTATTGTGTCTAAAATTTATTTACGATAATATTTTAATATCATATTTGATGAGTTCAAACCATTATACGTCTTGTGGAATAGTCAAATCGTTTGAATATTGATATTATTTTATTATGGATAAAATATGCATTCATATAACTATTGAGATAGTTCATAATCTGAATTTAAAATTTTGTATTAGATACAATGGGAATCTATAATATGTTACATGATTCTATTGTTATTTTTAATTGCTATTAGTTCATGAGATGTTAATTAATAATAATATTCTAGCATGAATTCTTTTTATGTGATAAATAAGATAAACATGTTAGAGGATGTTGAATTTCGTTTCTATGTCATGTGCTTGTTCGTCACATAATTTTAAATTATTTATTACATGTGATGTAAATTAATTTAGGACTAAGCATGTAGACAACTTGAACTAAATTCACATGCTAGAAAAAGATTTGATCTTTATGTTATTAAAAACTGTTTTAGTAACAATACCCTCTTACTAAATTTTGAGTTCTTAAATCATAAAATATAAGATATTTTATTATAGAGCTATCCATCAAGGTAAACAATTTTACTTAGTTCTCGTTTATAAGGAGAGGCCTGACTACCAGGAGACTTGTAGTTCGAGAATATGTTAAAATTATTTATTGCTTTAGATGCATGGATTGAAAGAATTATTCAATTTTACACTAGACGCCTGGACTACCCGGGGAGTATAAAATTTAATAAGTTCTTTGCTATCATGATGGTTGAACTCAACTTTGCCAATAGGATCGACCTGACTACCAGGGGACTATTTGACATAGAGCTATTTAAGGAAATTGTATGGGGATACAATTGGTAAGAGTACCTACCTTTAAAATATATGTGAGAAACGACTTGACTTCCAAGGGGCTCATACATATTGTTAAAGTATTCCTTTACTCCACTAAAAGAAATAAATATTTCGTAAACTATAATGAGGGTAAATAGTTTAAAATTATTAGTGGAAATATCATTTAGATAAAAGTCCATGTCTTTATGATATATGAAAATATATTCTTATATTATTACCTTTTCTTTTCTATATTTTAGATTCTCAATATGTCTGTTATATCACTGCGTGGAATACTTGAGACCAACAAGTTGGTAGGACCAAACTTTGATGATTGGTACAGAAATTTGAGAATTGTTCTCATGCATGAAAAACTTATTGATGTGATCGATAAGCCTGCCATGGAAGTCCCAGATGAGAATGATGAGGATGGTACCAAGATTTCCACCCCGTTACCTTGCAATTTACATATATTATGCTTTTAAAACAGTATTGGAGTATATCGGGTGAGTTAGGAGTGATTTGGATTGAAAATGAAACAAATAACATGTTTGAAGTAAGCTTGAATATGAAAAGTCAACCAAGAGTTGACTATTGAGTTAGAGTGCTCGGAACCGGATTCTGATGATTCGACTAGTTCCAGGGGATCATTTATGACTTAGGAGAACAATCGGAATTGAATTCGGAGGTCCGGTGTAGTTTTAAGCTTGAATTGGCGAATGTTGAATTTTGGCAAAAACCGGATGGTAGGTGATATTTTGATCCGGGGGTCGGAATGGAATTCCGACAATTTCTATAGCTTCGTTATGTGATTTTGGATATGTCTGCAAATTTTCAGGTCATTCGGACATCGTTTGATCGGGTTTTGGATTGAATGTTAGTTTTGAAAGTTTTGAAGAAACTTAAGCTTGAATCCGTGGATAATTGGTGATTTTGATGTTTAGGATGGTGTTTTTATGATTGGAACAAGTTCGAATAAGGAATTAGGATGTGTTGGTGTGTTTGAATGAGGTCCCGGGGGCCTCGGGGTGATTTCGGATGGTTAATCGGGAGAAAATATGGAAAATTGCAGAAACTGGTGCACTGCTTCTGTTGTTTCCGCTCCTGCGGAATTTTGGGCGCAGGAGCGGGTGCGCTGAAGCGGACCAGGAGCCGCAGAAGCGGCGACCGCAGAAGCGGATCATTATCCGCTGAAGCGGAAACGCGGGGGCGGACTGGGAGTCGCAGAAGCGACCATCGCAGAAGCGGAAGGGGAGCCGCTTAGGCGAGTCCGCAGAAGCGGACGCCCAGTCGCAGAAGCGGACGTATCCGCAGGAGCGGTCCAGTCTCCGTAGAAGCGGACGCGTAGGAGCGGAAATACTTCCGCAGAAGCGGAAATCGCTGTAAGTTAAGTGTATCAGAAGTTACAAAATTTCATAAACATTTTAACATTTGGGGGTCTCGGCTTAAGGGCGACTTTGGGCGATTTTGAGGAAGAAATCAAGGGAAATCATCGGGTAATCAACTATGAACTCATATTATGATTAGTATTGATAATATCATGCAATTATATCATGAAAATGGAAGAATTGGGGTGATTCATGGAAGATTTAACCCTAGGTTTGAACTTTAGAAAATCAAGGTTTTGAATGAGCAAATGGAGTCCGATTTTGGTAAAATTGATATGCTTAGACTCGTATTGAGATGAGGGTTCCGAATATGAGACTTTCGTAATTTTTCGAGAATCGTACCGAAAGTCGGGTTTTACCAACTTAGTGTAATTTTGTGAATTTCATATAAATTGAAGTGGGTTATGATTCTTTGACCCGTAATTGATATAATTATTGTTATTTGACTAGATTCTACACACGAGGCAACGAAATTCAAAGGAAAAGGCATCGCGGACGATTCGACGACCGACTAGAGGTGAGTAGTTTGTGTATATTGTAGCCTGAGGGTTCGAAACCCCGGCTTAGCACATTGTGACGCTAATAGGGCGTGGCTCGCACACCGTGGCAGGTGCGGGATTGAATTGTGATTGGGGATTGAGACTTGGTCCATCCCGGGAATGAATAATATGTTGTTAGTGTTGGAAATACACTGTAATTGCTATATTTGTGGGCTGTAAGCCTTGTTTGGGGCCTTGTGCCGATTTGTAGCGTCCTTAGAGGACAATATTTATGTGATAGCTGTAATTGCTTAAATCACTGATCTCAATCCTGGAAATTGAAATCACACTTTTGAAATGCTAAGTCACCGGCTTTTACAAACTTAATAAAGTTAAAGCATTTTTTTATAAATTATGAATTGAGAACTGGAATTAAGGAAAATGAATTGTTTTGTGACTTAATTGCTTATTGTGGACTGAGTATGGGATCGGGCTGCACACCGCAGTAGTTGATATGAGGATCGGGCTGCACGCCGCAGCAGTATTGCGCTTGGGCTGTAGGAGCCCCTCCGGAGTCTGTACACACCCCCGGTGAGCGCCGTCGACGTTAAATTGGATCGGGCTACACGCCGTAGCGGTTATGTGCATTGCATTGCATCTATATTTGTTGAATTACTCTGTGGTAGCTGTATTGTATTATTATTGCTAGTTCGTAGGAGATTCGGACTGTAGTGTAGCTTCATATTGTGGTATTTTGTGGATTTCTTACTGTCAGCTACATATATATATTTGTTACTCACTGAGTACTTAGTACTCACCCCTACTCCCTGCACCTTTGTGTGCAGACTCGGGTACACAGGAGCAGTAGACGGACATCTCCAGCGTTTACATTGTCACATCGAGTTGCTGAGGTAGCTGCCTACGTTCGCAGAGCCTAGCTTCTCCTCTCATTCCAGTCGTTATTGTATATTTTGTATTCAGACTTGAGTACTTCTATATCGTACTCTCTGTTTTCTTGTTGGGTTTTGTTAGAGGCTCTAGACTTGTGACTCCGGATCTTTGGGAGTGTCAGTACTTTTGTTCAGTATTATTATTATTGGAGTTCTTAAACTCATATATTCTTCTTGGGTTGTCCATTTGGGACGGATATCTAGGTGTTAATTGAATTGTTAGTCTGGCTGGCCTAGCTTGATTGTTGGGCGCCATCACGACCGGATTTGGGTCGTGACAAGTTGGTATCAGAGCCCTAGGTTATTAGGACTCGCGAGTCGTGAGCCGGTTTAGTAGGCTTTCGCGGATCGGTACGTAGACGTCCGTATCTATCCTCGGAGGGCTACAGAAACTTTAGGAAAAACCTCATTTTCTTGAATTCATATCGTGCGATTTGTGTTATCATGAAATTAAATCTTTCCATATTCTATTCTCTCGTAGATGGCGAGAACACGAGCTAACGGACGTGGCGGACGACCACCATTGGCACCCGAGAGGCCGTGGTCGTGGTGAGGCGGGCGACGGCACGCGGCACTCGCCGACCCGCCGGCCGATCGGACTCGAGACCGGATTCCGGCGGCGAACGCTCCGGCGGCTCAGGTTCAGGCACCGGCGGTGCCTATTGTGATACCGGGTCTTCGAGGAGACCTTGGCTCGGATATTATCGGTGTGCACGAGATTGGCACAGGTAGTTGCGCTGCTCGCCGCGATGTCATCTTCACGAGCGGGGGAGGGAATCGGACCCCGTGGCTCGCACGCCCGAGCCGGTTCGACCGGTTGCACCGTTGCACCGGCTCCGCATATGTGGTTCCGATTATGCCCGACGATGAGCGGCGTCGTTTGGAGAGATTTGAGAGGCTACGGCCTCCGACATTCGGTGGAGCCGAGGGCGAGGATGCCCGGGGTTTTCTTGACGGATGTCAGCGCATGCTTCGCACCGCGGGTATTCTAGAGTCCGGCGGTGTTTCATTCACCACTTTCCGGTTCACAAGTGCAGCTTTCCGGTGGTGGGAGGATTTTGAGAGGCGTAGGCTCGCTGGGGCAGTGCCCCTCGCTTGGCGACGGTTCTCCGCGGTATTTTTGGAGAAGTACGTGCCTCGGTCTCGAAGAGGAGGCTGCCGACGTCGATTCGAGTGGTTGAACGAGGAGAGATGACGGTTAATCGATGTGAGATGAGATTCACACGGTGGCCCGTCATGCCATGTGGATGGTTCCTACGAAAGAGGGAGAGGATTCGGAGATTTATTGATGGTCTTATTTATCCCGTCCGCATATTGATGACCGGGAGAGAGTTTCGACGATTACCTTTGAGGAGGTGGTTGATGCTGCCGTCACATTGAGACGGATCGCCGCGAGCGAGAGAGAGAGAGGCTAAGAGGCCTCGTGGTGCGGCGATTACGGTGGTGCTCGGTACGGGGACGATTTCGGCGTAGCGGAGGTCGCTCCTTCGGATCTCGTCGGTCCGGACGTGCGAGGTCCGGTGGGGTTTCATCGGTCGTGGCCGTCAAGGCCGGCGGGGTTATCGGGGTCGGCGGGGCCGCCGGCGGTCGGCACTGCACCGAGTGCTCTTCCGGCTCGAGCTGCGCTCCTGTTTCCTCGGCACGAGATTCGTCGGTAGCGAGGGGTCCTCGGCAGAGCCCCTTCTTCCGTCTTCGGGCCGTTGTTTTGAGTGCGGTGATTTGGGCCATATCGGAGAGAGTGTCCTCGGTGGCTTCGTAAGAGGTCACGGCGGAGGGATCGACCTCCGTCTTCTACTCTGTTTCTTCGGCGCCGACACGGTCGGCTAGGGCGGTGGCCGGGTATCCGGAGGTCGCCCCGGGGGCGAGGATCGTGCTGGTGGAGGCCAAGCTCGTTTCTATGCTCTTCGGAATAGGAAGGATGCTAGCGCTTCAGATGCGGTTATTTCGGGTATTATCTCAGTCTGCCACAGGGATGCTTCTGTCTTATTTGATCCCGGATCCACCTATTCTTATGTCTCTACTTACTTTGCACATCGTTTGGGTATGACCCGTGGTATTCTTGCTTTGCCCGTACATGTGTCTACCCCAGTGGGGGATATTGTTGTTGTGGATCGGGTATATCGATCCTGTTTTATTACTATTGGGGGTCCTGGAGACCCGAGTTGATTTATTACTACTGGGCATGGTAGATTTCGATGTTATTCTAGGCATGGATTGGCTATCTCCTTACCGTGCGATTCTGGACTGTCATGCCAAGACAGTCACACTAGCTATTCCAGGTAATCCGAGGATCGAGTGGCGTGGCTTGGACTGATTATGTGTCCGACAGGGTGATTTCTTATATAAAGGCCCAACGAATGATTGGCGAGGGTTGTTTATCTTATTTGGCCTTCATTAGAAATGTTGAGGCTGAGACACACAGTCTTGATTCGGTCCCCATTGTGAGGGAGTTTCCGGATGTATTTCCAGCAGACCTGCCGGGCATGCCGCCTGACAGAGATATTGATTTTGGTATTGATTTGGTGCCGGGCACTCAGCCCATTTCTATTCCTCCTTATCGCATGGCACCAGCAGAGTTAAAGGAATTGAAAGAACAGCTTCGGGAACTCTTAGATAAGGGTTTCATTCGTCCAAGTGTGTCACCTTGGGGTGCACCGGTGTTGTTCGTGAAGAAGAAAGATGGCACAATGAGAATGTGCATTGATTATAGGCAGCTGAACAAGGTAACAGTGAAGAATAAGTACCCATTGCCTCGTATTGAGGACCTATTTGATCAGCTCCGGGGAGCTAGTGTATTTTCTAAGATTGATCTTCGATCGGGCTATCATCAGTTGAAGATCAGGGACTCAGATATTATGAAGACAGCGTTCAGGACGCGATATGGGCACTACGAGTTCCCGGTGATGTCTTTCGGGTTGACTAATGCCCCAGCTGCATTCATGCACTTGATGAATAGTGTATTTCGGCCGTACCTTGATTCTTTTGTGATTGTATTTATTGATGATATCCTGGTATATTCACGCAGCCAGGAGGAGCATGCACATCATTTGAGAGTGGCATTGCAGAGGTTGAAGGAAGAGAAGCTTTATGCAAAATTCTCTAAGTGTGAGTTCTGGCTTGATACTGTGGGTTTTCTGGGACATATAGTGTCCAGTGATGGTATTCGGGTTGATCCTCAGAAGGTTGAGGCAGTGCAGAATTGGCCCAGACCTTCCTAAGCTACAGAGATTTGGAGTTTTCTCGGCTTGGCAGGCTATTATCGTCGGTTTGTTCAGGATTTCTCATCTATTGCTTCACCGTTGACTAAGCTGACAGAGAAGAATGCTCCATTTGTGTGGTCTGATGAATGTGAAGAGAGCTTTCAGAAGCTCAAGGAGGCTTTGACCACGGCTCCAGTACTTGTGTTACCATCGGCCTCAGGGTCATATACGGTGTTTTGTGATGCTTCTAGAGTTGGACTCGGTTGTGTGTTGATGCAGGAGGGTAGAGTTATTGCATATGCTTCTCGTCAGCTAAAGCCCCACGAGAAGAACTACCATGTTCATGATTTGGAGTTAGCTGCTATTGTTCATGCCTTGAAGATTTGGAGGCATTATCTATATGGTGTATCTTGTGATGTATATACAGACCACCGCAGCCTTCAGCATTTGTTTAAGCAAAAAGATCTAAATTTGAGGCAGTGGAGATGGCTTGAATTGCTTAAAGACTATGATATTACTATCTTGTATCATCCCGGGAAAGCCAATGTAGTGGCTGATGCATTGAGCCGGAAGGCTATTAGTATGGGCAGTTTGGCGTATATTCCAGTTGGGGAGAGACCCCTAGCAGTTGATGTTCAGGCGTTAGCTAATCGGATGGTAAGGCTGGATATTTCTGAGCCCAGTCGGGTGATGGCTTGTGTAGTAGCTCGTTCTTCTTTATATGATCGTATTCGAGAGCGCCGGTATGATGATCCACACTTACTTGTCCTTAAGGACAGAGTTCAACATGATGATGCTAGAGATGTCACTATTGATAGTGAGGGCGTATTGCGGATGCAGGGCCGGATATGTGTGCCCAATGTTGATGGCCTTCGTGAGTTGATATTGGAGGAGGCCCATAGCTCGCGGTATTCTATTCATCCAGGAGCCGCGAAGATGTATCAGGATTTGAAGCAGCATTACCTGGTGGAGAAAGATGAAGAAAGATATTGTGAGCCATGTGGCTCGGTGTCTAAACCGTCAGCAGGTCAAGTATGAGCATCAGAGACCTGGTGGTGTATTCCAGCGTATTGATATTCCGGAGTGGAAGTGGGAAAGAATAACTATGGACTTTGTTAGTGGACTCCCTCGGACGGCGAGGAAGTTTGATTCAGTTTGGGTGATTGTGGATAGACTGACTAAGTCAGCTCATTTCATCCCAGTGTGTACTACCTATACCTCAGAGCGGTTGGCAGAGATATTCATCCGTGAGATAGTGAGATTGCATGGAGTTCCTATTTCCATTATATCGGACAGAGGTACCCAGTTCACATCTCAGTTCTGGAGGACATTTCAGCGAGAGTTGGGTTCACAGGTAGAGTTGAGCACAGCATTTCATCCACAGACGGATGGGCAGTCTGAGCGTACTATTCAGATATTGGAGGACATGTTGCGTGCTTGTGTCATTGATTTTGGTGGTTCATGGGCTGATTATTTGCCTCTGGCGGAGTTTGCTTACAATAATAGCTATCAGTCCAGCATTCAGATGGCACCGTATGAAGCTTTATATGGGAGGCGGTGTAGGTCTCCGGTTGGTTGGTTCGAGCCCGGCGAGGCTAGGTTGTTAGGGACAGAGTTAGTCCAAGATGCCTTAGACAAGGTGAAGGTGATTCAGGAGAGACTACGCACAGCTCAGTCGCGTCAGAAGAGTTATGCAGACCGGAAGGTCCGAGATGTGTCTTATTCAGTAGGTGAGAAGGTGTTGCTGAAAGTTTCGCCTATGAATGGTGTTATGAGGTTTGGAAAGAAAGGGAAGTTGAGCCCAAGGTTTATTGGACCTTTTGAGGTGCTTAGGAAAGTTGGGGAGGTGGCTTATATGCTTGCTTTGCCACCCAGTTTGTCGGGAGTTCACCCGGTGTTCCATGTATCTATGCTCCGTAAGTATGTCGGAGACCCGTCTCATGTGTTGGACTTCAGCACGATACAGCTAGATGAGGATTTGACTTATGATGTGGAACCGGTAGCCATTTTGGGTCGACGGGTTCGTAAACTGAGATCTAAGGACATAGCTTCAGTAAAAGTGCAGTGGAGAGGTCGTCCCGTGGAGGAAGCAACTTGGGAGACCGAGCAGGAAATGCAGAGCAGATATCCACACTTGTTTGATGCTCCGGGTATGTTTCTTAACCCGCTCGCGGACGAGCGTTTGTTTAAGTTGGGGAGAATGTAACGACCCGGCCCGTCGTTACGGGAATTTCCACCCCGTTACCTTGCATTTACATATATTATGCTTTTAAAACAGTATTAGAGTATATCGGGTGAGTTAGGAGTGATTTGGATTGAAAATGAAACAAATAAGCATGTTTGAAGTAAGCTTGAATATGAAAAGTCAACCAAGAGTTGACTATTGAGTTAGAGTGCTCGGAACCGGATTCCGATGATTCGACTAGTTCCGGGGGATCATTTATGACTTAGGAGAACAATCGGAATTGAATTCGGAGGTCCGGTGTAGTTTTAAGCTTGAATTGGCGAATGTTAAATTTTGGCGAAAACCGGATGGTAGGTGATATTTTGATCCGGGGGTCGGAATGGAATTCCGACAATTTCTGTAGCTTCGTTATGTGATTTTGGATATGTCTGCAAATTTTCAGGTCATTCGGACATCGTTTGATCGGGTTTTGGGTTGAATGTTAGTTTTGGAAGTTTTGAAGAAACTTAGGCTTGAATCCGTGGATAATTGGTGATTTTGATGTTTAGGATGGTGTTTTTATGATTGGAACAAGTTCGAATAAGGAATTAGGATGTGTTGGTGTGTTTGAATGAGGTCCCGGGGGCCTCGGGGTGATTTCGGATGGTTAATCGGGAGAAAATATGGAAAATTGCAGAAACTGGTGCACTGCTTCTGTTGTTTCCGCTCCTGCGGAATTTTGGGCGCAAGAGCGGGTGCGCTGAAGCGGACCAGGAGCCGCAGAAGCGGCGACCGCAGAAGCGGATCATTATCCGCTGAAGCGGAAACGCGGGGGCGGACCGGGAGTCGCAGAAGCGACCATCGCAGAAGCGGAAGGGGAGCCGCTTAGGCGAGTCCGCAGAAGCGGACGCCCAGTCGCAGAAGCGGACGTATCCGCAGGAGCGGTCCAGTCTCCGTAGAAGCGGACGCGTAGGAGCGGAAATACTTCCGCAGAAGCGGAAATCGCTGTAAGTTAAGTGTATCAGAAGTTACAAAATTTCATAAACATTTTAACATTTGGGGGTCTCGGCTTAAGGGCGACTTTGGGCGATTTTGAGGAAGAAATCAAGGGAAATCATCGGGTAATCAACTATGAACTCATATTATGATTAGTATTGATAATATCATGCAATTATATCATGAAAATGGAGGAATTTGGGGTAATTATGGAGGATTTAACCCTAGGTTTGAACTTTAGAAAATCAAGGTTTTGAATGAGCAAATGGAGTCCGAATTTGGTAAAATTGATATGCTTAGACTCGTATTGAGATGAGGGTTCCGAATATGAGACTTTCGTAATTTTTCGAGAATCGTACCGAAAGTCGGGTTTTACCAACTTAGTGTAATTTTGTGAATTTCATATAAATTGAAGTGGGTTATGATTCTTTGACCCGTAATTGATATAATTATTGTTATTTGACTAGATTCTACACACGAGGCAACGAAATTCAAAGGAAAAGGCATCGCGGACGATTCGACGACCGACTAGAGGTGAGTAGTTTGTGTATATGGTAGCCCTGAGGGTTCGAAACCCCGGCTTAGCACATTGTGACGCTAATAGGGCGTGGCTCGCACACCGTGGCAGGTGCGGGATTGAATTGTGATTGGGGATTGAGACTTGGTCCATCCCGGGAATGAATAATATGTTGTTAGTGTTGGAAATACACTGTAATTGCTATATTTGTGGGCTGTAAGCCTTGTTTGGGGCCTTGTGCCGATCTGTAGCGTCCTTAGAGGACAATATTTATGTGATAGCTAAAGATTGCTTAAATCACTGATCTCAGTCCTGGAAATTGTAATCACACTTTTGAAATGCTAAGTCACCGGCTTTTACAAACTTAATAAAGTTAAAGCATTTTTTATAAATTATGAATTGAGAACTGGAAATAAGGAAAATGAATTGTTTTGTGACTTAATTACTTATTGTGGACTGAGTATGGGATCGGGCTGCACGCCGCAGTGGTTGATATGAGGATCGGACTGCACGCCGCAGTAGTATTGCGCTTGGGCTGTAGGAGCCCCTCCGGAGTCTGTACACACCCCCAGTGAGCGCCGTCGACGTTAAATGGGATCGGGCTACACGCCGTAGCAGTTATGTGCATTGCATTGCATCTGTATTTGTTGGATTACTCCGTGGTAGCTGTATTGTATTATTGTTGCTAGTTCGTAGGAGATTCGGACTGTAGTGTAGCTTCATATTGTGGTATTTTGTGGATTTCCTACTGTCAGCTACATATATATATATTTGTTACTCACTGAGTACTTAGTACTCACCCCTACTCCCTGCACCTTTTGTGTGCAGACTCAGGTACACAGGAGCAGTAGACGGACATCTCCGGCGTTTACATTGTCACATCGAGTTGCTGAGGTAGCTGCCTACGTTCGCAGAGCCTAGCTCCTCCTCTCATTCCAGTTGTTATTTTATATTTTGTATTCAGACTTGAGTACTTCTATATCGTACTCTCTATTTTCCTGTTGGGTTTTGTTAGAGGCTCTAGACTTGTGACTCCGGATCTTTGGGAGTGTCAGTACTTTTGTTCGGTATTATTATTATTGGAGTTCTTAAACTCATATATTCTTCTTGGGTTGTCCATTTGGGGACTGGTATTGTGTTATAATTAAACTGTTGGTTTGCATGAAAAGCTTATTGATGTGATCGATAAGCCTGCCAAGGAAGTCCCAGATGAGAATGATGAGGATGCTACCAAGATTTATCAGAAATACTTGGAAGAATGTCTTACTACCAAATGCATCATTCTCGCTTCTATGAATTCTGAACTACAAAGGAAACATCAGGATATGGATCCAACTGCAATCATTGAACATCTTAAGAAGATGTTTGGTACACAAAGCAGGATAGCTAGATACCAGCTATCTAAGGCTTTAGTTGGATCCAAATTGACTGGAAACTCTCCAGTTGGACCCTATGTCAATCATGATTGATCTTAATGAAGAAATTGAGAAGTTGGGGTGCAAACTGGCAAAGAGCTTTCTCAAGATTTGATCTTGCAGTCACTATCAGAATCCTTTTCACAATTTGTTATTAATTTCAATATGAATAAAATGGATTGTGATCTTCATGAGATGCTTAACATGCTAATTGATTATGAGAATCAGCTTGCATCCGAGAAGAAGAAAGGAACTGTCATGTTGGTTGGAAACTCTTCTAAGAAGAAGGGTAAGGGTAAAAATAAACCCAAGAAAAAGCCTACTGCGCCCAAAGGTGGTGTGACCAAACCCAAAGGCAAAGAAGGCAAAGCTAACCAATCTGATGCTGTACGTTTCCATTGTAAGAAAATATGACATTGGAAGAGAAACTGCCCGGAGTATCTTGCAACCTTAAAGGACAAGAAACAAGGTAAGACTTTAATGAAAAATATTTTCAAGGTTTCTTTAACTACTACTAATTCTTCATTGTGGATATTAGATACTGGCAGTGGTTATAACATCTGCAATATATTGCAGGGGTTCCAGATAAGTAGAAGGTTGAAGAAAGGAGAAGTTAATCTACAAGTAGGAAATGGTACAAAAGTTGCAGCCGTAGCTGTAGGATCAATTTCTTTAATAATGCCTACGGGTAAAGTACTTATGTTGGATGATTGTTATTACGTTCCTAAATTTGTTTCGAACATAATTTCAGCTTCTATGTTAGACAAACGTGGTTTTCGCATTAATATAGGCAATGGTATTTGCTCTATTTATTATAGTGATAATTTATATGTGAATGGCTATCTCCAACATGATGTTTACGTCTTACCTAATGTGAATGCTAATTCGATTATGCACGTTTCAAGTCTTAAGAGGAAAAGAGATGATCATGTAAATCAAACATACCTTTGGCATTGTAGGCTTGGTCATATTGGAGAGAAAAGAATTAACAAGTTGTACAAGGAAGGGTACCTTGACAAGTATGATTTTGAATCATATCCAACTTGTGAATCTTGTCTCAAAGGAAAAATGACCAAATCTCCATTTACTGGAAGTGGAGAAAGAGCTTCTGAATTATTGGGACTAATTCATACAGATGTTTGTGGGCCCATGAAAATTCAAGCTAGAGGTGGATATTCTTACTTCATCACCTTCACTGATGATATGTCAAGATATGAATTTGTGTATCTTATGAAACATAAGTCTGAATCTTTTGAAATGTTCAAAAGGTTTCGTAGTGAAGTTGAGAAGCAGACTGGTAAAAGTATCAAAATACTAAGGTCTGATAGAGGTGGAGAATATCTTAGTGAAGATTTTACTAGATATCTAAAAGAGAATTGGACTTCTCTCACGGTGGACACCTCCAGGAACACCACAACACAATGGTGTGTCTGAAAGGAGAAATCGAACCTTATTAGATATGGTGAGATCTATGATGGGGTTCACTGATCTTCCAATAAATTTATGGGGATATGCTTTAGAAGCACCAACATACTTACTTAATAAAGTTCCCACTAAGTCAGTCTCTACAACACCATATGAGATATGGAAAGGATGTAAGCCTAACCTTAAACATATTAAAGTTTGGGGTTGTCCAACTTATGTTAAGAGACTACAGTCTGATAAACTTGACTCAAGATCTAATAAGTGTAGATTCATTGGGTATCCCAAGGAAATAATGGGATATTATTTCTATCATCCTTCTGACCATAAAGTGTTTGTGGCTAGATGAGCAACCTTTTTGGAAAGGGAATTTCTTTTAGAAGGAAATTATGATGGAGACATAGAACTTGATGAAGTTCAAGAAACTAATGACTCAACACAAAATAATGATCATGAGCCCCAAGTTGAAGAACCTTTATTGGATATTTTGAAGTTTCCATCTTCAACGGTTGAAGTTCAAGAACTAAATGAAGTTCAAGAATAGGTTAATGAACCAGTTCCAAACCAAATTGAACAACAATCAAATCCAACACAAAGTGAACGGGTTGTACAAGTACCTCTTAGAAGGTCTACACGAGAACGTCATGTACCAACTAGATTAAATTTATTGGTACAAGATGATGTATCAAACGAGGTTGATCATAATGATGATGACCCTAAGACCTACGAAGAGGCTATACAAAGTTCCGATTATGAGAAATGGCAAAAGGCCATGGAATCCGAAATGGAATCCATGAAGGAAAATAAAGTATGGACTTTAGTTGAACCTTCAAAGGATATAAAACCTATAGGTTGTAAATGGGTTTTTAAGAAAAAGATTGGAGCAGACGGAAAGGTGGAGACCTACAAAGCCCATCTTGTTGCCAAGGGATATCGTCAGAAAGAAGGAGTCGACTATGACGAGACTTTCTCTCCCGTGGCAATGCTCAAATCAATTCGAATTTTGCTTGCTATAGCAGCATACTATGATTATGAAATATGGCAAATGGATGTGAAAACAACTTTCCTAAATGGCGAGCTAGAAGAGGATGTGTACATGACACAACCTGAAGGTTTCACATCTTCGTCTGATCATAATAAAATTTGTAAGCTACAAAGATCCATTTATGGACTGAAGCAAGCTTCTCAAAGTTGGAATATTCGATTTAACAAGACAATTGAAAAGTTCAACTTTGTTAGATGCGAAGAAGAACCTTGTGTGTACAAAAAGGTTAGTGGGAGCACAATTATATTCCTAGTATTGTATGTTGATGATATATTGCTCATAGGGAATGACATACCGGCATTGCAAAGTACCAAGATTTGGCTATCTGAACAGTTCTCCATGAAAGACTTGGGAGAAGCAGCTTATATATTAGGAATAAAGATCTATAGAGATAGATCTAGGAAGTTGCTTGGACTTTCCCAGTCTTTGTACATTGATACCATCTTAAAGAGGTATAACATGGATAATTCCAAAAGAGGCTATCTACCAATAGGCACTGGAATTACTCTCAGTAGGGAGGATTGTCCTAAAACACATGAAGAGAGAGAACGCACGAATAGGATCCCATATGCTAGTGCAGTGGGAGCTATAATGTATACCATGACATGTACACGTCCTGATGTGGCTTATGCACTTGGAGTGACTAGCCGATATCAGGCAAATCCCGGTGAGGAACATTGGAAGGTGGTGAAGACCATTCTTAAGTACTTAAGAAGGACTAAAGACCAATTCCTCATCTATGGAGATTCTGAGTTGAAACTAGAAGGTTATACTGATGCAAGTTTCTCTTTAGATAGAGATGATAGCAAATCTATTTCTGGTTATGTATTCTCTTTAAATGGTGGTGCAGTGAGTTGGAAAAGTTCCAAACAAGCTACAGTAGCTGATTCAGTGAACGAAGCAAAATATATAGCAGCTAGTGAAGCTGCTAAGGAAGCTGTATGGATGAAAACGTTCTTAACAGAACTTGGTGTGGTTCCTTCAATAGAAGATGCGGTTCCACTGTTGTGCGACAACACTGGAGCCATTGCTCAAGCAAAAGAACCAAGATCACACCAAAAATCCAAACACGTTCTACGAAGGTATCACTTGATAAGAGAGATCACTGAACGTGGAGACGTCGAGATTCAAAAGGTTGATGGAAAGGAAAATGCTGCAGACCCATCCACTAAAGCTCTTGGCGCAAAGGAGTTTGACAAGCACAAGTGGAAATTGGGAATGAAGTACAAGAGCGATTGGCTCTAGGGCAAGTGGGAGATTGTTAGGGATATAATAGATATGCCCTAGATCCAATATCATATTTGATGATTTGAACATATTTTTGTGAACATTATTTGATATAAAGTTTATATGGCATTTGATATTATTTTATCATTGTTATTAATTGCTTGATTAATTTGATAAGGTCCTTGATTAAACTTTGAGATTTGTCATCGTGATAGAGATCATGATAATGAGAGAAAAGTCTTTTAAAATTTAATCTAAATTTGTTCTTGATCGAATGATTATTAATTTGGGCATTAGTAATCCGGTTAGATGAATATTTATGTGATTGTCTTTA
Organism: Nicotiana noctiflora; assembly: GCA_032618575.1. Lineage (NCBI taxonomy): Eukaryota > Viridiplantae > Streptophyta > Magnoliopsida > Solanales > Solanaceae > Nicotiana > Nicotiana noctiflora. The sequence goes on from JASVEL010001119.1 coordinate 69,248, forward strand.
TGGGATAAAGATTAGTTGATCTCATTAACTAAATCACATAGATAAATGATGCATATAGAGATATGATCATTGAACCGACTCATTAGATAATTCCTAATGGTTAGAATTACCATAAACTGTCAATAGGATATTCTCTTGAAGAATGTGATGTAACAGTTTCCTTTGACCTGAGATCGTCATAGTAATTGACAAGTCATTTATTGTGCTTTGATACCGGACACCTATGGCCTTAGGGCGATAGTTGAAAGGATATTGGGTACGATTAAATACTTGTAGAATTAGTGATTGATCAAGATGGAATCTGTCAACTCTTGGTAATGGGTTTAAGCTCCATGTTGCCATGAATTATAAACGACCAAACTAAGACCTTGGCCAGGGCAATTGAATGGAAGAAGAAAAGGGTTTCTTAGGTCATTCAATGGTCGATTATATTTCACATGAATACATAGTTGGTCGCCTATTAGGATTTGAGAGTTGAACCATATCCTAGGGTGATCCAGAGCTATAAGGACAGAAAGAATTGCAACATTATTCTTCTACCGGTTCTTGAGAGTAAATTGTATACTTCATGCTATCCGGTCGTTAAGGAGTGTTGCTAGACGCCACCCTTGATTAGTATATCAATGTGATTAACTTACTACCGGCTTAGTATTGAACCTATGGGGTCGCACACTAACGAGTGTTCTGATATTTGCTAAAGGATTAATTACTTTATCATTTGATAATTAAATTAAAGAATTTAATTAGTCAAATAAATTTAGTTAGTAGTCCAAATGAAATATTATTATATTCTTTGCTAGCACAGATGATATAATTAATATTGTGAACAAATTGAAGTTTTCTATTTGGAATAGAAAATTAAACTATATCTCTTAAATTAAATATATATGTGATATATATAGTTGGTACTCATAAATTATATAAAATATTAATAAAAGAGTTATAAGTTGAATCCAACTTTGAATTGGATCAACTGAAAAGTCCACGTTTTCCATCATAATCCCATTTAGAATGGGATTCATAATTCTCTTTATATTTTAGTATTATAGTCCATATGGCACTGGGACTTACACGTGAAGTCAATGCCTTAATTAACCTATTCCTACCCTATTTGGATAAGGTTAGCAACTAAGGTATATGTCAGTATATATACATGATAGCTTCACGTAAAAGGGTATGAGAAAAACGAAAGAAAATGCCACAAAATAAGAGATATATTCTTGACAAGAAAATTAATTTTCTTGTCGCACTATTTGCTGGAGTTTTGAGAAAATTTCAGTACAAGTTTTACATTGAATTTGTTCGCGGTTTCATTAATCAAAGAGTTGATATCAAGGATCGGTCTCGGTGTGGATACGCATAGAGTCTTCGCACTATCGAAGAAATTTTGAAAGAGGATTTTCTTTACCAGGTACGTCTTAGATCCGATCTTTGACATGTAAACAAATTTTAAACACGAAAAATCTGCCTAGGATTGTTATTGTCTTCCGCTGCGTGTTACGAACACCTATACGCAATCCTTCAGGTTCCCGTTTGAAAAGGAAATGTGAGTAACACAATGGGGGAGAGGAAATTTTCCGATCACGGATTAGAGCCGGAGAACAAAAACGCTACTCGAATAAATGGAAAATCTCTCGCAAATTATCAAAACTTGTCCCAGGTTAAACCCTCCCCCTATTTATAGAGTTGGGAGGTGCTAGAATCGAAGAGGCATATTTCGAACCAGCGTGGGAATCTAAATGATAGAGTGCCTTTTGTGCTACCTCGGGAATATGCGTAATAATGACGCATGCGAGCGCTGACATCACCAAAGTAAAGAAATCGCGCGTCAGCATCCCAACAGTCTCGAGTGTTGTCCCTCATTTGCTGCATTACCACTTTTGGATGAAGGTCAAACTCCCTTTGAACGAGGTTATTGATTCCGTCCATCGTGGATGCACCTTGTTGCGACCCCGACGAACGAAAGGACTAACTGTATAGGGTCAAATTTGACCAACCACATTTTCGTGTCGGCATGGATAACCGTCAAGCGTGCATCAATCGAGGCAGAGGTACGACCTAGTGGCGTTATGGGAAACGACACCATAGGTTCCGCCATCCTATAATGATATGTATTTAGTTTTACTTTTATTTTATAGTGATTGGAGGGTCCTTTAGCATATAAAGGGAACCCTAACATTGTAAAAAGGAGAGGAATAAATTTCTTCTTATCTTTCTATTTTTCTTTCTCTATCTATCTAACCCCCTTTCTTGATCTTTTAATCTCTGTCACACACTAATACCAAAAGAAGCGAACGAAGATATCACATATTTTAAGGTTGTATTATCTTCGATTATGATTTATCCTTGATTCATTTTGATTGATTAGCCTAAAAAGTATTCGAAAACTTTTGGGATAAACTACTACCACAATAGAAGTTATTTCCATGTGACTTCAATTACATGGATGTGGAAACCCAGGTCCAATTTTAAACAAAAAGAAACTCATACGTTTATAAGGGAAACATTATACATGTCAGTTATTATTGATCTCTCAAGTAACAGATTAACTGGTGCATTGATGCTCAGTTCTTATTATTTTCTCTTAGATAATGTTGTTAGTTCTTTCAAGAATAGATGGTGCAGGAATCTTGGTTTGGTAATCATTGTTCTCACTCTTATTGTACGGACTCCATCATTTGCTACTTCTTTTAATCAACACACGATAAATACTCATATTCCCTATATATCTTGCAAGACCATCAATATTGTTAAAATCCACTCCACAAGTTGTGGACCACAACATTTCACTTCTTGTTTTTTTTTTCTCTCTTTTCTCCCAACCAAGAAGAAAAACAGATAGAAAGGCAAGTCTTACTCTCTGTATTACATCATTAGATGACTCTTGAACAGGTTGTACATCATTATAAGTTCACTGGTACTGATCGATAAATGCATGATAAAGAAATGAGTGAAATAGAAATACAATTACCAAGCCAAAATTTCAAAGTCACGCGATAATAATGACATTGTTAAGATGAGCATCGAAGAAACAAACTTTCAAAATTAAATAAAATTGTAGCTTATAAACACACTCACAAACCCTAACCTTTGCGTCAACAAAAATAGATTAAAATGAAACACAACCTTGTCAATCAACAAAGACAGAATTAAACACAATTTTATTTCCGCCGGGTTCATCATCCAGCACATATGAAGAAACTGAAAAATACAGGATAAACGAGTAATAAGGTGATGGAAGAAGCTGAAATGTATCAATTTTATTGAGGATGAAAAAGTAGCAAATGATAAATTTCATACAATAAGAGAATAACAATTACCTTTCCTTCACCACCAATTCTTGAAAGGACTAACAACATTGTCTAAGAGAAAATAGTAAGGAGCGAGCATCAATGCCTCAATAAGCCTAAACCATGCTCTTCTCCAGTGAGGATTGAAGCAGAGTGCTGCAGCCAATCCCAGCAAGATTGCTCCATAAGACACGCCAAAGCCGATGTAGAAACTTTCCTTATAATCCAAGTCAGATTCATCACTTTCATTCTTGGAGATATTTGAAAATTTAGTACTGCTACATTCACTGTCTAATGGATAACCACAAAGAAAGGGATTGCCCTCGTAGCTGCTTTTGTCGAATGTTCCGAATTGACCTTTAAAGTCTGGTACTCTACCGGATAAGTTATTGTATGCCACGCTGAACACTTCCAAAGGATGTAGCTCAAGTAGACCAACAGGAATACTCCCATTCAAGTTGTTGTAGGAAAGATCTAAACTCTCAACTTCGTATAAGTATGAGAAACTTTCTGGAATTCTTCCAATGAGATGGTTGTGTGATAGATTCAGCGCATGTATTTTGCTCAAATTCCCCAGCTCAATGGGAATTTCACCAGTTAATCTATTACTTGATAGATCAATACCTGACATATATTTCAGAATGCTTCCTTTATAAGTATATGAGTTTCTTTTTGTTGAAAACCGCACTCGAGTTTCCACATCCATCAATCCGGAGCTAGTTCCTAATCCATAAGTAATGTGGTAGTGCCTTGTCGAACTCATCCAGGACAGGAACCGTAACCACTCATACAAGTAACTCACGGTAAAACTGAAACTCCTAATTGTTTTTTCATCCTTTTCCACTTGTTTTAAGTTACCCAAACAATGAAGAAGTGGACTATAAAGCTTATTAAAAGACAAATCCATGATGGATAACTTGTTCAACAAACAAATCTGAGCTGGAATATTTCCTTCCAATTGGTTATTGTTGAGGAGAAGGAAGGTCAGATTGGAAAGTGAGCCTATGGTGTGTGGGATACTTCCTGTAAAACTATTGTAGCCAAGATCCAATGTAATCAGAGAAGAGATGTTGGAAAGTGCATATTCAAGTCCTCCACCCAATTGATTTTTGTGTAGATGGATGTGTTCAAGGGGCAAACTACTCACACAAGAAGGAATAGTGCCTGAAAGTCCGTTTTCAGATATAGCTAAGACCTTAATGCTCTTCAAATTGCAAATTTCAACTGGAATCGAACCTTCGAAATGATTCTTGGAAAGATCAAGTTGTAATAATCTTGAATTATCTCTAATCTGTCTCGGAATCTCTCCAGAGAAATTATTGTTGCTAGCATCCAGTACAATAAAGTCTCTAAGAAAAATGTTACTAGGTAGAGGTCCCTCAAATGTATTGCCATTCAAATACAAAAAAGATAGAGTACCTGGCCTGACACCCTTCAGAAATATTTGCCCTTTCAACTTATTGTTTGACAGCCGAAGGTAGAACAATGTTGGAGAACTAATCAGATCCCTAGGAACTCCTTCAGACAAGAAATTATGAGATAGGTCAACAAAGTTCAAAGGAATGCCACTAAACCCAGAAGGTATAGGGCCTTCCAACAAATTTTGTGACATGTTCAGAATACTAAGATTTGGGAAGGCTGAACTAAAGTTTGTTGGAATATGTCCATTTAGTGTGTTATTAGAAACATCAATAGTATGTAGATGGGGAAGAGAAGTTGATGGCAACTCCAACGGCCCAATGAAAGCATTATCTCTAGCATAAAGGCCTCCAAGTCTAGTGTTATTCTCTAACAACCAAGTTGGAAATTTTCCTGGCAATTGATTTCCATATATAAGAAGAACTCTCAAGTCATACTGGTAGTGAAGGAAAGAAGGCAATTTCTGAAGGTTTTTACATCCTGCAATAGCAAAAAGCTGCAACTGAAAATTTGGGATCCAATTCTGAAATTCGGTGTCTGTAGTTATTGAATTATGACCAACATCCAAGTATATCAGTTTTGAATTGTTGGCGAACTGCTTGAATGAGAGTGGAACTTCAAAATGGTTAAATGAAATATCCAAGTACTCAAGTGATGTGAGTCTCCTCCAAAATGGATGTGAGTCTATATTTCCAGTGAAGTAGTTCCATTGCAAACTCAACCATTTAAGTGATGTCAAGTTTCCAAGACATGAAGGAAGTATTCCCTCAAAAATGTTTCCCTGGAATGACAGCTCTTGAATATTTTTGAGTTCACACCAACCTATATAAGATAAAAAAAGATTCATATATATGACATTTGGCAAAGAAACTTTCTATAATAAGCTATGTCTAATCAGATCATGGAAATACCTTCATTGGGGAGGGTGCCATAATTGTCACCAAAAGCCAAACTCAGCACTTTAAGAGAAGTCATTTGTCCAATACTTGAGAGAAAGTTGACATTTAAAGAAGATCCATGCAAGTATAGGTACTCCAGTGTGCTCAGATTTGTTAATGCTTAATTATATGAGAGAGTCAAAGAAAAAACAACAAATTTAAAAAAAGAAAAGAGGTGATTGATACGTTCTAAGGTAGAGATTACTATAGCTTACCGTAAGTGATGGACGGATGTGTGAGATTACTATATCCATATGAAAGCGAGTTGAGAGATGAGAATGATTTTAGGGATTGTAAGATGTTGGTCGAGTTGGAATTAGAACCTCCAAGCTTTAGTTTCCGCAGAGAACTCATTCTTTTGCTACCTGTGTTAAGCAATGCAAATATAAATATCATATCGTTTTGTTACATGAGAATGAATAGATCTTTTGTGTTACTGGTTCTTATTAGTGTACTTATCAAATTTTGACGTTACTTTAAACATACAACGTACTCCCTCCGGTCCAAAATAAGTAATATTTTGGCTTTTTTTTTGTGGTTCAAAATAAGCGATTTTTTCGGATTTCAAGAATGACTTAATGATGTTTTTCGTATATTGTTCTTGGAGTAAATAGTATTGGAATATGTGTTAGAAGTGTTTATGTGAGATAGTAAGGTTAAAATGGTCAATTTTATTGCAAATTAATGCTAAAAAGTGACTTTCTCAATATGTGTGAAAACATCTAAAAAATTACTTATTTTGGACCGGATGGAGTACATGGTTACTAAAACCATTCCCGTTACAGGAAGGTCTTGAAGATTTTAAATCCTTTTTCTTTTTCCTTTTTATGGTTAACATGGATTTTTTCTTGTAAAAGCGGCAATACTTTTTTTGGGATATGGTTTTGCAGAATTCTTTATCTCTTTTATAAAGAAAAGATTGTAGAATCTTACTGATTCTGAAATTAGGTATTTTCTTTTTATTGTCTTTAAACTTCGATTTAGATGTATACTTAAGGGCTCTAATATTTTGTTTTTATTGTCCTCTCCAAAATATTTTGTTTTGAATGGATACTTTAATTTCCAAAACACCCTTTTTCAACTTAGATCCTAATTGGCTAATCTTCGAAAAATTACTTATTCTGAAAATAATATCTTTGTTCAAAAAGTGTTTTTTTACAAAAGTTCATTTGGAGATTAGTAGTTCGTGTTTGGCCAAGTCATTTAAGAATTACTTTTGTAGAATAATATTAATTAGCAAATTGAATTTAGTCAATCTTTCCAAAATAAAGCGAGTGGAGAGATGAGAATAATTTTAGAGATTGTAAGATGTTGGTCGAGTTGGAATTAGAATCTCCAAGCTTTAATTTCCGCAGAGAACTCATTCTTTTGCTACCTGTGTTAAGAAGTGCAATGTAAATCATATCTTTGTGTTACATGAGAATCAATGGTTCAACGGATAGATTTTCAGTAAATAATAAAATTATTGCAAAGCTAGCATAGTGAGATTAACATTCGTTATTTTTAGGAACTTATAATTTTTAATATTTTCAATAACTCTAACACATTATTTAATAATATTTGCGTAATTTTTAAAATAATATATTTATTGATATAGGTACACGTGCAAATGATAGACGATACAAAACAATATATTATTCTCTTTGTTAATTTGTGTAATATTTAAAAACTATATTTGATTTGGTGTCCGATTCATAGTTCTAGGTGTTATTTTGGCGATTTGATTTCGAGTAAGTTCGTACGGTAATTTTGGACTTGTGTGCATGCTTGGTTTGGAGCCCCGAGGGCTCGAGTGAGTTTCAGATATGCTAAGAGTAGGTTTGGACTTAGGAAATGCTGGTGAGCTTCAGTTCTGGTGCAGGTTTCTGATCTCGCAAATGCGAGGTCAGGGTTCGCAAATGCGAGGAACCCAGGTTCCTGTCTTGGTCACAATAGTGAAGAAAATCGTCGCAATTGCGAAGATGGCTGCCTCAGCACTAGATCACATTTACGATCAAAAGGCCGCATTTGTGGGGATGTTGGGACCTCACATTTGGCGCAATTGTGACATCTGCAATTGGTCAAAGCTAAGTTAGACGGGAATTATCTCATTCTTTCAAATTTTCAAACCTAGAGAACTCTATAGGCGATTTACCTAAGAGCTCTTTTCTCCCAATTCATTGGTAAGTGATTCTAACATGTTTTCTTTCAATCTTCCATTACATTTCAACTAAAATCTAGGATGTTCATGGTGGAAATTGTGCATCTGGGAAGAACTATGGATTTTGTAACAATTGGAATTTAGACCTCAAATTGAGGTAGATTTCGAAACAAATTACATAATCAGGATCGGGAGTAGATGGATAATCGGGTTTTTGTCCGAATTTTGGGGTTGCTGGGACCTCACATTTGGCGCAATTGTGACATCTGCAATTGGTTAAAGTTAAGTTAGACGGGAATTATCTCATTCTTTTAAATTTTCAAACCTAGAGAACTTTACGGGCGATTTACCTAAGAGCCCTTTTCTCCCAATTCATTGGTAAGTGATTCTAACCTATTTTCTTTCTATCTTCCATTACATTTCAACTAAAATCTAGGATGTTCATGGTGGAAATTGTGCATCTGGGAAGAACTATGGATTTTGTAAAAATTGGAATTTAGTCCTCAAATTGAGGTAGATTTCGAAACAAATTACATAATCGGGATCGGGGGTAAATGGATAATCGGGTTTTTGTCCGAATTTTGGGGTTGCTGGGATCTCACATTTGGCGCAATTATGACATCTAAGGTATTGATACGTACTAAGGTAGAGATTACTAAGGTAGAGAAAAAACAACAAATTTAAATAAAGAAAAGAGGTGATTGATACGTACTAAGGTAGAGATTACTATAGCTTACCGTAAGTGATGGACGGATGTGTGAGATTACTATATCCATATGAAAGCGAGTTGAGAGATGAGAATGATTTTAGAGATTGTAAGATGCTGGAAGGGTAAATGTACATGTGTTAAGCAGTGCAAATGTACATTACAGGAAGGGTCTTTAATCCTATAAAGTAAATCTAATCTATATTCCGTTATTCATTATCTCAAATTTGTATTCTATTCTCTAGGCTGGATTAAGGTCTCCTCCAATTTTTGAAATTATGTTTCAACCCTTTTTATTTAATTAAATTATAAAATATATATTAAAATTTTCACTTAAAATAAAATATAAGCAATAATATAGCTTCACTATATTTTTTTATATTAAATTATTCATCATAAATTTTAACCCAACCGTAATTATTTTTTAGACTTCGTAATATCAAGTTTACAACCATTGAAATCTCCTACACTTAATAAACCAAACCTATAAACATATTAGGACGAGTAAAAATATTAACTATAACTAAGTTTACAAATGCCAAGGCTACATCTGAAAATAATAGTATATTTTTAAGGTTTTTGTCGAACTTTTACACGTTAAAGCGGAATCCCAATTAAATAAGTGAAACAAAAATAAGATACTGAAATTTATATATTAAAACTATTCTAATAAAATTTATGTATTTTATGTGAAATTTAAGGATGAAATAATAGGAAAAATATGTATTGTAAAAAAGTTATCAGTTTTTTTCCTTTCATTGTTGCATTTACTCCAACAAATGACGATACCTCATTAAATTATTTGTAAGATATTAATACAGTCGTACTGTTATAAAATAATAAAAGAAGAAGAGTAATGCAGAGCAAAGTATAGGGAGAGTGAATTCTTATTGATATGCGATGATCTACAATGGAGTAGAACCCTCTATTTATAGGGACAAAGTGACTTAGCCACCAAGTAATAAACCCTGGAATCTCTCTAAATATAGATATTCACCATAAATATAATTCTATTAATAATACTCCTCCTTCAAGATCAAGAATTATATGTGCTTCAAGCAATTTAAATCCTTCAGGGATTGTCATATAAGACATATAATAGACTTTAGATTCATATTAAGTTTTCATGTCATGCTAGACATATAAGATATTAAAAACTGATTGCACAAGTTTGAATAATATTTTATGAGAAGTGGGCCCGGGGCTCGAGTTTTGCTAGTTTCGAGACTTTTGCTATTTTTTCGATTGCTTTCGATTAGGTAGTGTCTCATTTGTATATTTTGATGTATTCGCTCTGATTTGGGATAGTTTTGACGCACGTGGAGGCCGGTTTGAGGGGCAAGGGCATCGCAGACTAGAGATTTTACTGGTTCGAGATGAGTAATGATTGTAAATGATATCCTGAGGGTTCGAAACCCCGAATTTATACGTCATCGTGCTGTATTGGGGTGACTTGCACACCGGATAGCGAGCAAGGGGTAGATCACCGTTGGGGATCGTGACTTGGTCCGTTCCGATTGATGAAATTACTACGTATTTGACTGAAACTACTTGTTATCATCATAATTTGGGCGTATTGCCATGTTTGGCCTTCATGCCAACTATGTGAATCCTTTAGGGATTGATATCACTATTTTCGCATTACTTTGTATATTTTGATCTGGGTCCAAAGTTTTAATATTGTTTTGCAAACTCATCCATCTTTTTAAGTTTTAAAAACTTAAACAATATTGTATTTACGTTTTGAGCTGAGGATTATTATTTTTAAATTGCCCAAGTTGCTTATGTACATTTCTGGACTGGGCAAGGATCGGGCTGCGCGCCGCAACAGTGTATATTGATATTGAGGCCAAGAGCTTGGTTGATTACATTGATCTTGAGGTCGAGGCCTGGATGGTTATATTGATATTGATGCCGATGGCCTGGTTGATGCCACGAGATGGCTGGATATTGCGCTTGGAATTTAGGAGCCCCTCCAGAGTCTGTACATACCCAGTGAGCGCCTCGACGTTAAATGGATCGGGTTGCATGCCGCAGCGGGTACCGAAGTGTACCGTCATATGCATTGCATTGAACTTATGCATTTGTTCCTATTTGTATTATTTGTCATGACATTTCAGCAATCTCATTTCATTGGCTTCCATGCTACTTCATGCACTGCCTACCTGATACCCTGGTGTTATTTGTTAATGGAGTGCTGTGCTCGAAGGGCTAACTTTTTTGCTGACTTGCACTATCTGTTTTGCATTCATTTGCTTAACGGTTGGAAAAAGATATTTTCAAAAGAGGTTTTAAACTGAGCCCAGATATTTCTAAAGATTACACAGTTTCCTGTTTTCTCAAAGGGTTACACCGTCCTATATAGTACGATGGCTTGCTTTACGTAGTTTGTTGCTGCTCAGTTATTATTTACCTTTATTACTCACTGAGTTGGAGTACTCATTTTACTCCATGTACCTCGTGTGCAGATGCATGTATTTGTTTACCCGGTAGCGGGTTTGAGCTGGTTGAGGATTTTGCTATCGTAGTTGAGCCAAGTGACCACCAGTGTTCGCGGCTCCAGATTTCTTCCTTTGATTCCAAATTTTATTTTATGTATTATAGGCTATGTAGTTGTATAAAAAATCCTTCTAGATGATCGTGACTTATGACACCCCAATCGGGATGTGTTGGGTTGTAAATATCCTTAATTAATGTTATTAAGTAATTTTTTTGCTATTCATTTATGATTAATTATTTAGAAAGAGATGAATTTGGGGTTAGTTGGCTGGCCTTGTCTTCACGAGAGGCGCCATCACGACTAGTGCGGGTTTGGATCGTGACAAGTTGGTATTAGAGCCTAGGTTACTAGGTCTCATGAGCCATGAGCAGGTTTCGTAGAGTCTTGCGGAGCGGTACGGTGACACCTGAATTTCTCCTCGGGAGGCTACAAAACCTTTAGGAAAACTTCACTTTATTGGAATTCGTAATGATCCCACCCGTCGTTACGGGAGTTACCACCTCGTTTTCTCTATTTTATACTTTAATATGCTCATTTATATGTGTTTGGAGAGTTAGAAGTAAATCAGATAGAATCTGGTTAGAAATGAAGCAATAAACCTCTTTATGGTAAGGTTAGTTTGGAAAAGTCAACCGGATGTTGACCGATGAGTTAGAAAGCTTCGAATGGATTTATGATGATTCGACTAGTTTCGGGGGATGATTTATGACTTAGGATAGAAATCGGAATCGAATTCTGAGGTCCGGTGTAGATTTAGGCTTGAATTTTCGCGAATTCCGGACGGTAGGCAAGATTTTGATCCGGGGCTCAGAATGGAATTCCGAGATTTGTAGTAGCTCCGTTAGGTAATTTTGGATATGCGTGCAAAATTTCAGATCATTCGGAGGTGTCTAGGTCGGGTTTTATATCAAATGTTAGTTTCAGAAGTTTTAGTGAAACTTAGGCTTGAATCCGTGATAATTTGGTGAGTTTGATGTTTATGATGGTGTTTTTATGTTGCGAGCAAGTTTGAATGAAGTAATGTGACATATCTGTGCATTTGGTTGAGGTCCCGAGGGTTTCAGGAAGATTTCGGATGCCCAACAGAAAGTTTTGAACTTGAATAATGCAACAGAAAAATTGCAGGTAGACTTTGTTATATGCTATCACATAGAGAGGCCTGCGATCGCATAGAAGACCTGGAAAAGGGTCAAATTTTACTCTATACGATCGTATAGAGGCAAGTGCGATTGCATAGGTGGAGGAAATTGAACTGTGTGATCGCAAGGGGTATTAATGCGACCACATAGAAGGGAATTAAGGAGCCCAAGAAAATGCTCTATGCGATCGCATAGAGGGAAGTGCGATCGCATAGACTTAGAACCTTGAATAGTGCAATTGCATACAATGCATTGTGATCGCATAGAAGGAAAATGGGTCTAGAAAATTTTACTCTATGCGATCGCATAGAGGCATTGCGGTCGCATAAAAGGCGTCAGTGACAGAACAGTTAAGTTAAAAAATTCAGACGCGAACCCTCATAATTTTACACCACTTTTACTTCGTCAAGGGAGGGTTTTGAGTGATTTGAAGAGAGAAATCAACGGGTATCTCTTGGAGGTAAGTTTCTTGACTCAAAAATATGATTTTATGCTAGAATCAATAACAAAATTCATGAAATTGGGTAGAATTTGTGAAAAACTAGGGCTTAGATTATGAAAACGAAATTTTGGGTTTTGAAAGGCCATTCGAACTCCGATTTCGATAAAATTTTATATGCACGGACTTGTGGTGAGACGAGGAATCCATTGGTATGATTTTTGAAATTTTTTGAGTAGTGGGCCCGGGGCTCGGGTTTTACCAACTTCGTGAATTGTTACGTTTTTTGAGTAATTTTGATTGGGTTATATTTATTTGACCCATACTTATGTAATTACTGGGGTTTTGACTTGATTCGATGCATGAGGCGGCAAATTCGAAAGGAAAAGGCATCGCGGATGAGTCCATGGCCGGTTAGAGGTGAGTAGTTACTGTATATGATAGCCTGAGGGTTTGAAACCCCGACTTATCACATTGTGACACTATTTAGGGCGTGACTCGTACCCCATGGCAAGTGCGGGATTGGTTATGATTGGGGATTGTCACTTGGTCCATCCCGAACAAGAATAATATTATATGGGCGATTGAAATGCACACCGTGTTAAGCATATATGTGGGCTATAAGCCATGTTTGGGGCCTTGTGCTGACATGTAGTATCCTTAGGGAATAGATATCTATGTAATATCATGATTTGTAAATCATTGATCTCAGTCTTTGCTTGAAATCATTGTTATGAAATGCTAAGTCACATGTTCTTAAAAAATTAAATAAAACTAAAGTGTTTTTCTTTGTTAATGAATTGGAAACTAGAAATAAATAAATTGAAATATTGTGTGACTCATATGCATGTTATGGACTGGGTACGAATCGGGCTGCACGCCGCAGCGGATGATATGAATATTGCTCTTAGGCTGAAGGAGCCCCTCCAGAGTCTGTACATACCCCCAGTGAGCGCGTCGATGTTAAACAGATTGGGCTACGTGTCGTAGCGGTCATGTGCATTGCATTGCATTCTTGTTTGTAAATTACTTGTGTTATTTGTGGTTTGTTGTTGTTGTTAGTTCGTGGTAGGTATCAGACTGTAGTTTTAGCTTTGCTCTGTGGTATTTTGTGGATTTCCTGCTTTCAGCTATTGTATATACTTTTTACTCACTGAGTACTTAGTACTCACCCCTACTCTCTGCACCTTTGTGTGTAGATTTAGGTACGCAGGAGGGTTAGACGAGCAGTCCAACTCATTTCAGAGTACTCGAGTTGCTGAGGTAGCTGCCGGCGTTCGCAGGACCTGGCTCCTCTCTTTATTTCAGTTTATTATCTATATACTTCCAGACTTGAGTATTTTGTTCAGTATTCTTATTACTATTCAGTTTTTGATTAAAGGCTCTAGACTCGTGACCCTAGGTCTTTTGGGAGTGTTATTTTTCGGTGTTCACACTTCTCAGTATTTTAGTCTACTATTATTATTGGAGTATTATTATTAACTCTCATATTCTTCTTGAATTTTTCCTTTTGGGACTTGTCTTTAAATGTGGTAAGAGTTGTTGGTCTGGCTTGCCTAGCTTTAGGGTTGGGCGCCATCACGACCTGGTTTGGGTCGTGACAGAATTCTTATCGTGCGTACCTGCTTCAGCTTGAGATATAACCCATTAAATTCCTTCCACACATTTGTATGTGCACATGAGCGCTCGGTATTATATGTGCCTTGATGGTTTGTGATTTCCCGATCAAGGGACGAGATGTGACATTTATGAGTATGTTGGGCCAGTCTGGAGGACTTGAGGCCAGATCTTTGCCTATGGCTTGAGCACCGAGGTGCTGATTGTGTGAGCAAGTGTTTTGAACTTATATGTACGGTATTGTCCCTATTAGCCAGAATGGCGGTTGGATATCCATGTGTTGAGTGCGTTAGTACTGCGAGATGTATCTATATGACTTAGTAGTGACGAAGAAGTCTGTTGGATAATAGATTAACTGTTAAGAGTTCGGTTCCTTGGGTCTCCTAGTTGGGAAGTAAAGTGCATTACATGTGGCGGTATGAGTTCAAACTCAGAAAGACTAAATGACTGTGTAATGTATATGACGGTGGAAGGTGTGCTGAAATACCAAATTGAGGCGGAGCAGGTGGGTTATCTCCTGCGGAGTTTCTTAATTGATATGATCCTTATGTGTATGTTAGAAGATCTGATATGTAATTGAAGGGTACGTGTTGAAATTTGATAAATTCGGGTCGCTCTAGAGGGTGGACTCAACTGATTTGGGGATAAATGCAAGATTTGTAGAGGATTATAGTACTAGAAGATCTGTGTTTTCACAAGCTTGTACATGATTTGAGTTTAATCTCACTATGGCATTGTGGCTGTGACGACCCGGCCCGTCGTCACTAGAGTTACTCCCCCGTTATCCCCTCATTATGTGTTTCATGTTTATGAATCTGTATTAGAGTCTATCGCGTGAATTTGGATTGATTCTGGTTGAAAATAAGGCATACAGCCTTTTTGAGTGAAGCTTGTTTATGAAAAGTCAACCTGAAGTTGACTATGTGGTTAGAGGGCTCGGATGTAGATTCCGGTGATTCGGTTAGCTTCGAAGGTGATTTGTGACTTAGGAGAGCGATCAGAATTGAATTTGGAGGTCCGTTGTAGAGATAGGCTTGAACTGACTAAGATAGAATTTTGGCGAAATTCGGTCGATAGGTGAGATTTTGATCTAGGAGTCGGAATGGAATTCCGACAGTTGCAGCAGCTTCTTTAGGTGATTTTGGATATGTCTGCAAATTTTCAGGTCATTCGGATATCATTTGGTCGGATTTTTGATGGAATATAGGTTTCTGAAGTTTTGGTTGAAACTTAGGCTTGAATCCGCCTTAATTGGATGATTCTTGTGTTTAAGGGTATGTTTTTATGATTGGAACAAGTTCGTATGATGTTTTAGAGTGGGTTTGTATTTTTAATTGAGGTCCTGGGGGCCTCGGGGTGATTTCGGGTGGTGGAACGAAAGAATTTGGAGTTTGGAGTATGCTGGTTTTGAGTTGCAGCAGACATTTCCGCATCTGCGGAAGGTAGGTCGCAGATGCGACTCCGCAGAAGCGGAAAAGAGTCCGTAGGTGCGAAGTCCAGGTAAGCCCATTAGGTTCTGCAAAAGCAGAAATTAAATCGCAGAAGCGAGTTCGCAGGAGCGGTCCAGGGAATTTGGGGAAAAACCGCAGAAGCGGTCAAGCACCGGAGAAGCGGAACCGCTAGTGCGGTATGTAGTCCGCAGAAGCGATGGTCATGGATTTTATGATAAGCCGTATAAGTGACAATTAACTACGGAAGCGGGACCGCAGGTGCGATCCAAGTGCCGCAGAAGCGAAAATCGCTGAGGGCTTAAATGTGTCAGTGTTATAAAATTTCAGTAGAGAAAAATTATTTGGGGCTTCGAACTTAGAGACGAATTGGGCGATTTTGAGGAGGAAATTGAGGAGTATCATCAGGTAAGAACTCTTGGACCCAAATTATGTTAATATATTGATAAATCATGGATTTAATCTCTGAAAATGGAGGAATTAAGGTGTAAAATGGAGGACTCAAAGCCTAAGAAAATGAAAATTGATTATTTGAATGAGCAAATGGATTCTGATTTTGATAAATTTTATATGTATGGACTTGTGGCGAGACGAGGATTATGAAAATGTGGGTTTTGTAATTTTTCGAGAAGCGGGCCCGGGGCTCGGGTTTTGGCAACTTCGTGTTTTTGGTTGTAATTCAAATTATTTCGATAGGGTTTTGTTCCTTTAGCCTATTTTGATGTATTCCTATTGGTTTTGATCAATTTCTGCACCCGTGGAGACCGATTCTCGTAGGAGGGCATTGCGAACTAGTGTTTGAGTCGATTCAGGTGAGTAATGGGTATAGATGATGACCTGAGGGTTTGAAACCTCGGTATATCACTATGTGACGCTGTATTGAGGCGAGAAACATACTCTACTATGAGTGCGGGGTCGATTGTGATTGGGGACTATGGCTTAGTCCGATTGTGTAGTATTATACTGTGTTATTGGCTATAAATGAGCCGGTAAACCTCCTACTTGGATGGCTGTGGGTATCTTTGGGTTGTAAGCTAGTTATTTGGATCCCGTGAGGATCGTTATCATTGCTTCTATGATTATAACATGTTATCCTGATATCAGTCCTGAGCTAAACACTATCTAAAATGATTTTCCAAACTCTGGTATTTCTGAACATTATTTTCTACTATTACTGATAAAAAGAGATTTCAAAATGATATTTACGGTGCTTGTGAGGCTTGCATTGCATGTAGCTGGACTGGTAGTGGATCGGGCTACGCGCCGCAACATATCACTGATATTGTGCTTGGGCTGTAGGAGTCATTCCGGAGTCTGAACCCCCACAGTGAGCGCGGGTACCCAAATGGATCGGGCTACGCGCCGTAGTGGTCATGTTTATGCATCTGCATTGCATTTAGACATATCTGTTGTACTGCTTTAGCTGTCATGGCTTTATCTGTTACTTATACTATTAAAATGGTAAAAAGAGGTGTAGTATAGCTTTACTATATGGTCTATTGTGTATTTTTACATTCAATGTCTTTATCCGTGCTTATTACCACTGAGTTGGAAGTACTCACTCTACTCCCTGCACCTTGTGTGTAGATCCATGTACATCACAACAGGTCTGACTCCCCAACTGTTCAGAGATCATATCTGGACTATCGATGTAGCTGCTTAGCGTCCTCAGGACCTGACTTTTCCTGTTATCCTTTGCCATTTAGACTTATTTTCGCATTTGTCAGATACATTTTGTATTCAGTATCACTGTTATACTCTTGGTAGAGGCTCTTGACTTATGACCCAAGATTCTGTGGGAGGTGTTATACTATTTTGGAATATTTTCACAGTTTGTGCTAGATTTTATATCATTTCTTATTACTGTCTAAACGGGTAAAGTGAGAGCTGGTAGCTCTGTATTTTGAAAGGACGGTTAGGATGGCCTAGCAATGTGCTCGGCGCCATAACGACCTGGTTTTGGGGTCGTGACAAGTTGGTATCAAAGCCTTGGTTACTAGGCCTCATGAATCTTGAGCCGGTTAGTAGTGTCTCGCGGATCGGTACGGAGATGTCTGTATTTATCCTCGGGAGGCTGCAGACCTTTTAGGTAACACTTCACATTTCTTGAACTCTATCGTGCGATTTTTTGTTCCGAGAACTGAACTTATGTATTCTATTCTCTTGCATAAGTCGAGGACTCGTGCTATAGGATGAGGTGGACGACCACCATTGCCACCAGCTAGAGGCTGTGGTCGCGGCCGTTGTCGTGGTCGTGGTAGAGTGGCAGGGGCAGTGCCAGTAGACCCACCTATTTCCCCTATCCAGGATTAGCCCCCAGTGGTTGAGGCTCCAACAGCACTCGCTCAGGCACCGTCATTGCCTATTGTTATTCCTGGCCTTCATGAGGAATTGGCCCAGATATTATCTGTTTCTACTGGGTTGGTTCAGGCAGTTTCAGCTACTACTGCAGCAACGCCATCTCAGACCGGGGGTGGTCATCAGACCCCCGTAGCATGCACACTAGAGAAAGTTGTGCAGGGACTTCATACGTGGAGGCAGTCCTAGCTCAGGTAGTTGCACCGGCTGTTCTTATTGCGCTAATTGTGCCAGTCCTAGGGTATGTTGTTTCGGTGATGCCTGACGATGAGTAGCATCGGTTAGAGAGATTTGGCAGACTTCAGCCACTTACATTCAGTGGTACTGAGGGCGAGGATGCCCAGGGATTCTAGGACAAGTGTCAGAGGATGTTGCGTACATTAGGGATTCTTGAGTCAAATGGTCTTTCTTTTACTACATTCCAGTTTTCAGATCCAGCATTCATTTGGTGGGAGGAGTTTGAGAGGCGTAGGCCTGCAGGGGCAGCACCTCTTACTTAGCAGCAATTTTCCACTCTCTTTTTAGAGAAGTTTGTGCCGCAGTCCCGTCGAGGGGAGTTGCGTTGCCAGTTTGTGTGGCTGGTGCAGGGTGATATGACAGTGACTCAGTACGAGATAAGGTATACTCAGTTGGCCAGGCATCCTATTTGGATGATCCTGACATACCGGGAGAGGATTAGGAGGTTCATTGATGACATCAACTATTCCATTCGTATCTTGATAACCAGGGAGAGAGTAGTGGCAGAATCTTTCGAGCAGGTTGTTGATATGGCACGCTCGATTGAGGAGGATCGTTGCCGTGAGCGAGAGGAGAGGGAGGCCAAGAGGCCTCGAGGTTCTGGCAGTTTTAGTGGTGCTCCATCTAGGGGCCAGTTTCATCAGGGCAGAGGTTGTTCATCTAGACCTCCTCGGTCAGGTCGCCTAGAGCATAGTGGAGCTTCTTCTGGTCGTGGCCGTCAGGGTTTTCAGCAGGGCAGTCTTCACTCAGCGCCCTCCCAGCTCGAGTTCAGCACCTTCTTCTTCATCCCAGGGTTCATCTGCGATGAGTGGTTCCCTTCAGTCCCCTTCTCCAGCGCCAGGCAGTTGTTTTGAGTGTGGCGAGTTTGGCCACATTCGGAGGCAGTGTCCTCGACTTTGTAGGGATAGTTCTCAACAGAGGGATCAACCCTCCTCTTCATCTCCATCTACTTCAGCACTACCCTAGGCTAGTAGGGGTGGAGGACAGTCTTCTAGAGGTCGCTCTAGGAGTGAGGAGCGATCGAGTGGTGGTCAGGAACGTTTCTATGCACTTCCTGATAGGCGGGATGTTGTTGCTTCAGATGCAGTGATTACAAGTATCAATTCAGTTTGTCACAGAGATGCTTCTATTTTGTTTGATCTTGGATCCACATATTCGTACGTGTCTTCTTATTTTGCATATCATTTGGGTGCGAATCGTAGTAATCTTGCCTTGCTTGTTCATGTATCCACCCCGGTGGGTGATACGATTATTGTGGATCACGTCTATCGATCCTGTATTATTTCTATTGGGGGTCTGGAGATCCGAATGGATCTGCTATTGTTAGGTATGGTGGATTTCGATGTGATTTTGGGCATGTATTAGCTGTCCCCGTGCCATGCTATTTTGGACTGTCATGCCAAGACAATTACATTGGCTATTCCTGGTATTCCTCAGATTGAGTGGTAGGGTTCGACTAATTATGTCCCTAGCCATGTGATTTCATTCTTAAAGGCTAAGAGAATGGTAGAAAAAGGGATGTGGGAGCTATGGCTCCTAGTATTGATTCTGTGCCCGTTGTGAGGGACTTTCCAAATGTGTTTCCATCAGACCAATCAGGCATGCCGCTAGATAGGGATATCGATTTTGGTATTAATTTGGTGCCGGGCACTCAGCCCATTTCTATTCTTCCTTATCGTATGGCACTAGCTGAGTTGAAGGAATTTAAAGAACAACTTCAGGAGCTTTTGGATAAGGGATTCATTCGCCCCAGTGTGTCACCGTGGGGTGCACCGGTATTGTTTGTTAAGAAGAAAGATGGCTCTATGAGCATGTGCATTTATTATAGACAGCTGAACAATGTAATAGTGAAGAACAAGTATCCTCTACCACACATTGATGATTTATTTGATCAGCTCTAGGGATAGAGGGTGTCCTCAAAGATTGATCTTCGTTCAGGCTATCATCAGCTGGAGATTAGAGATTCTGATATTATGAAGACTGCATTCAGGAAGAGATATGGGCACTATGAGTTTCTTGTGATTCCTTTTGGACTGACCAATGCCCCAGCCGCGTTCATGAACTTGATGAACAGTGTGTTCCGGCCATATCTGGATTCTTTCGTGATTGTGTTCATTGATGACATCCTGATGTACTCTCGTAGCCAGGAGGAGCATGCTCAACATTTAAGCATTGTGTTGCAGAGGTTGAGGGAGGAGAAATTGTATGCTAAGTTCTTCAAGTGCGAGTTTTGGCTCGAGTCAGTAGCTTTTCTGGGTCATGTGGTGTATCGTGATAGTATTCAGGTTTACCCGAAGATGATAGAGGCGGTGCAAAGTTGGCCTAGAACGTCCTCAGCTACGGAGATCTGGAGTTCCCTTGGTTTGGCATGGTATTATCGCTAGTTTGTTCAGGGATTTTCATCCATTGCTTCTTCTTTGACCAGATTGACGCAGAAGGGTGCACCATTTGTGTGGTCGGATGAGTGTAAGGAGAGCTTTCAGATGCTCAAGACAGCTTTGACAACAGCTCAGTGTTAGTCTTGCCATCAGCTTCAAGTTCATATACCGTATATTATGATGCCTCGAGAGTGGGGATATGTTGTGTGTTGATGCAGGAAGGTAGAGTACTTATTGCTTATGCTTCTCTTCAGTTGAAGCCTCATGAGAAGAACTACACTGTTCATGATTTGCAGTTAGCTGCCATAGTTCATGCCTTGAAGATTTGGAGGCACTATTTGTACGGCGTGTCTTGTGAGGTGTATTCGGATCATAGTAGTCTCCAGCATTTGTTCAAACAAAAGGTCTTAATTTAAGGCGGCGGAGGTGGCTTGAGTTACTCAAGGATTATGACATTACTATTCTATATCATCCGGGGAAGGCCAATGTAGTGACTGATGCTTTGAGCCAAAAGGCAGTTAGTATGGGCAGCTTGGCGTATATTCTAGTTGGGGAGAGACCATTTGCATATGATGTTCATCGTTATCCAATCGGCTAGTGCAGTTGGATATTTCAGAGCCCAGCATGGTATTGGCTTGCATTGTTTCTCGGTCTTCCTTATACGATCGCATTCGTGAGCACCAATATGATGATCCACACTTGCTTGTCCTTAAGGACAGAGTTCAGCATGATGATACCAGAGATGTCACTATTGATAGTGATGGTGTGTTGAGGATGGAAGGCTGGATTTGTGTGCCCAATGTTGATGGCCTTCGTGAGTTGATATTGGAGGAGGCCCATAGCTCGCGGTATTCTATCAATCCAGGTGCTGCAAAGATGTATCAGGATTTGAGATAGCATTATTGGTGGAGAAGGATGAAGAAGGATATCGTGAGTCATGTAACACGGTGCCTCAAGTGTCAGCAGGTCAAGTATGAGCATCAGAGGCCCTGTGGTGTGTTTAAGCATATTGATAATCCCGAGTGGAAATGGGAGAGGATCACTATGGACTTTGTTAGTGGACTCCTCCGGACAGCGAAAAAGTTTGATTCAGTTTGGGTGATTGTGGATAGGTTGCCCAAGTCAGCTCATTTCATTCTTGTGTGTACCACATACTCTTCAGAGCGGTTAACAGAGATATTCATTCGTGAGATTGTGAGATTGCATGGAGTTCCAGTTTCTGTCATATCAGACAGAGGTACTCAGTTTAATTCACAGTTCAGGAGGACATTTCAGTGTGAGTTGGGCTCGCAGGTTGAGTTGAGTACTGTATTTCATCCTCAGATGGACGAACAGTCCGAGCGTACCATTCTGATCTTGAAGGATATGTTGCACGGTTGTGTTATTGATTTTGGTGGTTCATGGGTTGATTATTTGCCTATCGTATAGTTTTCTTATAACAACAGCTACCAATCCAGTATTCTGATGGCGCCGTATGAGGCTTTATATGGGAGGCAGTGTAGATCTCATGTTGGTCGGTTTGAGCCCGGTGAGGCTAGGTTGTGGGGGACAAAGTTGGTCCAGGATTCTTTGGATAAGGTGAAGGTGATCTAGGAGGGACTTCGTACAGCCCAATCGCACCAGAAGAGTTATGCGGACCAGAAGGTTCGGGATGTGTCTTATTTAGTGGGTGAGAAGATCTTACTGAAGGTTTCGCCTATGAAAGGCGTCATGAGATTTGGGAAGAAAGTGAAGCTTAGTCCGAGATTCATTGGAGGATTAGAGAGGTGGCCTACATGCTTGCTTTGCCACCAAGTCTATCGGGAGTTCATCTAGTGTTTCACGTGTCTATGCTCCAGAAGTATGTTGGTGACCCATCGCATGTGTTGGATTTCAATACAGTTCAGCTTGATGATGACTTAACCTATGATATGGAGCCTATAACTATATTGGGTCATCAGGTGAGGAGATTGAGGTCCAAGGATATTGCATCAGTGAAGGTTCAGTGGAGAGGTCGGCCTGTGGAGGAGGTCACTTGGAAGATCGAGCGGGAGATACGGAGGAGATATTCTCACTTATTTGAGTCTCTAGGTATGTTTCTTGACCTGCTCGAGGACGAGCATTTGCTTAATTTAGGGAGAATGTAATGACCCGGCCTGTCATCACAAGAGTTGCTGCCTCGTTATCCCCCCATTATGTGTTTTATGTTTTTTGTATCTGTATTAGAATCTATCGGGTGAATTTGGATTGATTTTGGTTGAAAATAAGGCATATAACCTTTTTGAGTGAAGCTTGTTTCTAAAAAGTCAATCTATAGTTAACTATGTGGTTAGAGGGCTCGGATGTGGATTCCGGTGATTCAGTTAGCTTCGGGAGGTGATTTGTGACTTAGGAGAGCGATCGGAATTGAATTTGGAGGTCCGGTGTAGAAATAGGCTTGAATTAGCTAAGTTGGATTTTGGTAAAATCCGGTCGATAGGTGAGATTTTGATCCGGGAGTAGGAATGGAATTCTGACAGTTGTAGTAGCTTCGTTAGGTGATTTTGGTTATGTCTGCAAATTTTCAGGCCATTCGGACATCATTTGGCCGGGTTTTTGATGGAATATAGGTTTCGGAAGTTTTGGTTGAAACTTAGGCTTGAATCCGCCTTAATTTGATGATTCTTGTGTTTAAGGGTATGCTTTTATGATTGGAACAAGTTCGTATGATGTTTTAGAGTGGGTTTGTATTTTTGGTTGAGGTCCCGGGGGCCTCAGGGTGATTTCGGGTGGTGGAACGAGAGAATTTGGAGTTTGGAGTTTGCTGGTTTTAAGTTGCAGCAGACATTTCCACATCTGCGGAAGGTAGGTCATAGATGCGACTCCGCAGAAGCAGACAAGTGTTCGCAGGTGCGAAGTCCAGGTAAGCCCATCAGGTTCCGTTAAAGCGGAAATTAACTCGCAGAAACGAGTTCGCAGGAGCGAGAAATGGATCGCAGAAGCGGTCCAGGGAATTTGGGGAAAAACTGCAGAAGCGGAACCGCTGGTGCGGTATGTAGTCCGCAGAAGAGATAGTCAAGGATTTTATGATAAGCCGCAGAAGAGGCAATTTAACCACGGAAGCGGGACCGCAGGTGCGATCCATGAGCCACAGAAGCGAAAATCGCTGAGGGCTTGAATGTGTTAGTGTTATGAAATTTCAGTAGAGAAAAAATATTTGGGGCTTCAAACTTAGAGATGAATTGGGCGATTTTGAGGAGGAAATTGAGGAGTATCATCAGGTAAGAACTCTTGGACCGAAATTATGTTAATATACTGATAAATCATGGATTTAATCTCTGAAAATGGAGGAATTGAGGTGTAAAATGGAGGATTTTGCTCTAAGAAAATGAATTGATGATTTGAATGAGCAAATGGACTCCGATTTTGATAAATTTTATATGTATTGTCTCGTAGCGAGATGAGGATTCTAAAAATGTGGGTTTCTTAATTTTTCGAGAAGCGGGCCCGAGGCTCGGGTTTTGGCAACTTCGTATTTTTAGGTGTAATTCGAGTTATTTCGATTGGGTTATGTTACTTTAGCCAATTTTGATGTATTCCTATTGGTTTTGATTAGATTCTGCACCCGTGGAGGGTGATTCTCGTGGCAAGGGAATTGCGGACTAGTGTTTGAGCCGGTTCGAGGTGAGTAATGGGTAATGATGATGACCTGAGGGTTTGAAACCCCGGTATATCACTATGTGATACTATATTGAGGCGATACACGTACTCATAATATATTGAGGTGATACACGTACTCTACTATGAGTGCGGGGTCAATTCTTATTGGGGACTATGGCTTAGTCCGACTATGTAGTATTATACTGTGTTGTTGGCTATAAATGAGCCGGTAAACCTCCTACTTGGATGGTTTGGACATCTTTGGGTTGTAAGTCAGTTATTTGGATCCCGTGAGGATCGTTATCATTGCTTCTATGATTATAGCATGTTATACTAATATCAGTCCTAAGCTAAACACCGTCTAAAATAATTTTCCAAACTCTAGTATTTCTGAATAGTCTTTTATACTAATACTGATAAAAAGGGATTTCAAAATGATATTTACTATGCCTGTGAGGCGTGCATTGCATGTAGCTGGACTGGTAGTGGATCGGGCTACGCACCTCAGCATATCACTGATAATGCGCTTGGGCTGTAGGAGCCCCTCCGGAGTCTGAACCCCCACAGTGAGTGCGGGTACCCAAATGGATCGGGCTACGCGCCGTAGCAGTCATGTTCATGCATTTGCATTGCATTTAGACATATCTGTTGTACTACTTTAGCTGTCATTGCTTTATCTGAGACTTATACTGTTAAAATGGTAAAAATAGGTATAATATAGCTTTACTGTGTGGTCTATTGGGTATTTTTACCTTCAATGTCTTTATCCATGCTTATTACCATTAAGTTGGAAGTACTCACTCTACTCCCCGCACCTTGTATGCAGATCCAGGTACATCACAGCAGGCCTGACTCCCCAGCTGTTCAGAGATCATATCTGGACTGTCGAGGTAGCTGCTTAGCGTCCGTAGGACTTGACTTTCCCTGTTATCCTTTGTCATTTAGACTTTTTCCGCATTTTTCAGATATATTTTGTATTCAGTATCATTGTTATACTCTTTGTAGAGGCTCTTGACTTATGACCCCAGATTTTG
This sequence comes from Nicotiana noctiflora, assembly GCA_032618575.1. Classification (NCBI taxonomy): domain Eukaryota; kingdom Viridiplantae; phylum Streptophyta; class Magnoliopsida; order Solanales; family Solanaceae; genus Nicotiana; species Nicotiana noctiflora. The sequence continues at coordinate 94,509 of JASVEL010001119.1, forward strand.
TGGGATGTGTTATACTGTTTTGGAATATTTTCATAGTTTGTGCTCGATTTTATATCATTTCTTATTAGTGTTAAATGTTAAAAGGGTATAGTGAGAGCTGGTAGCTCTATATTTTGAAAGGTTGGTCAGACTGGCCTAGCAATGTGCTGGGTGCCATCACGACCGGGATTTGGGTCGTGACAGTGGCATCACTAGAGTAATGAGTTCTTGAATGTGTCCTAATATATGGCTTTGAGCCGAGTTGGGGAGGTTGTTGTTGATTAGCTAATTGCACGATTATATGCTATGTTGGTTCCATTTTGAGGTATGCTAGCGGATCACTTCGGGTTACAGAAACTAAGCCGAGGATGGAACGAGTGAAGCAAAATTTTGACAAAGTTATATGGTGCTTTGTAGATGTGTGAAAATAATAGGATGTCTTGAGTTGTTGTTGATAAAGAATGCTCAGTGTATAGGGAAGGAAGATGTTTGGTTGTATTGGAATGAGATCATGTCCTGCGGTGCCAGAGTACTAATGAGGCACGAGTGGTTATGTTCATTTGGTTAGGTAAACTGCAGTTCAAATAGGAAGTAAATGACTCTCGAGAATGGTTTTAATGTGTTCAAGATTCTACACATAACAATCAGGTGTCTTAAGGTTGTGTATGTGGGTAGAGACTGTGTTTTCATTGGAAAAGGTCAAGATTTGTGATATTTTATGTTAATTACGGGATTCTATGCATCAGTATATGGAAATTAAAGGTAATGAATTTAGATTTGCAGGGAGTTCTTCAGAGTAAAGTATTCGGGAATTTGGTATTTCTAGGAAACATTTGAGAAAGTATCCAGTGGCATATGGGTCTTAGATAGTGTGGTCTTGTGCTTGAGTTGTATGTAGTGAGCCCGGGGTGAGGAACTGCGGTGCTACACCAAAAGGGAATATGAAGTTGAAAATGAATCAGAGGGAAATCTAGATGAATGAAATATCTTGTCAGTGGACCAAATCGGTATAGTAAGGACATGATTAATTCTTTGTATGTGTTCAAGGTACTTAGCCCGTACAGGTATGGTTCAGCAAAGCTATTGAGTTTTGACTGCTTGCTTAGCTTGGTTTGGATAGAATGATTCAGTCCTGGCAGTTTAGCTTGTGCAAATGGTATTGGGAGAGAGTTCTTGTTGAATTTTTCCATGGTTTGGAGATGTATATATTTTCTATGGGCATGCGAAGCATGGAATGTGTAATAATTTTTTCTTCTATATGTGATTGATGGGAGTTCTCGGCTAGTTGAGTGAGTAGATGTCTGTGGATCGGAAGGGAGACAAAAGTTTCCTTGCTATCCTTGGATGTCGTGGTATACGTGGTATGTTGTGGAGAATTGAGATTTGCATGTGTGAGTATCCAGTTTAGTTTTGAAAGGAAGTTCATAAAATTCTAGGCAACAGGTAGCCTCAGGTAATCAAGGAAATGATACTGCTAATTGGAAGTGATTTGATGAAAGTATATGTCTCGAAAAAGGGTAATGTGATTAGAGTGGTGATACTTCGGTAGTGTTGCGACAATTTATTGTTAGATCTACTATTGATATCTAAGTCTGTGTAATGGCGCACGAGAATTTTAAAATATCTTTCATGGAATGATTGGGTACATGGGGTGTGATATGTATTCATATTGTGGAATTTGGGATCATGCATGGTGATTAGTATGCTATATGGAATGGAGACTGGAAGTTCTCAGGTACAGCCTATGTAGTGGTTGTGGAGCGTGTGTATCGGCACCATTTAGCGGCTGTTGGGATTTGGAGGCCCGAGTGGATCTTTTTTACTTGGTATATTAGATTTTGGATATGATATTGGGGTGTAGACTGGTTGTCTCAGTTGGGTTATTCTAGACTATTGTGCTATGGTCTATGCCCGAAAATGCCATAGGTTGTATGGCGAGGTGCATCGGATTATGTTTTGGCACAGTGGTTTGTATTCCAAAGACCAATGGATGGTTGGGGAAGGATTGATTTTCTTGATTGGGCCTTTGTGATGGATGTCAGTGCAAAGGTTTCTACCATTGGCTCCGTTCCAGTGTTAAGGGACTTTTCGGGTGCGTTTCTTATGGTTAGGCATGTCGCCGGGCAAGGTTGTGGATTTCAGTATTGATCTGGTGCTGGGAACCGTATCGTACAGCTCCGGCAGGAGTTATATTAGTGGAAGGAGAAGCTACATGCTTCTTGGTGTTGAGTCCATTGGCAGGACGATGTGGCTACGTATTTAACTTGAGTTAGCTAGGTTGGCCCCGAGTTGTATTGTTGAGGATCATTATTGAACTTGTTAGTGATCTGTGGAGATCTATGAGTTGCTTTTCTATGTTGTGAGACATTATGATTTGTTGGATATGGGCACATGTGGTGCGGTTCTATTGAGGATTCATAGAGAAAGTCTGGCGGGAAGAGTGATTGAGTGTTGCTCGATAAATGGAGTATTGGTTATGACCTATCGAGTTACGTGGCATATGTTATTTGTTTCACCGTGGGTGTAATGGTTTGCTTTGGTTTTAGACATCAAATTATATGTGGCTGTCGATTTTGAGCATATCGACTTGATGCGTTTCATGTATAATAGTGTTTGGATAGGATTGTGCATTGTGGCGAGACCACGTGGGGGGTATGTCCCTTCGGGGTAGATTCAGGTATTCTATTTATATGATGTGAGGCGGGGTCTCAGCCTTGGATTGTGATGGTATTGATGAGCTTGAGGTACAGCTCTTCCGTTTGAGTCATTTGTCATGATTTGAGTAAGTTTAGACCGTTTCTTATTGGTGCGTGCATTATCCAAGTTGTGGCTTAGGCCTGTATTGAGGTGTCATATCACCAGAGTGGTGTGCTGGATTCGGGGTGATCGTTGGGGTCATTAATGAATGCGAACAGATTTACTTTCGAATTGTTGGAAGGAGAATATCGAGGTTCGGACCGAAAATCTGTTGTGGTACTAGTCAAAAGGTAAGAGGCTTCATAAATGGTTGATTTGAGAAATAGTTGCGGTTTTTCGCGTGTTTCATTTATCGTTGGTAGTATATGAAAGTTTTGGAATAAGACTTTACCTAATAAGAGGTTTTCTATCGGTATTTGGATATTCTGGGCAACTGCTGTGAGTAGGGGTTATCGTTTCGAGTGTTTGGATTATGTGGTATATGAGATGGTCTCACCTCAGGTTGCAGGTATAGGTTATTACAGCTGGTTCGGGTTTATTTTATGTATAGATGTGAGATTCTGATCTTTGTATGATTTTGGAAAGTGCAATGTGGTTCTATGGTTTATGGACTAGATGGGTTGTGAAATTTCAGCTATTGGTTGGCTTCTAGAACAACTCCGGGTACACTCGAGGACGAGCGATAGTTTAAGTTGGGAAGGATGTGACGACCCGACCCGTCGTCTCATGGGTTACCGCTCCATTTTCCCTATATTATGCATCTTCATGTTTCATTATCAGTATCCGGCGTGTCGTAGTTGATTTGGATTGGTTTTGGTAGAAAATGAGACACTTAGTCTCTCTTAAGAAGGTTTGTTTTGGAAAAGTCAACCAGATGTTGACTATTGAGTTAGAAGGCTCATATTTTGTTTTCGGTGATTCGGTTAGCTTCGGGAGATGATTTGTGGTTTAGGAGTGTGATCGGAATTAATTTTGGAGGTTTGGTGTTGAATTAGGCTTGAATTGGCGAAGTTAGTATTTTGGCGAATTCCGGTTGATGGGTGAGATTCTGATCCGAGGGTCGGAATGGAATTTCGAGAGTTGTTGCAACTTCGTTAAGGGATTTTGGTTGTGTGCGCAAAATTTCAGGTCATTCAGACATCGTTTCATTGAGTTTTTGATCGAATGCATGTTTCAGAAGTTTTTGAATAACTTTGACTTGGACTTGATGTAATTTGATGGTTTTAGTGTAAATCGTGGTGTTTTTATGATTGGAACAAGTTTGAATAATATTTTAGGATGTATTGATATTTTTGGTTGAGGTTCTGGGGGCCTCGGGATGAGTTCGGATGGTTAAATGGATGAAATTTGAAATTGGGAGACTTCAGATTGCTGGCATCTAGTGTTTTCGCACCGACGGTTATGGGACCATAGGTGCGGTCACACGGAAGCGGTGGTCGGGGCTGCAGAAGCAAAGGCCTGAGGGATTGGTCTGTTTCTGCAGAAATGGAAGTGCGGACCGCAGAAGCGGTGCCGCTGGTGCGGAAGAAGAGTCGCATAAGCGGCTGGGGATTTTTACAGAGAAAACCGCAGAAGCGGAAGGAAACCCTAAAAAATGGAGTTGCAGAAGCGAAAATACCTGGTAAGTTATATTTAGTTTCATCTTCGCGAATTTTTGAAAGAACCCAATATTTTCACTTCGAACTTGGAGGTTTTTGTACGAGTTTGGAGAGGGAATCAAGGGACTTCATTGAGGTAAGTGATTCTAAGCCTAAAACCTGAATCCAATGTGTTATTACATGAATTAAGGGTAAAAAATTAAGGAATTAGAAGTAAAAAATGGAGGTTAGGGCTTGAAACTTAAGAGAATAAATTTAGGATTCGAGGGAGCATTTGAGCTCGGATTTTGGTAAATTTGATATGTATAGACTCGGGGCGTGATGAGGTATCCATTGATGTAACGTTTCTGATTTTTCGAGAAAATGGGCCCAGAGCTCGGGTTTTGCTAGTTTTGAGATTTTTGCTATTTTTTGATTGCTTTCGATTGGGTAGTATTCCATTTGCATATGTATTTGCTCTGATTTTGGATAGATTCGACACGCGTAGAGGCCGATTTGAGGGGAAAATGCATCGCGGGCTAGAGATTTCACCGGTTCGAGGTGAGTAATAATTGTGAAAATATCCTGAGGGTTCGAAACCCCGAATTTGCACGTCATAGTGTTGTATTAAGGTGACTTGCACGCCGGATAGCGAGCATGGGGTAGAGCACCATTGAGAATCGTGACTTGGTCCATCCCGATTGATAAAATTACTACGTATTTGACTAAAACTACTTGCTATCATCATATTTGGGCTGGTTGCCATATTTGGACTTCGTGCCAACTATGTGAATCCTTGAGGGATTGATATCACTATTTTCGCATTACTTTGTATATTATTTGATCTCGGTCCAAGGTTTTAATACTGTTTTACAAACTCAGCCATCTTTCTGAGATTTGAAAGCTTAAACAACATTTTATTGACGTTTTGAGCTGAGGACTATTATTTTAAAATATGCCCAAGTGGCTTATATACTTTTGGACTGAGCATGTATCGGACTGCGCATCGCAACAGTGTATATTGATATTAAGGCCGAGAGCATGGTTGATTACATTGATCTTGAGGTCGAGGGCCTGGATGGTTATATTGATATTGAGGCCGAGGGTCTGGTTGATGCCACGAGATGGCTTGATATTGTACTTGGGCTGTAGGAGCCCCTCCGGAGTCTATACACACCCCTAGTGAGAGCCGGCGACGTTAAATGGATCGGGCTGCATGCCGCAGCAGGTACCAGAGTGTACCTTCATAGGCATTTCATTGCACTCATACACTTGTTCCTATTTGTATTATTTGTCATGACATTTCAGCACTCTCATTTCATTGGCTTCCATGCTACTTCTTGCACTGCCTACCTGATACTCTGGTGTTATTTGTTAATGGAGTGTTTTGCCCTAGGGGCTGACTTTTGTGCTGACTTGCAGTATCCGTTTTGCATTCATTTGCTTAACTGTTGGAAAAAGATATTTTCAAAAGAGGTTTTCAACTGAGCCCAGATATTTCTAAAGATTTTACGGTTTCACTATTTTCTCAAAGGGTTACACTGTCCTATATAATACGATGACTTGCTTTACATTGTTTCTTGCTACTCAGTTTTTATTTATCTTTATTACTCACTGAGTTGGAGTACTCACTTTACTCCCTGCACCTCGTATGAAGATGTAGGTATTGGTTTACCCGGTAGCGGGTTTGAGCTGGTTGAGGATTTTGCTATCGTAGCTGAGCCAGGTGACCGCCAGCGTTCGCGGCACCAAATTTCTTCCTTTGATTCCAAATTTTATTCTATGTATTACAGGCTATGCAGTTTTATCAAAAATCCTTCTAGATGCTCGTGACTTGTGACACCTCGGTCGGACTGTGTTGGGTTGTAAATATCGTTAATTAATGTCGTTAAGTCGTATTTTTTCTATTCATTTATGCTTAATTATTTTGAAAGAGACGAATTTGGGGTTAGTTGGCTTTTCTTGTATTCACGAGAGGCGCCATCACGACTAGTGCGGGTTTGGGTCGTGACAAGAATAGTTAGAATATATGACCAAACACGTACGAAAATTCACAAAAACATGTACCATCACTTATTTCTGGTATAGAAATGATCTCTTCTCCGCAAATCAGTTTTTGAACAACAGAAGTCATAACATTAACAGAGATTAAAATTGATTCTAATATGTATTATTTTTTATATTTATGCCATTTTTGGGTGAATAACTAAAGTGTTGTTACCTGGGCTACCATTTGTAGTCACAAAGCTCTCAAATTTGTTATTCTGGAGATTCAAAAGTTCCAAATTGCTCAGAGCAACTATATCTACACAGATAAATCAAAATATGTAGTTAGCACAAGGAAAAAAGCAAACATTTATATATTTGATATGGGTAGATAATTGAGATATTCAGTTGTACGATTGAAATCATAATGAAGCAATATATGACTAACGAGTGAAATTAACAAACCACTCATTTCAATTTTTTCATCTATTTCATTGTTTGAGAGATCCAGATGCGTGAGAGATGGAAGATCCTTCAGGGATGAAAATATGCTGGAATTAAAACTATTATTACTCAGATGGAGTTTCTCTAATTTCTTCAATCCAATATGTGTACCAAAGCCTGCATTGATTTGTGAATTTTTAAAATTAGTTTGAAGTAGAAACAAAAACATATGACAAGTTTATTGACGTCTACGATTCGTTATGGGAAAAGACTCTTGCCCAACGTAGAAAGGACACTGATGTCATTGATTCCAGAATCTTCCAACAAGAGCACCCTTAAGTTGCTCAAACCTAGACATTCCGCACTGCTTTTCCCTGAAAAATATATTAACCATTTTCAAAAAAATTGACCCCGTCAAAAATTCCTTCAAATAAATATATAAAAAGTAATGTAGAAGGATATAGTATAATGCTACAATGTGTTTGTATGTTACAAAAAATTGCTTCCCATTGACAGATCCAAAGAAATCTTAACAAAGATAAGAGTACTGCCAAAACCAAAATTTGAACATACAACTTAAACCTATTTTTAGGTTACCTTTATCACTACACTAAAAGTTTTTATTATTATAAGAGATTAAATAATTTCTATATATTTGCATACATAATTAATAATTAGTAAGTTTTCACAAAAGGAATTAAATGCGATCCTTTTGGTGTCCCAAGACACTACCAAGTCTTAGAACCTTAAGAGATGAAATCCAACATAAAGATGATAAAACATTTGGATGGAGAGATTATCCTGCAATCGACTACTTTTGAGTTGGTTAATTGCAATACTTTGTCAACCCTCGATAGCAAAATCATGAGGCTTGTTCGACCCAAAATATTTATGGACATTTATGAACTCAAAACAATTATTAAAAATGAAGGGCCAAGCATAGCAGATCGTAACATATCTTAAATTCAATAAAGAAAAAGATAACGGGAACATGCGTAGAAGTAATAGAAGGTATTTAGTGATCATTATTCATGATAATGGGTTATTCTGCCTCTCCATGAAGAGGTTCAGATCCTTACAATCATGTTTTCATAGATCTACAATTGCTCTGTGTTTTTGATATTAGGTTCTCACTTTGTGTTATACTCTGTATTTCTTAGAGCCCCCATGGGGAGAGAGTGGACCTCTTTTTCTGATGATTGCCTCGGTATTTATAGATCTTAGTTACGCCAGTTGACTTTTCTTGGAGATCGGGTCCGTGTCGTGAGACTATTGTGGGCGTACCCGCAAGGCGTCGACCTCGACCAAAACCTTTAAGCGGATACAAACAATATCATTTGGTCGATGGCGACCACACCACTTGTGGCGTCCACACTAGTCGAGGGAGGTCTCGACGCTTGCTATGTAAACTTGGGCAAAGAGGGGTGAATAATTCATTCTGATTATTATAAGGTCGAATTATAGCTCATACAGATAGTCCCTCCGCTTATCGTGGTCATGTTGAGACGGGCCGGGATAAGCGGATATGATAGCTCGAAAGGCGTCTCTTCCCAGTCGAGGGGATGATAGCCTCTTAGGGCATCTCCTCATCAGTCCTTGCTTTTTACAGAGGGAAGGTGACCCCTGATAGTTTGTGGCATCGGATGGTTGATGGTACACCGCGGTCGTGAGCCCGGATACATTCTCGTCCATGCGAGCTTTTGGGACGCGGGGTCTGGTCGGCCGATAAAACGTCATCACATTCGGGATATTCGAAGCTACGACTTAAATTCCGGCGCATACTTTCTGATTTCGATCGTGGCGGCGACGGTTTTGATGAAAATTGAACCATTTCTTATGGTTGGGATTCGCATTAAATGACGCCTGTCGGTTTCCCGAGGTTTGATTCGATTTAACCTATAAGAGAGCCTGGCATGTCAGACATTCAACACTCTTTGATTTACTGATTGTCTCTCTCTTTCTAGCAAATTCCCAAAGAATCCTGCTTTTTCTGTGGCATAATCGTTGCTCGTTCTCAGTCATCTTCTCCGTTTTTCCTCTAACCTTTCTTGTGACCTTAATCAATGGCTGGCGCTCATTCTCGCGACGGTATTCCGGTGGTGCTACCAGCGGATTCTCCGATGATTGAGTGGCTGTCCCCCGTGCTTCCGGTTGTCGATCGGAATGATACTGAGAGGATGCCCTCAGTAGATGATATACTCCCGGGGGCGGGGATCTTGGCGGTGGATTTCACCGCAGATGGAGGGGTTGAACCCGTCGATAAGGCCCCACTGATGGGGGAGGTAAGCATGGCTCAGCTGCGCGGGTAAGGGCTCATCCCCTCCCATACCGATATTGTGTTGGCTCTGCCGGGGGACAGGGTGCACACCGACCGCGCCGGGTATTGAATGTTCTATTCTTACCCCTTCAGGCTGGGGTTCAGAATGCCCCTTCCAAATCTGGTAGTTGACTTGGCCATGCTGCTGAAGTTCGTGTACAAGCTCTTGGCCATGCTGCTGAAGTTCTCGGAGCTGGCCGGCCGGTTGGTCACTCTACAACATGTCCTTGCTCTCTTTGCCCCTCAGCGGGTCCAGGGCAGCATGATCCGGATAGTCCCGCATGGGTGGCAGAGACTGGTGACGACTTTGGACGATGAGATCGAGCCTCGTCAATTCGAACAGTTCTTCTACGTCAGGACCGGTCACCTGGTGGTGTCTTCCCCAAGGTTTCCGGAGACCTGGAATCACGACCGTACGTCCTTCTTTGTTTTTTTTCTGGAGGGATTGAACTTGCGCACTTTTCTTTTTGTTTTATCTTTTGACTCGTTGTTGTTTTGTTGTTTCTGTAGCTGACAGGTCGCTCCCGCCTTTATTCACTGGTCTGCGCGGGTGGTTGGAAGTTATCCTTCTGCATACCAAGGGGATTCGCTCGTGGGCATCTTTCTTAAGGAGGTACGGCCAAGGTCTGGTCGTAGGTAAGTCGTTTTGCTCTATTGGGACGTGTTCGACTTTTGGTTGTCGCCACAACTTAATGCTGACCCATTTTCTATATTTGTAGGGAGGGTAAACCGTGGCAGGGCTCCTCAACCAGTATTCTGGCGCCCTGGGGCTATTGCCAGGTTTTTTACTCCGGCGGCGGCCGCTCAGGTTCCCAGGGCTGCTTCCGTCGACTCCGTAGCCGCGCCCTCCCCCGTTCGCCATTCGTTTGATGGCGGGAGCGTGTCGGGAATTGTTCGCCCTCAGGAGGCATCGTCTTCTTGAGATGAAGAGGAGAGACCTTTCACCAAGCAGAGAATCCTTCCACCTCCGGCCCTTCAGTGGTACGGCCAGCTGCTGATGAGGTGATAACCGTGGACCCCCTGCCTCTTTCTGATGAGAGGGAGATCGTCGAAACGCTGCGCGCTCCAGTGGATGGGCCAAATGATCTTCAAGCTCGGGATGAGCGAGAAGGGAGCGCCGCCCCTACCGCTCACTCTTCTACCCATAGATTTGAGGCGGGTGAGCCTTCTCGGGTAGTCGTGGATCATGGAGATTCCAGCACCCCGTCGATAGGGGCAGCGGCGATGGGAGAGGTATCTCCGTCTCGTTCTGACTTGGATTCTGAGGATGTTCGTATGTTTTGTGATGGGATTACGAATGCGACTGTTCATCCAGACGGGAGGCCGCGGGTGATTGAGATTCCCGCAGATGAGAATTTATTGTTGAGCGAGTCTTCCATGTTGCCGCTATTGGGCCAGCTATGTTCTTCCGTGGAGAATCAGTCGCGGAGAGAGGTGACGGATGTCGGCATAATGAATGAAGTAGCGTCGATGGGTATGAAGGTATGCGTTCTGTACTGACTATCTTCTCTTAAAACAACAGCCACCGATCACTACTAAGTACTAACAATGACCATTATCAGTCATTAGTATATATATCATCAACCACTGTCATTACTCACCACATTTAACTATTACTATCTTCCACCATAATTATAAGCCACTATCACCAACTACCATTGCTAATTACTTTACTCGTGTCAACCATTACCATCACTAAATATTACCCATAACCCCTACCATCAGTTAATATCTTAACGGTATCCACAACCACATGGGCGGAGCCACAATATTAGCTGTGGGTTCGGCCGAACCCAGTAGCTTTTGCGTATTCAAATCCAAAAATATTAATCTTAATAAAAACAAATAACACCTAAAATCTCCAACTATCCCTTGATACTAACTATTTTCCTTGGATAGTAGGTTAATTCGCACCCTATCCACTTTTTAGTTTACTAAAATTACCCTACTATTTTTTACCAAAACATTAAATTTAGTGGGCTTTTTGTCATTTCATTTAAAAAAGAAAACAATCCATTTCCCTCTCCCTCTTGTATCCTGGTACCCAAAACTCAAGCCACCACGGTAGAGTCTCTAGCATCCATGGTTTTTCCGTAACATCAGAATTTTTTTGGATATCTTTTTTTTTCTTCCAACATTGATTACTTCAGTAAGCATTTCGAAAGTATAGAAATAAGCCAGTTTTTATTTATTTGACATAAAACTATTAATAGTGATCCCCCCACATATATACAAATACAGACGGCAAACTCATTTAATATTTTCAACAATAGAATGTTTATAAATTTAACGTGGGTTTATCAGTATTTAGGAAAGATAAGCACGGATTTGGGCAAGGGAGGACTCGAAGATTTAAAGACTAAGATTAAAAAGAATGAAGAGAATATATATAAAATAAATTTAGACACTCTTCATATGTGCGAGCGTGCAGGCACGGGCCTGAAAGTTACTTATATTCATAGTATATTTTTTCCACAAAGAAAATTCAATTATACCCGTTGTAGGTCCACCCGTGAAACCACTTAGTTGTAGAACCTCAAGAGATGAAATCCAACACAAAGATGATAGAACACTTGGATGGAGGGGATTATGTTGCAAATCGAGCACTTTTAGGTTAGTCAAATGTGACAACTTGTCAAATCCTGGATAACAAAATCAGTAAGAAAAAAATATGTTAATATAATATGTATACTACCATATATACCAATACAAGATCAGGTAAAACTGACCTTCGCTTTTTGTCCATCCTGTAATATAATTTCGGGACAAGATAAGAACTTGCAGCGATTTGAATGGAAGAAATAGAGAAGCATTAAAATTCCAACCGCCCATAGTTCCATACGATGCTTGTATGAGATCAAGTTTAATCACTCGACCTGTTGCTAAGTTGCATTGTACCCCAAGCCAAGAACAACAATCTACAAAACCACTCTCATTATAGCGAATCCATGGCAAGAGTCCCCCATTTGAACTTATCATGTCTGCCTGGAGCTCCAAAAGAGCACTTCTCTCTTCATCCAAACAACCATTCGCCACAATTATCATAAGAAAAAACACACACAACCATAACTTAATATTCCCCATAACTAGTAGTACTCTACTTTTGCTCTTTATTTTCAGTTACTTTAGTTTAGTTTGCTGTTTTAATAAACTTAGCTAGCACAAGGTTATATATATAGGAATTACAGCAAAAAAGTTTCTTTGGAAAACAAAAGAGTAAAGTAGTGTTTAGAGCCACAAAAGAGTTGATAATGTGGTTGTCCTTAGTCTATGGCAGAATTGGAGATTCCACTATATACTCATCTCACTTGCACAAAACGTTTTTGATTTTTAGCTTTAAGTCACGGCCTTCCATTTTGGACCACTTGACGAATGTGTCCCATACTCCCATTTCATACTAATCAACTAAGAATATGCGTTAATGTAAATTTCATAAATACAGTTGAATTCATGAGTTGAGCTATAAAACGAAACATGTGTTTATTTTAGTTCCAACCCCACCCCTTTTGTCGCAATTTTTGAAGGTTTAATTTGCGCCTACGTATATGTTCTTGGATTCACTCGGTACTAAATGTGGCATTACTTGCCCAGTATTTGATTAATATTAAAAATCAAATGTGGTATCATTAATACTTATATGACTTATATATGCATGAAAAGAAATAATAATCATAAAAAAAGAAGAATGTTAAGATGAAAGCTCTGTTTCAAAAGTTACATAATAGTCTCAACTTGAAAAGAAATAAAAAGCTCCGTTTCAAAAGTTAAACTAGGACAAGCATATATAGTTAATTAAGAGAAGCTGTTTATTCCTTCTAACACAAGCATAGGAACTAGAACAAACTTGCCAACAAAAGAGAGAACAAAGGAATAGAGAACAACAAAGGCACATAACCATCGAACTGCTATTCTTAACTATATATGCCAAGACAAGCTCTTTGAACTTCTTCAAATACAAAAGCTATCTATTGAAATAAGTACATATAATAAGTAATAGTGAAAACGAGAACAATAACGTGTAAGCTAGATGTCATGATAATATATTTGAACTTCTTATTATTAGTAAGTTTACCTAATCTTGAGAAATCTTAATAGTTCAATTGATTGGCTATCTTAAACTTTTTCTTTGTTGGTGGGTATGATTCCTTACCTTATCTATCTATCTATATTATTATAAAAGGCGGAATATAAAGTCGGTTTACAAAAATAACCTAATAATATTATGCATAATAAAAGGATATAATCTGAATTCTAGATATTAACATTATAATCCTTTTGGTTTTAGGACATAATACTACACATTAGAATCCTACACGATACCCAAGACAAGTTATAAAAGGAATTGTAGCAACTAAGCGGCAGAATCAGCTATATGGACGTTCTACCTTTTGTTTAATCTCTACGCAAATATAAATATTTCGCACATAAAGTAAAATCATAGAGAATAAACTGATTGGAATTTGAAGATCACTATTCAATAATCGGATCTTGTGATAGAATGATAAACGAGAAGTCGAGAACTAATTTTTGTCCAAATTTTAAGGTGATTAAATACAAAATAATATTTTAATGTTAATCATAATAACTCACAATAAAAGGACATAATCGAAATTCTAGACATTAGTCATGTAATCCTATTAGTTTTAGCTTTTTAGGACATACTACTACAAGTTAAAAATCCTACATGATAACCTTTAAAAATGGGGGTTTGACATACAACAACAACAACAACAACAACCCAGTATAATCCCACGTAGTGGGGTCTGGGGAGGGTAGTGTGTACGCAGACCTTACCCCTACCCCGGGGTAGAGAGGTTGTTTCCAAATAGACCCCCGGCATCCTTCTCTCCAAGAACTTCCCACCGTGCTCTTGGGGAGACTCGAACTCACAACCTCTCGGTTGGAAGTGGGAGTTCCTTCCAAAAGAAGCGAAAAGGTTTCAAGAGTTAATGAAAATAACTGTGGCAATTCGAAAGGACGCCTACCTATGTACTCAATACAAACGTTAAGTTTTGAGAATATTTTATTAGTTAATTAGAGATTTCCAGCAGAACAATAAAATCCAGAATCGGCTACCAACGAACAACAACTCCTCATGTGGTTCTTTTTTTTTTTCCTTATCTTTTTACTATTCTAATTTCATTTAACTTCTTTTTTTATATTCCTTTTCTCTTCATAATCTAATTTCATTTACTATTTTCACTATTTTTTATTATTCTTTTTATATATATTATTACTAGAGAAAAATTAAATTGTGTACCAATTAAATATAGTTAATGCAACAAAAAAATGTTAACTAACATTTGATACCGGTATAATATATAGTTATTCCAACAGGGTATACAATTGTACGCAAAGAGTTAAAAAAGTTTAATTCAATTATTAAACTGAAATAATATCAGCTGTCAATAAATGTTTTAAAAAATTATAAAAGGATCTAATTATAAGAGTATACAGTAACATTATATAGCATACTATAATTTTATTTTATTTTTGCATTTTCAATAATTAAAAGGGAAAAGGCAAGTGAATTTACGGGTAATAAGTATACTATTACACCATATGTTACAATATATTGCGTATTATTACAATATACCATAACAATATATGTGTATACTATAATGGTATACTGTTGCAGTATAACTATATACTCATATGGTATATTAGTATATTGTAGCGGTATACTATTTTGTAAACTATAATAGTAGAGTGTTGTAGTATATCTATATACTCCTACAACATATTGTATACCATAGCGGTATATTGTAGTTGTGTTCTTCTTCTTCTTCTTCGATTTTCAACTGAAATTTCAATCTCAATCACCTAAAATCAGCTCCAAACGCTATCAAATTTCAGTATGAACTTTAAGAAGATAATATAAGCAATACTAAGAGCACCCACTTTGAATCAAGCAAGAAATCTTCAAAAATAAGATAGAGATTCAAGCCAAAAAATGATGGATATTCAATGTGTGACCATAACATTGATGAATACCTTTTCGTAATAATAATAATAATAATAATAATAATAATAATAATAATAATAATAATAATAATAATAATAATAATAATAATAATAATTGGAATTTAGACCTCAAATTGAGGTAGATTCCGAAACAAATTACATAATCAAAATTGGGGGTAAATGGATAATCAGGTTTTGGTCCGAAGTTTGGGGTTGGAACAAAGGGCCCCAGGAGTTGACTTTTTTAGTAATGACATAAATTGAATATTTTTCATTTGTGGGTAGTTAGGCTTATTCTGAATCATTTGGTTGATAATTTGCTAGATTTGGTTGGTGGAGGCTTGTTCGAAAGGCAAAGCCACGGTTGAGCTTTAAGTTAGTCTTTGGAGCGAGGTAAGTATCGTGGTTAACCTTGACTTGAGTTATTAGGACTTGTTTGTCTATTTGCTACGTGTCTAATTATTGGGCACACCATATATGTGAGGTAATAAGTACTTATGCGTTGTAGTCGGGTCAAAACATACAGGTGAGACTTAACAACAACAACAACAACAACCCAGTATAATCCCACTTAGTGGGGTCTGGGGAGGGTAGTGTGTACGCAGACCTTACCCCTACCATGGGGTAGAGAGGTTGTTTCCAAATAGACCCCCGGCATCCTTCCCTCCAAGAACTTCCCACCTTGCTCTTGGGGAGACTCGAACTCACAACCTCTCGGTTGGAAGTGGGGGTTGCTTACCATCAGAGCAACCCCTCTTGCTTACCATACAGGTGAGACTTGTTTCTTATAATCTATTTCTTTCTTTGATCGTGATATATACATGCTTAGAATAGTTAATTACTAAATTGATCGTTCTTTCCGCAATATGAGCTATCTGTGATAATTGAGTATTGTTGAGAAGTTGAGGTTGGTATTGTGGGACCATTGTGGATGTAAGGCTTGTTCTTGCTTATTCTATCTCCTTTTTGATATATGTTCATTGTTACATGGCAAGGGAGAGTGTTAGTGCACGAAGGGTGATGTCGTGCCGTATTTATTGATTTATGATGAAAGTGAGAGTAAAAGAACGAAGGGTGATGCCGTGCCGTTATTATTGTTTCATAATGAGGTTGAGAGTAAAAGCACAAAGGGTGATGCCATGCAATTTTGTTCATTTTGTTTATTTGTTTTGCTAGTTAAGGGCTTATATAATACCATGTTGTGTTTATCGAATCTTGTACCCCTTTCACATGTCCCCTCCCAGAAGTACTCGATAATTCTCTATTTGTTATTATGTTGCTCATATATTTTTTTCCATACAGGTTTATTTACGTGGGTGTCCTGTCATAGCCTCTTCACTACCTCGTTGAAGTTAGGCTCGACACTTACAGAGTATATTGGTCGGTTATCCGTGCTCGGGGGTAACTGAGTAATCAAGTTTTTATCCGAATTTTGGGTTTTAAACAAGCGGGCCTGAGATCAATTTTTGACTTTTTGGAAAAAGTGTTGGAAAATCTATAATTATGCATTTGAATTGGTTTTTTTTTAGTGATAATTGATATTATAAGTTAATTATGAGTAGATATGAGTGTATTGGAGGTGAAATCCAGAGGAAATGCGGTAAATTAGCTTTAAATTGGCCATTGGATCGAGGTAAGTGTTGTGTCTAACTTTGACTTGAGTGAATAGGGATCCCCGACTTAATTGCTATGTGAAAATCCATGTGTGTGACGTATAGGTGAGGTGACGAATACCTATGCGCCACCAAATTATCTGTTTAGCTTGTTCCCTTCCTCATTCCTAATATATTATTTTTCTTGTCTTAACTGCTATATGGTTAATCATGCTTCAATATTTAATTGCTTCTTGTTGGATGTTGTTTTCTTTATTGAAGGTATTAATTGTTCTGTAGTTCATTGTATCACATTATTTGTTTAAGTTGGTTCGTTGGTGCTTCATGGTATATATTGGTTGGTTTCACTATGTAGTATTAATTGATGAAGTTTCTTAATTATATAGATTTCTGTTTAATTTGGTTTCAGGCATAAATGTTGTGGAGGGTTTGAGCTAGATTGTGAAATACTTGTTCTTATTGTGTTATTGGTACTGATATGGTGGGATCGGGTTGCATGCTGGAACATGAGGAATAAGGGTGATATATTGAGGAGGAATAAAGGTAAAATATGATTGTCTGGTGGGATTGGGTTGTGCACCGCAATATGAGTAATAAGGGTGGATAGGTGGGATCGGGTTACACGCCGCAACAGGAGCACTAAGGGTAAATGTTCATAGTGTTACTTATTATAAGGTGTGATCAAGATGCGCGCCGCATTTCTGTTGTGATTTTATTTTGTAGCATTGAAACACTCTTAAATATTGGTTATAGCTGAGTACTAGCAAGATAATTGAGTTCTGTATTTATTTTATTGCAAGTTACTGTTCCATTTCGTTTTGTACTTCCTTTTGCTTTATTATATACTGTATGCAGGTTATATATTGTAAATGCCCTATCATAGCCTTGTCAATACCCCATCGAGGTTAGGCTCGACAGTTATTAGTACATGGGGTCGGTTGTACTGATACTAGGCATGTAACTCTATCAGATTTTTGAGGACATGGCTCTTGATAGGAACATGTGGAGGTTGAGCATTAGAGTGGTAGGCTAGGGGGTAGTCGAGAGTTCTTCCCTCTTTGTACCGGGTAGTCTGATAGAGTTTTGTTTAGGTTTGTTAGTGGTCTATATTGTGTTCACATTGTTGTTTTGTACAGTTTTGTGTTATTGTCCTTTCATTTATTCATTGTTATTTTCTTTCTGACATCTTTTTGTTGTTACATGCTTTTTCTTTTATTTTTTTCCTGATATTATTGTCTCTCCGTTGAGCCGAGAGTCTCCTGGAAATAGCCTCTTTACCCTTTTCAGGGTAGGGTTAAGGTCTGCGTACACTCCACTCTTCTCAGACCCCACTAGTGATATTTTACTTGGTATGTTGTTGTTGTATTGTGGCTGATCGGGAGGTCAGTTGCAGATACTTCATCCAGGAGACCCAAGGTAGTCCAGCTGGCGTCCCCTCCTATGTTTTTATTTTCCAATTTTCTTTTCTTTCGAGACAGATGTACTTCTTTCATACCAGTATTTATAGTAATTTGTGGTATGTTCGTGGATTGTGACACCAGTTTCTGGGTGATAACTGTATTCAATATTTATTTATAGTATATGGATAACTAGTTAATTATGTGCTTCCACAATTATTTTTGTTTGATATAGCCTTGTTGGTTTTAACTATAAAACGTAAAGGAAAAAGATAAATAGAACTCTAACGTTGGCTTGCCTAGCGAGTGGGATGTTAAGCGTCATCACGGTCCGCCGGTGGATAATTTGTGTCATGACACATCCCCAGACCTTGATGTCCCCCTTCCACTTTTCCCCTATTTATTGTTGATCTTATGGTTCGAGACAGTTGTACTTATTTCAAACTTTGTACTTAGAAACTCTAGAAGCTCATGAACTTGTGACTCCAAATCCGGTGTGTATTTAGATATTATTGGTTTTTATATAATTCCGCACTCAGTTTTAGTTTTATTTCGGTTTAATTGACTTTACTTATTGAAATTGATTAAAATTTGGCTTAGAGATTTTCTAACGTTGGCTTGCCTAGCAAGTGAAATGTCAGGCGCCATCAAAAAATAATCTAAAGGTGAGAATTCCGGGTCGTGCAACTACCTTTTTGAAATTATCCCACAATTATTGTCCAAACGCCTAAGGTTTTTTTTCTAGAAATAAATATTTTTTCTTTTTTTTCAATATTTTTTTCAAAACAATGTTTGGTGATGAAAATTTTACTATTTCTTAAATTCATCTTGAAAATGAATTTTCAAATTTGGAGAAGTCCCTGGAGACCAGTTTTTCATTGAATATATATGACTTGGAAACTTTATATTTTAAAAGTTTCCCCAAAATTTTTGAAATCTATAAAGGGACCTCATGTGATGACTCAAAAGGTCATCTTCTGTTTTAGAATCTGAATCCGTGTTTCGAGGCCTTAATAACTTTATTTTATCTTTCCTCGGTTTGCGTGTGTAGTCCGGTGCGATTTCAAAAGCCTTTATGTGGAAATTTGAGAAAATAATAATTCTTTCCTTTAAAAGTTGATTTTAGTTGACTTTGGTCAACATTTTTAGTAAATGGACTCGGACCCATATTTTGACGGTCCCGAAGGGTCCATAGTAAAATATGGGACCTGGACATATGCTCGGAATCAAATTTCGAAGTCCCTAGCCCGGGAAATGATTTTTGATGAAAATTGTTAAACTAAGGTTATAAGGATTTAAAGAAATTGAATAATGCGTGATCTCGTTGGTATCAGGTCCGTATTTTAGTTTCGGATCCCGATATAGGTTTAATATGATATTTAAGTCATGACTTGAAATTTGGTGTACATAGAGTTTATTTGATCGATTCTGACCTTTGGTTGAAAGGTTAGAAGTTATAAAACTTTCTTGAAATTTTCATGCAATTTTGGTGCTAAATTCATAGTTCTAGTGTTATTTTGGCGATTTGATCGCGCAAGCAAATTCATATGACGTTTTAAGACTTGTGTGCATGTTTGGTTTGGAGCCCCGAGGGCTCGGTGAGTTTAGGATAGACTATGGAGTGATTTGGACTTACGGAAACATTGATGGTATATTTTAGATATGCAGACTTCGCATTTGCGAATATTGGCTCTCAATTCGAGCATCGCATTTGCGAAGAAGCTTCACATTTGCATTCAGAAGGGCTAAGAAGGGACCTTTGCAATTGCAAAGCTCAGGATCTTATTTACGATAAGAACATGTCGCATTTGCGAACAGTCTTCGCATTTGAGATAGTAGCACGTCGTGGACATTCTTCGCATTTGTAATGGAATGTTCGCATTTGCGAGGCTCGCATTTGCGAACCCTTGATTGCAAATACGATATCTGTAACTGTTCAAAAATGATTTTGGACGGGATTTTTCATTCATTCTCCCATTTTTCAAAGCCTAAACCTCAAGAGGCGATTTTCCAAAGACCATTTCTTTCCCAAATCATAGGTAAATGATTCTTAACTCATTTTTTTCATTTTGTTTCATCTTTTTACAAGATTTTATCTTTGAATCTAGGGGTTTTCACGGTGGAATTAGGTGTTTTTAGGTAGAACTTAAATTTTTTTAAATTTAGGGATTTAGACTTCAAATTGAGGTCAGATTCCAAAACCAATTTTATATTCAGGCTCGGGGGTGAATGGGTAATCGAGTTTTGGTCTGAACTTCGAGTTTTGATCATGCGAGTCCGTGGATAGTTTTTGAAATTTTGGGAAAAAATTGGGAAATTTGTAATTATGCATGAGAATTGATTTCTTTAGCGATAGTTGATATTATTAAGTTAATTACAAGTGGTTAGGAAGTGGAATCTAGAGGAAAAGCGGTGGTTGAGGCTTGATTTTAGGTAGTGGAATCGATGTAAGTCTTGCAACTAACCTTAGCTTGAGGGATTAAGTGTTGTTACCTTATTTTCTATGTGTTTAGTTGTTCAGTACGACCTATAGCTGAGGTGACAAGTATCTATACGTTGTTATCGGGTCATAGCATGCAGGTGAGTCTTATACTTATGACTGTTGTATTTCTTTATACGTAATGTTCATGCTTAAACTGGCTATTCTTCATGTTAAACAAGACTTATTATGTTTTCCTGGTATTGGATATTGGTTGAGTATTGACTCAAGTTGAGATTTATATTGTGAACTTAAATGTAAAAATGAGGTTGGTCATTGATGATTCCCTTGCTAGATTGTTATTATTTCTGTTGTTTGGGTGAGGAAGAGAGTAAAACACGAAGGGTGATGCCATGCAAGATATTGTGAGTGAGTGTTAATGCACAAAGGGTGATGTCGTGTCGTATTCTGTGAGTGATAATGCACGAAGGGTGATGTCGTGTCGTATTCTGATATTGGCAATGCATGAAGGGTGATGTCGTGCCATGTTATGAGAGAATCAATGCACGAAGGGTGATGCCATGCCGTTTCTATTGTTTCTTATGGTAAGGACGAGAGTAAAAGCACGAAGGGTGATGTTGTGCACATGTTTTCTATGTTATTATTTTCGGATGTTCAGAATATGATATTTATTGTGTTTCTGTATTGTACTATTTTCAGGATTTGATGTCCCCCTCGGCGTATTTTACCCCTTTCCTGTTATTATCTGTTAAGTTTTAGTTGTTGTTATTTTCTGTTATATGATTTAACTGCACATGTTCATGTTGTCGTTGTGTCCTAGCCTCGCCACTACTTTACCAATGTTAGGCTCGACACTTACAAGTACATGGGGTCAGTTGTACTAATATTGCACTCTGCACTTTCTGTGCAGATTTCCGTACCGGACCTCGTTAATTAGAGTTGGGTTGCTGCCTTCAGTCCATCAGGAGATCCAAAATAGATTTGTCGGTATTCCCAAACCTTGGAGTCTGATTCCTTCTATCTTAGTTTCCTTGTTTCTTACATTTTGAGAACAGATGTATTTTCTTTAAACCAGTATTTGTAGAAACTCTTAGACGCTTGTGGATTGTGATACTTGATCTTTGGGTAGTCATGTATTAGTGTTTAGTAGATTGTTATAAAAATCCCGCAATTTTTACTCGTTTAGTTCAAATTATTGCTAACTACTAATTTGGTTAGTGATTAGCGTGTTAGATTGGTATCTGTTGGCTCGCCTAACATCCTAAAAGTTAGGCGTCATCACAATTTCGACGGTGGAAAATTCAGGTTGTGACATCCTATCTACCCACTAGAATTAAATACCAAGCTAACCATTAAACACTCACTTCTCTTTGTTACTGCCTACAGTAAGAAGATCAAGGTAATAGATAAGAAACCTTTGTCAACACAATTCTACATTATGAATATCATGTTTTCTTCATCTTCTAAAAAATCAGTTTCCACAACTTTCACTATCTTTTTTAACAATAAAATTAGAGTGCATTTAAGCGTTACACGTGTTTACTTGTTTGTTTCAGGTAAGATAGTCAAGTTGGGATAATTTGATAGTTTTGATAAAATGTGGAATATAAATCATGTTTCATGATTTAGGAAAAAAGTGCATCCAAATGCATTGCAAAAGTTGTAACCAAATTGCACAACTTCATCTTCAAATAAAACTTTAGCGAAAATCAAATTATTGTTTACCTAAAAACAAATCCAAATTCCAAAAAAAAATTGAAATTTATGTCCAAAACGCCTATTAAGACTTACAAAAACATGTACCATCACTTATTTCTGGTATAGAATTACAAGTGAAGTCATTACATAAAAGGAGGTTAAATGTTAAAAATCGATTCTAATACTGTATTCTTTTATTTTTATGCATTTATAGGGTGAATAACTAAAATGTTGTTACCCGAGGTGCCCAACTTTCAAGTTATCAACTACGTACCTTTGGTAGTCACAAAGCTCTCAAGTTTGTTACCTTGGAGATTCATAAATTTCAAATTGCTCAGATCAACTATATCTACAGAGGTAAAACTACCTTCGATTTTTGCCCCCCCGTAATGCTATATGCAGACAAATGAAGAACTTGCAGCGATTTGAATGGAAGAAATAGAGAAGCATTAAAATTCCAACTGTCCATAGATCCATACGATGCTTGTATGAGATCGAGTCTGATCACTCGACCTGTTGCTAAGTTGCATTGTACTCGAGGCCAAGAACAACAATCTACAAAACCACTCTCATTGTATTGGGAAAACGTTTTTTATGACGTGGCAAGACACGTGGAATATCAAACAATTTTTTTTTATTATTTTGAGGAGGAGATACGAAGAAGTAAGTTAGACACGGGGTGAAATTCGATTAAAGAAGTCCGTACCTATTTAGAACAGGTAAGAACGTAACTACGGAGATGAAGAACATCAATAGAAAATAGACACGAGCTTCGTATCTGTTCAAGACATCCAACGGTAACGAGCCAAAAAAGCATTTAAAGCATGGATCTGAAGGCAGAAAGGAGTCTAAATTCAATAATTAAACATCCTATACGTTAAAGGATCAGCATTTATTGAAAATGATTGTGTAACGACCTATTTAATATCATTTATTGCTCATTAAAACTTATGTTTTATTCTTCCATCTAGAGTTAGCTATAAAAGGAGGGAGTTCGACCCATTGTAGCAAACAACAATCACTGAAATATAATCTTTCTTACTGTCTATTCCAATTTTTGAAAGCCTATTACATTTTTTCGGTCTCTTGATTATCAGTAACCCGATTTCTTTATTATTTTCTAGCTTTAATCGAAGTTCAATATTTTGGTTAAACAAATTGGTTCCGTTGCCGGGAATCTGATAATTGATTCTTTTTAGAACTTATACGTTTCATGTGTCATAAACATCATGTCACACGATACATTGAACGTTATCAGCGGCGGAGAGGATATCTATGGAATAACGTATACAGCTTCACAGAAAATTTCTAAAGTGGTTATTACGCATGGGAAGTGAGTACGCTAAACCTTGGAGGATGAAAGCATGATTTTTGATGATGCAGACACTGAAGGAATGATCACCCTCCAACGACGCACTGGTTATTTCTTAACTCGTGCACGATATTGATGTGAGGCGAGTCTTAATCGATCCGGGAAGCTCTGTCAACCTCATTTTACTAAAAGTACTACAAGAAATACAAGCTGAAAATATGATGATACCTAAGGGCTTTGATAATACGAATGTGATAACGTTGGGAGAAGTGGTCTTAACAACTTACGCTATGGGAGTTGTTAAAGAGACCAAATTTCAGGTAGTAAATATAGAATTGGCTTATAACCTAATCTTGGGGAGGCCATGGATTCATGATATGGATGTTGTTCCTTCAACTCTACATCAAGTCATCAAATTTCCATCGCCTTGGGGAGTACGACAAATCCGAGGGAATCAACGAATAGCCAGGAGTATCAACGTCGTAGTAGATACGAACTCCGACGAGGCAGTTGAAGGCGATAAAAGTGAAAATTCACTTAAAAAATAGATTTAGACTCGAGGCCCGATGTTATTCAAGAACCCGAGGAAAATGAAAATATCAAAACAACAATTGAAGAGCTCGAAGCAGTAGTCTTATCTGAATAATGGCCCGAGAGAAAAGTTTATGTAGGGGTCAACCTAAGGTCTGATATGCGAGGTACGTTAATTGAATTTTTGAAAACTAACGGGGGCTATTTTGCTTGGTCCCATGCTGATATGATAGGTATACCACCGGAAGTAATGACTCATAAACTCAATGTGGATCCAAACTACACTCCAATCAAACAGAAGAAAAGAAAGCACGGAGCTTCAAGAATCAAGTAATTCAAGATGAAGTCCAAAAATTATTACAAATTGGGTCAATTCGAGAGGTAAAGTATCCTGATTGGTTAGCCAATACGGTGGTCGTACCTAAGAAAAATGGTAAGTGGCTACTGATCTCAATAAGGCTTGTCCTAAAGATTCTTTTCCCTTACTCATATAGATCAGATGATAGACGCCACGCCAGGTCACGAACTTCTATGTTTTTTAGATGCATATTCGGGGGTACAATCAAATTAAAATGCACCCCGACGATGAGGAAAAGACTTCATTCGTCACTCACCGGGGGACTTACTGCTATGAAGTAATGGCCCTTGGTCTTAAAAATGCTGGTGCAACCTATCAAAGGTTAGTCACCAAAATGTTTCAAGAACATTTAGGGAAAACCATGGAAGTATATATAGACGATATGCTTGTTAAAACTCAACACTCCGATGATCACATCTCTTATTTATCTGTCGCGTTTGAAATTTTGCGTAAGTACAATATGAAACTTAACCCAGAGAAATGTGCATTTGGAGTAGCCTCAGGTAAGTTTTTGGTTTTTCTTGTTTCTAACCGTGGCATTGAGGTGAACCCTTAACAGATTAAAGCAATCGAAGAAATACCCGATATCCTTACAAATAAAAAGGAGGTTCAAAGGTTGACTGGAAGAATCGCAGCTCTAGGGAGATTTATTTCTAAATCCTTTGAAAAATGCTTTAAATTCTTCTCTGCTCTAAAGAAACAAGATCATTTCGAGTGGAACAAAGATTGTCAACAAGCTCTTAAAGATTTGAAAACCTACCTATCAAATCCGCCCCTATTGGCAAAACCAAGAGAAGGTGAGAAGTTGCTTATTTATCTGGCAGTCTCAGAAGTAGCGGTAAGTGTTGTTCTAGTTCGTGAAGACCAAGGTAAGCAATCTCCTGTTTATTACGTAAGTAAAACTTTATTAGATGCGGAAACCAGGTATCCACAGTTGGAAAAACTAGCATTAGCACTAATTGTGGCATCTAGGAAGTTAAGACCTTATTTCCAATGTCACCCTATCATTGTAGTTACGGCTTTTGCCCTAAGAAATATTTTGCATAAACATGAATGGTTAGGTAGATTAGCAAAATGGGCTATAGAATTAACTGAATATGAAATAATTTACCAACCTAGAACCGCTTTCAAATCCCAAGTACTCGCATATTTCGTAGCTGATTTTAGTCAGGGGATGCACCTAGAGGAAGAAAAAGAATTACAGGTTTTTAACGGTGCAAACCCAGGGATTTGGACTTTATTTGCTGATGGCTCATCAAATGTAAAAGGGGCAGGTTTAGGAATTGTTTTAATCCCACCAACAGGAGAAATAATTAGACAAGCTATAAAATGTCCTTCTATCACTAACAATGAAGTAGAGTATGAAGCTGTGATTACAGGTTTGGAGTTGGCACTAGAACTCGGCATCAAACAAATCATAATCAAAAGTGATTCACAGCTAGTAGTAAATCAAGTGCTGGGGACTTTTGTAGCCAGAGAAACCAGAATGCAGGAATATCTTGAGAAGGTGCGAGAATTAGTGAGACAATTCGAGACTTGGAAGATAACACAGATTCCAAGGGATGAGAATGTAGAAGCTGACGCTTTATCCAATCTTGCATCTGTGGCAGATAACGCAAACGACGTAAACACTTCATTTAAACATTTATCTCATTCCATTCTCGAGTTTAATAATAACGAGGTAAATTTTAATCATCTGACAAGGGATTGGAGAAATGAAATCATTGCTTTTTTGCAGTATCGAACCGTACCTAATGAAAAACCAAAGGCTCATGCATTACGAAAGAAAGCTGCATGTTACTGTTTACACCAGGGAAATCTTTATCGAAAAATGTTCGGAGGTCCTCTAGCAAGGTGTCTCGGTCCCTCGCAAATGGAGTATGTAATGAGGGAAATACATGAAGGACACTGTGGAAATCATGCGGGAGGTCGACCGTTGGTAAAAACATTGATACAGGCAGGGTACTATTGGCCTAAAATGGAAGAAGAAGCAAACGACTTCATATCTAAATGTGATAAATGCCAAAGGTATGGGAACAACATGCATAAGCCAGCTGAGCTGTTACATCTAGTCATAGCCCCATGGCCTTTCATGAAGTGGGAGATGGATATTGTGGGTCCACTACCACAAGCAAAGGGTCAGGTAAAATTTCTACTCGTGCTTACTGACTATTTCACCAAATGGGTAGAAGCATGAGCATACAAGCAGGTACGAGAGAAAGAAGTCAAAGATTTTATCTTGAGAAATATAATATGCCGTTTTGGGGTTCCAAAGGAAATCGTGTGCAACAACGGTCCGCCATTCATAGGAGCACAAATTACAGAGTTCTTTCAAAGCTGGCAAATCAAGAGAATAACATCGACTCCATATCATCCAGTCGATAATGGGCAAGCAGAATCCATAAACAAGATAATCATCAATAATTTGAAAAAGAGGCTGCAAAATTCAAAAGGTAGTTGGCCTGAAGTGCTTCCAGCTGTATTGTGGGCTTATCGGACAACTATAAAAATGAATACGGGCGAAACCCCATTCTCCATGGTTTATGGCGCAGAAACCTTGATTCCCGTTGAAATAGGGGAACCAAGTTTAAGGTACCATAAAGCAAGGGAAGATGCAAACAACGATGAGTTACGAGTTAACTTGGATCTGGTAGAAGGAAGAAGGGAGGCAACATTGATAAGAATGGCAGCCCAAAAACAAATGATTGAACGGTACTATAATCGGAGGGCACATCTCAGGTTTTTTAAAACTAGGGACTTCGTACTCAAAAAGGTGTTTCAATCCACGAAGGCTGCTAATTCGGGGAAGTTAAGTCTAACATGGGAAGGGCCATACAAAATTCGTAGTGTGGCAGGAAAAGGAACGTATGAGTTAGAAACCATGGACGGTGAAATTCTTCATTCACATTGGAATGCAGTACACCTGAAAAAATACTACTTTTAAGAAATTAAATACGTTCAGGTACCTTCATATAGAAATAATTTTTATCTTTTATGATTTTACTAACGGTTTTAGATGCTAGGCACAAATCCTAAACCGTACCAAATGATGAGATACAACCTACATGGCAAAAATAGAATACTCACAAATTCTGAGCCTAAGGTTACACAGATCTGATGGAAATGCATACGGGTAGGCAGTCTACATCTAAAAGCCATATTTTCAAGTCTCGTGTATGTTTTGTTTCAGGGAAAGGATCAACTTACGAGTAACAACCAAAATGTTCAAGGCCTCATCCCTACAGCACCTGTACACTTGGGGACAGCACAGTACGGATAGCTTCGTGCAAGAAAGTAGACGCGGGACCATAAAGAGATATGGGAGTTCAAAGGAAAGCTAAAAGCTGCAATAGCTGCGAATAGCTACGTTTTACTCTGCAATAAACATTTTTCAATATTGGAGACACTTTCCAAGTCCTTTATATATATAAAGATAGGACTATGGTTACATGCTAAAACAGGTTGTAAAGAAAAACCTTGTGTATTTTTTATAAAAAAATCTGTTGCACAAAAAACAGTTGCGAGGAAGTCATAGACGTACTATAACGCATGTATCATTCAAAAAACTTTACCCCAAGTTCATGAATAAAAAGCTTTCCAAAGTTATTTCATACAGAGAAAAAGAAAAACGTGTGTTTCCTATCTCTTCCATCATATAGCACCATTTTATGAAGTTGAGACGTCTTCTTCATTAAGTGCTAATATATAAAAGGGCCCTCTTTTATAATCCTCGTATTGACAAGTCCACGAGTAGAATCATAAAGCATTTTCTAAAAGGATAAAAATGCAAAAATTATTCTATAAAGTCCTAAATACGCAGATAGGCACGAGCAAAAGGAGGTATTAAGTAAACCCCTAAAACGAAATAGCAAATTTGATCATTCAAATTGCAATTATATTTAAACAAGTTTACCCCATTTTAGGAACTGGGGACGTCATTACAAAAAACCCTTTTACAATGATTAAACCACCAAAGGAAAACAAAAAAAAACTTGTCCATTAGTTGATCACTGGAAAGGAAGGAGTGTCAGAGGATGTAGCAGGAGCAAGGATAGCTTCATTTTCAAGAACTCCGGGATCTTCAGTAATAGCTTCGCCATCCACCGGAGTCACTGCCTCAGAAGTCTCACATACGGGAGAAGGAATACTGATAGGCTGCTCGGGAGTGCCTTTAGGTTGGTTACTTTTCTCAATCACATCTATAATCTTGGCTATTTCAGATTGTAAATTAAAACCCTCTTGAGTAACCTCCAATAATACATCCCGGCGTGATGTAAGAAAAGCCCAGTTGACTTTATAGTTGAAATTCTCTGCAAGAGAGTTATATGCCTTCTCCAGAGTCTCGTAAACCTTCTCCATTGTAGCAAGATTCCAACATTTCTCTCAAGATTCTACGTCTTGAGAGCGATGTTGGAATCTTCTAAGACGTGGATCTTGTGCAAGGAAGTCTTCAAATCGACTCGGACTTGCCTCAAGCTTTGCTCTAACTCCTTGGAATAATCTTCCTTCCTCTTCATGAGTTCTTCGAGCCCTTTGATATTTCCATTCACCTTTAAAAACAAGTCATTCAAGGTATCCTTGGCATTCCTAACTTGACTCAAGGCGGCTTGGGACAATCCTAGGTCGGTTGATAAAGCACGATTCTTCTGCTCCAAACGTGCTTTCTCGTCTCGAAGTTCCTTCACATCCATCAAAGCACTTCCATATTGCTCCTTCCAATTCTGAGCTTCAAATTAAATCTCTTCAGAAACTTTAGAAGATTCACGAGATTTTCTCTCCAAGGAAGAGATCCTCCCCATAAGCTTCGCGCTGATTAAGTTAGCCTGCAAATATAAAGGTACCAAAATAAATACCTACGAGGAAGGCGAAGTTAATATTAAAAAAGAAATTACCTTCAAAGTCGAATGAACTACGTCGTTCATCAGAGATAAGCAGCTATGGTCTTCCATCTTTCTTCTCTTCAAATCCCCTATCAAAGGCTTCATCCACACATCAGCGCCACCGGTCTTCCTCAATAAGCTGTGAATAGCAGGTACTTCGAGTGTGACCTTTCTCATAATCTTACCGCTGCTACTCGGGCCGGTTTCCAAGTGTACTAAAGAGGAAGATGGGGGAATGGAAGAAGGAGTGGAAGAAGAAGGAAGAATAGTAGAAGGTACGGGGGCTTGAATAGGAACAAGCTCGGGAGTTTGAATAGATACGGGAGCAGAAATACCCGTTGAAAGTGATAAAGAGGAACCCAATGTAAGGTCAAAAACACTTATGGGTAAAGAAAAAGAAAACGAATTGGGAGAAACGGGAAGTGAGGAAGATAAAGGAACTTCATTTAAAGCAAGGTCGGACTCGCTACCTTCAATAAGAAGACGGGGTGTAGGCTCACTAAGGTCTATTAAAGCGGCTCCTTCCTCAACCAAGGCAGTCTCAGCTTAAGAGGTATGAGCGGGAGCACCCTCAATCTCATTTCCACGTCTTTTTATTTTTGGCCTCTCCTCTACCCCCGCGCTAGCATCAGCCGCCAACAACTTTCTCTTTGCTGCTATCAAAGCTTTGGTCTTGTCCAGATCAAGAGCAGCGTTGGCAGCAACTCGCATAGCCATAGCTACGTCGGGTTGCATTCCTTTGTTCCCGAACCCTATAACAAAAGGATATAAAAAAATGAAGTCCGTGTTGTAGAAAACTGAATCTACTATACGCATGTGATCATAAAAACATACGCACCGTGTGTTTTCACTTTCCAGTTGTTAAGGGAAGAAATAGACTTCCAAGTTCTTTCTTCTCTGGAAGCCACATTAAGAATCGAATCTACCCAACCACGGAAGTTGGGAACAGGTTCCACGTCCCCCATGGTTGCTGCAAAATCCGCAAAAGGAATGGGATCAAAGAGAAAATCAAAATCTCTAAAGACAAAAATAAACGATAACCAGAAAACTTACGTGCAAAGTTCCACTTCTCCGGGAATGGAATGTTTGTTTCACCTAGCAAATCCACCGTGCGAACAGCAATATAACGAAGATACCATCCACGGTCATTAACGTTGTCCAGGATTACCAAAACCTTTTTACCCCTTGCAATTAAGGTAAAGAAATCATGACGCATCAGGTTCAGATGGTACAAATGAATGAGGTGGGCCAAGGTGAAATCAACCTTGGCCTTTGTAGACAAAAACCTCAACCAAGCCACTGCCCTCCATACTAATGGGCTGACTTGACCTAGGCAAACATTAAAAAAATGGCAAAAATCGAGGATGACCGGATCTACAGCAGGTTTCAGTCCCCAAGTGAAAGGATAGGTGTAAACAAATAAATATCCATTCCTAGAAGTAGAGATCCTTTGCTGAATAGTAGGAATGGACACTCGAATATTTTCTCTCCAATTACACTCCTTCCTAATGGTTGGAATTAAGAGTTCGGTTACAAGAGAAACATAAGCATCAAGTTTATCCAACTTTTCTGCTTGCTTCAAGAGTGACGTTTTATCACTCGAGAAGGATAAGTCACTGGGAACAATGTCCTCAATCGAAGGTTCTGAAGAAGGGTCAAAAAGTTCTTTACCTTTAGAGAGAGAAAATTTAGAAGAAGAACTTGAGACATTCGGGTTTGGAGAAGAAGGGCTATTACCAGATGACCCCTCGCGCGATGACCTTAAAGAACGAAGTATTCCCTCCTTGTCTTTGCTGAGTCTAAGCGAGGAAGGGGCATTAGGAAACTGAGCAAAGTTCGGGATCTTTCTAGGGTTCGATTTTGAAGATGTCATTGCCGGTTAAAATTGGTTCTTGGAAGAAAGGAAAAAGGGATTACTGGATGCAGAAGAAAGTTGAAGATTCAGAGTATGGTAAAGAGGCAACTAGTAAAACTAAAGAGGTATAAATGGAAAACTATATTAAGGAGAACTGTCACTTCTCGAAAAGAAAGGTTAAGAAAGCCTGGAAAAAAGGGTGTAGGGCTGCTGGGTCGAATCAGAAGGCGACATGTGTAAAAAGCATTAAATGGAGGAGACAATTGAAGCGCCAACACTAACACAACATTTATGATTTCAAAAATTCCCTTTTGTAAGAATCCACTTCCCATATATTTAAACGATAAATAAATGGAAAGTGGGGGGACTATCTGTATTGGGAAAAAAACTTTTTATGATGTGGCAAAACACGTGGAATATCAAACAAAAATTATTTATTATAATTTTGAGGAGGAGATACGAAGAAGTAAATTAGGCACGAGGTGAAATTCGATTAAAGAAGTCCCGTACCTATTTAGAACAGGTAAGAACGTAACTACGGAGACAAAGGGCATCAACAAAAAATTGACACGAGCTTCGTATCTGTTCAAGACATCCAACGGTAACGAGCCAAAAAAGCATTTAAAGCATGGATCTGAAGGCAGAAAGGAGTCTAAATTCAATCATTAAACATCATATACGTTAAAGGATCATGATTTATTGAAAATGATCGTGTAACGACCTATTTAATGTCATTTATTGCTCATTAAAACTTACGTTTTATTCTTCCATCTAGAGTTAGCTATAAAAGGAGGGAGTTAGACCCATTGTAGGACACGACAATCACTGAAATATAATCTTTCTTACTGTCTATTCTAATTATTGAAAGCCTATTACATTTTTTCGGTCTCTTGATTATCAGTAACCCGATTTCTTTATTATTTTCTAGCTTTAATCGAAGTTCAATATTTTGGTTAAACACTCATTATAGCCAGCCCAAACGTATAAGGTTCCGCCATTTGAACTCATCATGTCTGCCTGCAGGTCCAAAAGAGCATTTCTCTCTTCATCCAAACAACCATTCGCCACATTTATCATCAGAAAAAACACCCACAACCATAACTTAATATTCCCCATAACTAGTAGTACTCTACTTTTGCTCTTTATTTTCAGTTACTTTAGTTTAGTTTGCTGTTTTAATAAACTTAGCTAGCACAAGGTTATATATATAGGAATTACAGCAAAAACGTTTCTTTGGAAAACAAAAGAGAAACATCACAGTACCTTTCCAACATTGGTTGCGAAAATGAAATTAGTCGAATCATCATATAAATGCCGTGATAAAACTTTGTTGGTTTTAGATGACTTGACCAATAAAAACTAGCTTTAAATATGTGTGGAAAAAATTAATGAATAAAGTAGTGCATAGCAATTTAGAGCCACAAAAGAGTTGAGCTGATTGATACTGTGGTTGTCCCTTGTCTATGACAGTATTAATGATTTCACTTGCAAAAAATGTTTGGTTTTTAGCTTCAAGTCAAGGTCTTCTAAGTAGCTAGCTTGCTTCCATTTTGGACGACTTGACAAATATGTCCCATTTTATCCTCCTTTTATGTACTTTAATGTATACTAGTATAGTACTCGCGCGATACGCGCGAATTAATTTTAAGAAAAGAAGAGTTTAAAGAGATAACAAAAATATGTTTGTTGCAATTAGCATTAGCGATCGAATACAGAAGAAGTTATTCTAAAATTAATAGATGAATTTTGTTGAGAGTAATATAGGTTGGTACATAAGAATGAATTGCATTACATTAGCATTTGAAGAAAGGTCGAAAAACATGTGAAGCTACTTAAGATGTATGGTAATCTCCAACAAATATATGTAGATGTTGTAGTAATCCTTTTTTTTTGTTCTCATCCAAAAAAAGACACTTGATTTTTCATTCTATCAGAAGTTACACTTTTGTAATGAACACAAATAGGTGTTGCAGTTAATATCCTTTCATGGGAAAGAAAACTATAAAATTAAAGATTTCAGAATGAGTAATAAACAATAATCAAGTACCTATGTTTGCATCAAAGAGAAGAAACGGAAATTCTATGAGCAAATAATAAGCGAAACAAAATATATCAGATAACTTATTTTCAACAATAACTTGTATCATATAATGATATAACAATTTGGATGAGCAAAATAAATGAACCCGAATTAGTAAGGTAAAAAAATAATTAAAATACATTTTCATCTTGTAGAACCAATTCAATCGAGAAAATAGTGCCTGGATTAAAACGATCATGTACTTCCCACAAACGGACAACACGAACTTTTAACTTCCATTGCATCAAATAGTTATATCTTTGATGAAGTCAATGTGGGTAGCCATCTTTTACACAGGACGTAAGTTTTGTATAAATCTTTATATAAGAATGAACATTAGGATTGAAGGTTGTGTAGTTGTGGAAGATATATGTATTTTCACGTTTGTACAGTTGCAACACAGACGTGTAAATCACAGTTGAGGCAATGAAATTCATGGGAAAGTGGGTTGAAGGTATGGTATTTTTCCAACGCTAATTTAGGTTTACTTTAAGGGAAGATGGAAAGGCAGTTAAAAGTCATGGTTAGGAAGAGTCTTAATTTTAATTTATTTCACCTTTCAACAATATAAATAATTAAATGAAAAAACTCAGTATAATACAGAAGTAATTCAAAGGTCACGGTTATGAAGGCTAATTAAGCGTTTATGTTTTTTTTTAAATAAATATAATCTTCCTATCCTAATAATACTCAAAATAAAATTATAATTCCTATTTTTTACTTCATATAAATTTGGAAAAAAGTGACGGTTATAAAGCAAATTTAACCGTTTTTAATTACATTTAAAAAAAATATTCTTCATATCCTAATCCTAATAAAAATAAATTTGTAACTCCTTTTTTTTAACTTCATATAAATTTGGAAGAAATTCCTATAAATTTGGAAGAAAATTGATGGTTATGAAGGAATGAATACTTTTTTGATTTAAAATAAATTAAATTACAGTTCCTATCATAATCATAATCAAAATTTAATTGCATTTGGTTATTTTTTAGTTCGTAAAAATTAAGAAAAAAAATGACGGTTTTGCAAGGAATGGAATCAGTTTTTTTTTAACAAAATTTAGTCTTCCTCCTAATCCTAATTAAAATAAATTTGTAATTGGTTTTTTTGTACTTCATATAAATTAGGAACAATGTCCTAATGAGCCACGTGTTAATTCCTTGCTTTGACACTTGACTTCATGAGAAGCTTTTGTCTTTGGCTTTTAATATGTGATATACTTAAACTATCATTTAGTAACACAGTTTCAGCAAATTCAAACCCATATCAAAAGTTCAACAATTGAAACAATTGTCCTTTTAATCATACATGGAGTAGTAAATACCAAAGAGAAAACCAGTAAACAAATTTAATAGCTAAACATGATGGCTCCGTAATTAAAAAAAAAACTTATAACACGAATAAATTTAGATTTTAATTATGAATTCGATAAAGGGTCATATATGAGTATGGAGTACCTCAAAGGCTCAAACCAAAAATCGACAGAAAAATGACCACATAAGGTCTGAAATAGCGTGGAAAATCAAGCAATAGAAACAACACGTCAACAATGAAAACGCAATGACTCAACTTCAAAGCGAGCATGCATACGCAGATCTGAATCTGAAACACTTCAGATCTCAATTGAATGACGCAAAAAAAGAAACTTAGAAGCTAATGTCGAAATGGAACTTCTGAGAATGGAACCGCCAAGAGAATCAAATTCCCCCTTCTTTCGTCTCTATGTGTATCCTATATTTATAGAGTATGTGGATGTATTGGTTATTATGTGTACATGTGTGGAGGGAGTGAGAAGTTATTGTTAGGTGTGTGATGTGAGTGGGAGAAATGCATGAGTGATGTGAGAAAGTGGGGAAGTTGGGTATGAGAAAGAGGGGGTAAGGCATGAGTGTAATGGGGAAGTGGGGAAGATGGGTGGTTTTATTTATTTAATTTTTTTTATTATTATTTTTAACTGTATATAATATTTATTTAACTTTTCCTAAAACCTTTTTTTTTATTAAATAAAAGAAGATAAAAAAAAATACACACACACACACACATATATACCAACTTACATTAAGACTTAAAGAAACTATGTAAGAAAACTCAATATTTACAATAAAGTTTAAATTATACCAAGAAAAATACTACTATAAATTACATCTAAATTAAAGGAAATCGAATATATATAAATCGAATATATTCATCTAAGAATATGAATATTTTTTTAAATAATAAATATAATCTTCCTATCCTAATATTACTCAAAATAAAATTGTAACTCCTATTTTTTACTTCATATAAATTTGGAAAAAAAAGTGACAGTTATAAGGCAAATTTAACCGTTTTTAATTACATTTTTTAAAAAAATATTCTTCATATCCTAATCCTAATAAAAATAAATTTGTAACTCCTTTTTTTTAACTTCTTATAAATTTGGAAGAAATTCCTATAAATTTGGAAGAAAACTGATGTTTTTGAAGGAACGGGTAGTTTTTTGATTTAAAATAAATTAAATTACAGTTCCTATCATAATCCTAATCAAAATATAATTGCATTTGGTTATTTTTTAATTCGTAAAAATTAAGAAGAAAAGCGACAGTTTTGCAAGGAATGGAATCCGTTTTTCTTTTTTATTTTAAAAACAAAATTTAGTTTTCCTCCTAATCGTAATTAAAATAAATTTGTAATTGATTTTTTTGTACTTCCTATAAATTAGGAGCAATGTTCTAATGAACCACATATTAATTCCTTGCTTAGACACTTGACTTCATGAGAAGCTTTTGTCTTTGACTTTTAATAATATATTGATTTTTTACACCACTATAGCTAGCACAAGGTTATATAGGAATTGCAGCACCTCTACACAACAAACTTTTTCTTTGGAAAACAAAAGAGAAACGTCTGATTGATATGAATGCGAAAATGAAATTAGTCGAGTCATCATATCAATGCCGTGATAAAACTTTGTTGGTTTTAGATGACTTGACCAATAAAGACTAGCTTGTCCCTAGTCTATGACAGTATTAATGGTTTTTAGCTTAAGTCAAGGTCTTCTAAGTTGCTAGTTTGTTTCCATTTTGGATGACTTGATAAATATGTCCCATTTCGCCGTCTCCAACCATCACTCTATTTTTTTGTATTATTTTTCATTCTAAACTGGTACAACACTAAATCTATTTCAACCATTACACTATTTTTTACACTAAATTTTCTCTCTTTTCTATATTATATTATTTTCTTTTATTTTCTTTTTATTTTTTATTTCCTTCAAACTAATACTATTTTTTTTTTCATATTCATTATGTATAATTTACCTTCTCCACTTATATAACCAATTTTAATGTATCCTCCTTTTATGTACTTTAATTATAATATATTTTTATTTTATGTATTGTTATTTTTAAATAATGGTTATATTTCTTTTTATATAATTATAATAATAATAAAATTAAGTTATAATATTATATAATTATAATATATACAAAAATTAATATATAAAAAATAGAATATAAAATTAAAATTATAAATATCTTAATATAAAAATTAATTATATACACAATATATGATAAATTAAAAGTTTAAAAGTAAAAAAATGAATAAAATATTATTAAACCAAATATAGAGTAATGAATAGTGTTACACCAAATTTGGTGCAACACTCACTATTCATGCACTATAATAGAGCAAGAAATAAAGTACAGTTGGAGCAAGAATACTCTATTTCTTACACCAAATTTGGATTTGGTGCAAAAAAATAGAATACGATTGGAGATACTTATATGCGTTAATGTAAATTTCAGATAAAACATAGTTGAATAGTCTTCATGAGCAGAACTAAAACTAAACATGTGTTGATTTAATTCCAATCGCACCACTTTTGTCACAATTTTAGAAGGTCTAATTTGCCCCTATATATATGTCCTTGGATTCACTCGGGAGAAATGTACGGAAGATTTATTATGTGAGGTATAAGGATATATAATTCCGGTATTAAATTTAGCATTACTTGTCAAGCGTTGTTTGGTTGAAATAGTCTAAATGTACATAACTTAACGCAAAAAAGATCTTCATACAATTATATTAAAGAACACGTTTATGTTGTGGCAATGCAAGACATGAAAATATAGTTTCTAGTAAAGAAAGATGCGAACCCTCTTGTTTGCTCTTACTTCACCTGCATAAAATGATAGGTATCAAACCATCTGCTTATTTGCTGGACTAGCTAGTTTCGTTAGATCAGTCAATATATAGAAGTACTTTTGGATCTTATAATGACAACCAGGTAAATGTAACATAGAAAAGTTGGTTAGTTTTCCTTGAGAATATTGTGAAAACATTCGACACTGTAATCATGCTTTTAATACGGATCAAAATCAACCGACCAATAGTGTAGTACTTGTATGACCAGAGGCGCGCATTAGGCCTTGCCTTTTCAAGCTTGGAGAGACTGAATCTTTCGTTGTAACTTCAGAATATGGTTTTATATGACGAGTATAACAACAAACAAATTATTCAGGGCAATACAAATAGCGGACTGAAGTGCACAAGGCACCTAAGAAGCAAGACAAATCACCAAAACAAACTAGATATTTTCAATATTTTGATATTAAATATTCAAACTAAAGCCTCAATATACGTCGAAATCACAGTAATACAGTTCAGCTCCCTAAGTGGATGGAGCTAGAGATTCATTAAACGATCAGGAGATACATGAAAAAACCAGAGGCCAAAGAGTGAAAAATATTGATTTCAAGTAATAAGGAAGAGAATGAAAAGTGCCAGCCGGCCGCCCCCTTTTTCCGTGTGGCAAAAGGGAGAAACTGAACGTCTGGAAAAAAGTTATTTGAATATATGCTCTTGAAAAAAATATTATACACAAAAATGTCATTTCTAAGCACTTTTCTCCATTTTCCTACTAATCCAACGAGGGGTTAGTAGAAGTTATCACTTTGTGCAAAACTCTCCAATTGAGATCTGATCATGCTTTAGCAATTTCCAATTGATAAAACTCTCTGCTTCTTTCTTTATTACTGCTGACACAATCTCTACCCAAATAACAGTTAAGCAGGTTTGAGCACGTTAGCTCTCTTGATTCAACGTATAGGCGGCAGTGGCGGACACATGTATACTTTAAAATTAATCGTAAATTGATTCAGATACAAAAAGGAGTGAAATGTTCCCTTTTAATGTAAATTTCGACCAAGAAGTTGCGATAAAATTATTAATAATGCTATCTGCAATTTGTTACTCTGTAAAGCAGCAAATCTAAGAGAAATGTGCTCATACAATGAATAAAGTCTAAGCCAAGCAAATTTTTTCATCATCACTTCAATGTTCCTTGTAGTTCTTAAAAGGCGAAATACATAAATAGCCCCTTAAAGTTGTCCAGAACGGTCAGTTGGACACCTCAACCGAGAGGTTTTCCAACTGAACACTTCAAGTTTTCAAAAACTGAAATTTACAAACACCCGACCTCAGCAGGTCACTTGGCGTGTGGTACACATTCCTAATCGCGCGTGTGTATATGGTAACTAACGGTAACTTAACAGATTTTTTGTGAAATTCCCAAAATACCCTTAATGAACTCCCTAATTTAAATACCCAAATCCAACCCTAATTTATAACCCATCAGCGTTTCTTCTCTTCTTCATCAAAAAAGCTGTGATTTTTTTTCTTCTTTCTCTCTCTCTACCTATTCTATATCAATGGAACCTGTTGTTAATTGCAATTGTGGCCAAATTGCTCCTTTAAAACTTTCATGGTCACCATTTAATCCAGGTAGAAGATTCTACTGCTGTAGATTTGGGAAAGCAGGCGATGGGGGATGTAATTTTTTTCGTTGGTATGATGTTGAATTATCCGAACACTATACCAAAGTCATGTATGGATTACTAAAGAGGGTAAAAAATCATGAAGAAGAAAAGTTGAAGTTGATGAAGAAATAAAGGATCTTGGTTTGGCTGCTTGTTATTGTAGCTGTGACTTGGTTTTTGAGAGAATCTTCTATTATTTAAGTGTATGGTATCTGTATATGAGAATGTATTTTTCCTTTATTTTATCATTTATGGCCAATATTGCCTATTGAATGTAGTTGAAATTTTCTAACTGGCAATTATCTGCTAAAATTTTCGAACTGTCACCAGTTATGTATTTATATATTTCGCCTGCCTAAATTAAATTGTACTAAACTAACAAAAGCAACTAAGAGAAATGCCACACCTAAATAATAGAAGATGTTTCATTGCCATGGCATCAAATGTAATTGCCATGAGAAATACAACACCTAATTGCCATGAGAAATACAACACCTAGTTTACAACTTTTGAGTTATCTGCATAAACGAACCAGAACCAAAGCATACTAAACTAACAAAAGGAGGTTAATATAAAATGATACTAATTGTTCAAAATACTGCACAAAACAAGGTTCATACACATGACCAACAAAATACTTCACACAATAAGGTTCATATACATGACCAACAAAATACTTGACAAAACAAGTCTTCCTAAATCTGACTTTGACAAGAGTCAACTGGTGTAGATGAAGTAGAGGTCCCAACTTTCATCTTTTTGTTAGAAACTGCAGCATCCCTTTGTTGTTGAAGTTGATTCCTCGTCACAACTCTTTTCCCTTTCCACTTGAGACCAGTTGGTCTAAATCCAAGATCCACATTAGTTTGTGCAGCATTCATCAAGTTTGCACCAGTTGAAATATTTCTTTCACTTGGCCTACCAGGCTACAAAATACTTATAGTGAGTAATGAAATCATCCAAAAACATAAGGACATAAATTATTATTAACTAAGCTAATTGACTTCTGACACTTACATTAAGGATAGTACTTCCAGTTTGTGTGTCTGTGTACAAACCAAAACCAAAATTTCTGGTTCTATTCTTTCCAATAGAAGAAGCAAGTGATCTGGCAGTAGCAGAAATAGCTGCACCAGCTCCTCCACCTCTTCCCCTACCAGCTCCTCCACCTCTTCCCCTACCAGCCCCACCACCTCTTCCCCTACCTCCTATTGATGGTGTGTTCCTTCTTATCTTTGATGTTTCAAGCACACAAGGAAGATGAGGCCCTTGGAGTTTGGGTTGTATTACATTGACTACCAACCGGTGTGCTTGTTTGTCCCTAATATATGATTGCTAAGTCATTAATCAATACAACAATGAAAACAATGACAACATTAGAAACAAATTGAATTGAAAGTCATCAAACTTACCCTTAAACTACATACTGATTTGTTGTGACCAACCTGATGGCAAATTGAACAAGACATCTTGGCACCTTTCTTTGAAAGTTTTCCCCACTTCTTTGGTTCATCCTTGTCCTTTCTTCTGCATTTTTTTGGCCTACCAGGCATTGTTTTTACCTCTGGAGGCTCAACTGATGGATTTGTAGAATCAGGCCACAATTGTATGCTTGGAATTGGCTGAATAAAGTATTGGTAAGCTGCCAGGAAAGTATCTTTCCTATACCAGTGTTCAACATAGTCTTCTGGTTCCTTCCCAACCTTATAAAAGGCACATATTGCATGTTGACATGGTATACCTCTTAACTGCCATAACCTACAGCTGCATTCTCTTTTTTGTATGTCAACAGTGTGCCTATACATGCCCTTATTCACTTCAAATCCAGTGTCAGCATTCCAATGTACTTTTAACTTCCTTCCTATTTCCTTGTTGTCCTCTAAAACTAGTCTTGCCATAGGTGATATATCAGAAGCCCATGTTTCAACAAACTTGACCATATCTACTTGCCTACTCATCATTTTGTGCCTAATTTCTTCAAGCATGGTGATGATAGATTTATGCCTAGGACTTAATATCCAGGAATTAAATGTTTCACACATGTTATTTTATACAATATCACATCTAACATTCTCATTGAAATAAGCCCTACACCAGTATTCTTTATCATAGGACAATAAACTTTCACAGATACCATTACCTAATTCATCTAATTTTTTCATTTCTTCTCTTAATTTTACCTGAAATGGAGCCTTAGCACATCTC
The DNA here is from genome assembly GCA_032618575.1 of Nicotiana noctiflora. Taxonomy (NCBI): domain Eukaryota; kingdom Viridiplantae; phylum Streptophyta; class Magnoliopsida; order Solanales; family Solanaceae; genus Nicotiana; species Nicotiana noctiflora. The sequence continues at coordinate 135,643 of JASVEL010001119.1, forward strand.
CAAAACTGCTTCCTTCTTTCTTCTCCCCTCCAAGTTTTCTGCCAGTTTGCCCAAATGTGTCTTGCACACATTCTTCTTTCAGCCAAGGGTAGCAAATCAGCAACAGCAGATGACAGTCCCTAACCATAGAATATTAGTTGGATGACAGTCCAAAATTAAGAATAGTAATGATAAGAAACAAACAACATAATAAATCAATTACATTACCTTTTGCATATCAGACATTACTGTTAAATTTTCACCATTCCTCAACTCTAAATCAGTTTTGAGATAGTTGATGAACCAACTCCATGAATGTGTAGTCTCTTGATCTACCAAAGCCCAAGCAATGGGATACATCTGATTGTTTCCATTTTTTCCAACAGCAACTAACAATTCACCTTTGCAGGCTCCTTTTAGGAAGCAGCCATCAAACCCAATTATTTTTGTACAACCTGCCATCCACCCTTTCTTCATAGCCTCAAAGCATACATAAAAGTATTTAAATAGATGTTTCCCAGGTTCTGTTTCTGTATCAGTTCTTACCCAACAGGAACTTACAGGATTGGTGGACTTAATCATGTCAGCGTAGTCCAGCAACCTAGAAAACTCAAGGTTCCAGTCACCCATAAACTGACTAATCACCTTCATCTTGGCTCTATATACAAGTGATCTTCCTACATACAAACCCCATTTAACCCTTATAACCTCTTGCAACTCATGAACTGTGGTGTTTGGACTTGAGATGATTCTATCTTGCAGCTTTCTAGCAATGTACTTGGTTGTGTAATGTTTGTTTTTGTTCTTTGTTGGGCATTTATGGACAGGAATATAGGTCTTCACAGTAAAGTTTTGTGAATCCTTGTCCTTACTACATTTATCTGCGACTTACATTGTCCATGTATACACTTAGCTCTTACTCTATCTTTCTCATTAGGTCTAAGCTTTATACCCACTTTATATTGAATAGCATAGTCAGCAAGAGCTTTTCTAAATTCTGTTGCATTATCAAAGATCATGCCCAACTCAAACAAAGGAATTTTAGCATCAAAGTCATACCCGATCTTGTAGCTTTTTCTTCTTGGAGGAAGATCAATACCTTCTTCAGCCAGTGGGTCTAACTCTTCATCACTGTCTACACTCCCAATATCCGAGCTGCCCAAATACTCTTCATCCCCACCCAACTTTCCAACATATTTGTCCTTCTTATATTTTCCTATATCTTCAAACCCCTTATCAATTCCAGCCTCACCAAGTATTACATCTTCTGTAAAAACGGGTTTTTTCCTCTGTTTCTTTTTACTTTGTGATGATGCATCATTATTCACCTTACTCTTCAACTTGTTTCTCTTTACTTCCTTGGCAGCATCCCTCACAGATTTTAATTCATCATCAATCTCACTGTCATCTTCATCTGGAATGTCTCCAAGATCATCTTCACCAAAGTATGCATCTTCATCTTCAAGATTTGTCTCATTAAACTGGTTGTCATGTTCTGCAGTTGCACTCTCTTCAACATTTATATCCTCTTCTAATATTGTAGACCTAGGTTGTTGTGCATTTACATCACTGCCCTCGACATCATTTACTTCAATATCCTCATCAACATTTACTCCATTGCCCTCATCACCATTTACTACATTGCCCTCCTCACAACTTACTCCAATGCCCTCATCACCATTTACTACATTACCCTCATCAGCTGTTACCCCATTGCACTCATAATAATGTACACCAATACCCTCATCAACATTTACACCAATGCCCTCACCACCCCTAATTTCTGCTGCCTGGTCACTATCACAAACTTGTGATGAAGGTAAATATCCCACAACTACATCCTGCTCCACAACCTCTAAGTTGTCTATTGTATGACTCACATAGACATCAAACTGATCCCCACCCTTCAGGTCTTTAATCAAATTTAGTAGTTGATAGTCATTTTCAACTGGAAAGAACTTCTTAGTTTTCGGGCATAGAACAAGATCCCACCAACAGAGTTGTAGCGCATTTCAGGGGTCTCTTTTATGTAGGACACAAGCTCGGGTAAAGAGAAATGGTCTTTGTCGACAAAATGCCCTATTACAGCACCCTCCCCCACATACTTGTCATCAAAAAAGTATCCCCCATGATGAAAAACAACACCAATATATTCGTCCATGTGACTCTGTACAGAAATTGACAAAAGAAACCCAGTAAATATTGAGTCCGGAACCGAAATAATAGTAAAATAAACAAAAAATACCGAAATAAACAAAAAAAAAATACACAATTAAGCATTTCGCAGTATAAAACTGCGAATTGCACTAACGGCCGTTAGTGCAATTCGCATTTTTCATCTGCGAAATGTCATTTTTTATTTTTAATTTTTAAAAAATGGCCGTGTTTTCAAAAGTGGCCTATTTCGCAGTATTGTACTGTGAAATAGGCTATTTCGCAGTACAAAACTACGAAATAGGCTGCAAATGAGCCCACTTTTTAATTAAAACTCATAATTCGTAGTTTTGTACTGCGAATTTGATTCTCAAAATTTCCTTATTTATAGACGACTGAACTTCATCAAAACTCTATCAACGCAAATTATTTCGGTTTTTCTCTCTTCTCCTTATCAATCCATTTTTTATAATGTCTCAAGTTGCCAAAATGAGGGTTTCATTGTATTGGGGGGTGAGGTTATTGTGGATAATAACTCAGTGAGGTATAGCTCTCCTCCAAAGTGTCATGTTAAATTGCCGCTTAATATGCAATACAATACTTTGGTATCGTTGTTACGTAAAAAAATGAGTGAGCGGAGGCGTTCGGTTAGCATTAAAGTAACCGGAAGATTTCCTTATTCAGTGACTCCGCATGGGTTTGCTTATTATGCCGAGTTTAACATTGACGATGATGAAAGTCTTAGAGATTTTTGCGGGTTCTGGACGAATATAGAGAATACATTGTAATAAAATTATTAGAAATGTATGTGAAGGTTGAAGACCTTAGTAGTAATGAGGGAGTGCGTATAAGTGATAACCCACATTCATCGGATGGTTATTTTGGAGGAGCATTAGGCGGACAGGTTGGAGATGGAAGAGGTTCTCTTGATTTGAATTTGTCACCACAGGCGAATGAGGAGCCAGAAAATAATGTTACTACTTCGTATAATGAAGAAGACGATCGGTAAACTTAAATTTAGTGAAATCTTTTTCTTTATGTTTTATTTGGATTTGTATTTATAGTTCTAATTTTCATAGGGTGTATCGTCCGGAATTGAATTTGACAAATTATGACGACGTCCCTAGTTGGAATTTGCAAAAATCTGCAGTATTGGAGCACGGTGGTCCCTCTGGTAGTTATCAGCAACCTCAAGAAAGACAGCATGAAACTTCAAGACAATACGAGATGTAAGTATAGTGATGTAGTGATATGTACATTTAAATTTCAAGACAATACGATTAGGATACTTAAATTTTTGTTGTTTATATGCAGTGAAAACGAGATTCTTGAAGCTCCTGGACTAACACAGTTGCCCGTACACGATGTTTTTACTCGTGACTTAGCAGATGCGCAGAGTCAGGAGGATGATAGTGATTACGATAACAATGCGGATGAGTCTAGTGATGAGACACCCTTCCGTGAGGAGGGTGATGATGTGGAGGGTGACGATAAGGAGGAGGAAGTGAATGTGGAGCCTGATTTGACTAGAGAGCATGTTCCTCCCCCCCCCCGGTTAGACGAAGAGTGTATGAATCCCACGTGCCTTTTCATGAGAGAAATATTCCATACCTGGATAATTTGCCTGCCATGCCTAATGTTGATGCATTGACAAGGGATTATGATGAATTACGATCAAAGATGTGGGATGAATGTAGACCAGGTGTTGTTACAAAGGGCATGTATTTCCCTGACAAAGCTCGCCTAGTTAGGGCTATAAAAATCTATAGCATAAGGGAGTGTCGTGAGATGACGATAACTGAGTCAACTAGGGATAGATACAAGGCTGTATGTCGCAGGTGGTTCTTGGGCTGTCATTGGATGCTTCGTGCTACAAAGAAAAAATCTGGTTTGTGGAAAGTTGGTAAATTTATTAGCGATCATAGATGTGAAATGGACACATTCAATGAGAACCACTTCAACCTGGATGTTGACTTGATTTCCCTTGTCTTGGTTCCATTTTTGGAAGTGTCTATTAGATTTAAGATTAAAGAGTGTATTACAACTGTCCACAAGGAGTATGGTTGTACTATAAGTAAAAGAAAGGCATATCTCGGTCGCAAACGTGCCTTTGAACTAATTTATGGCGACTGGGATAAGTCCTTTTCAAATCTTCCCAAGTACATGGCTGCACTGCAACAATTTAACCCCGGTACTATTGTTGAATGGAGGCGCGAGCAAAGTCCTGGCAGTCCGGAATTTATATTCAACTATCTATTTTGGACATTTAAACCAGCAATAGATGGTTTTGTGCATTGTCGTCCTGTAATTTCCATAGACGGTACTCATGTCTATGGAAAGTATGATATTAAGCTTTTGATTGCAGTTGCTATTGATGCCAATGGCCAAATATTTCCACTTGCTTTTGCCATTTGTGCGAACGAAAGTGAAGAGACGTGGACGCAATTCTTGAACCACTTGAAGCAACACGTTGTGAAACAGCGTTCGGGTATTTGTCTAATTTCTGATCGGCATGGTGGTATTTTAAGTTCTGTACGTCACTTGCCTGAATGGCAGGCACCGCATGCATACCACCGTTACTGTGTGAGGCACCTAAAGGCCAATTTTCAAAAGAGATTTCCTGACAAGGCGTTGCATGACTTAATGTGGATGGCTGCAACTGAGCACCAGCTATGTAAATTCAATAGGTGCATGGAAGCAATCCGGCAGTTGGAACCACGAGCCTATAGTTGGTTGATGCAACATGACACTCAAATGTGGACATTGCATGCTGATGGTGGCATACGATGGGGAGCCCTCACCACGAATGTGTCGAAGTCATTTAATGGCTTGTTGAAATCTGCCCGTGGACTGCCTGTCACTGCCATGGTCCGCATGACTTTCAAACAGAGTGCAGAGAGATTTGTTGAAAGGCATGCAGCTGTATCGTCATTGTTGGATAGAGGTGTTGAATTTATGCCAATACCCATGGAAAGATTCGAAAAGTACAGAAAGCGAGCACAGTGGCATTCTTATCTTCAGTACGACAATGAACAAGGTGTTTTCGAAGTTAAGACAGGTAATCGTGGACACCGTGGGAATAATGTACATACGGTGAATGAAAGTAGAAGGTTATGTTCGTGTGGGAAATGGACCATCTACCACATGTCGTGCCCACATGCATTGAAGTGCTTTCAACAAGTTGGCTCTGGGGCAACAAACTACATTGATAGGCACTACAGTGTTGCAGCATACGTAGACACGTATAGTGGGAAGTTGCATCCTTTAGGTGCTGAGCATTATTAGCCGACGGAACCTTTTAAGTTGGTATGTAACAAGGAGTACTTGCGCAAGTTGAGAGTACAAAAGAGAACATGTATACCAAACCAAATGGATGTTGGTGAGTCTGTTTATGCACGTAAATGTAGCATATGCTCCCAAACTGGACATGACCGCCGTAAATGTCCTTCAGGTGCAAGTTCGTACCCAACTATCAACCATAACATTAGTTCCTGATTTTTGTATTATTAGTTGTAATATATGTATGTAGTACCTTTTGTGCATTTGAAATAAAATTATTCTTCAAATTACGTATGTTGTTGTAATTTTCTTAATGTGATGTTGTGCACTTTTAAATAGTGTATAATAATACGAAAAGTGAAGTTATGAAAAGCATGTGAATTGTCATATCTATGTCATTTCGTCCATGTAATTCGTAGATCAATACTACGAAATATAAATTTGTCCTTTTATTTGAAAAAACCTTGAAAATTATGTGATTTTTAGTGTCCTAGTAATTCGTAGTTCAATACTACGAAATGTAATTCGTAGTTCAATACTACGAAATGTAATTCATAGTTCAATACTACGAAATATAATTCGTGATTCAATACTACGAAATGTAAAGTTGTCACTTCTTACGAAAAAGCTGCATTTTTTTGTAATTCGTAGTTTACAAAAAGTTGTCACTTCTTACGAAAAAGTTGCATTTTTTTGTAATTCGTAGTTTAATACTACGAAATGCAATTCGTAGTATTATATAACGATTTATGTTTATGTTGCCTATAAATACGGGGCTCATTACCGTCATTACATGTGCTTAAAATCTTACAAAGCGCAAATATTTCTTGCGAACGTTTGATATTTTCAAAGTGTGTTACTGTGCAATATTTTAAATGGCTCAATATGGAACACCAATGTGTTACTGTGGAAAAAAACGTGTGCAACAAACATGTTGCGAAGGTGATGATGTTGGACGCCACTACTGGATGTGCATGAACCAGATGGATTGCTACAAAAATCCGAATGAGCCAATGTGTGAGTTCAATGAATGGGATGAGGAACAGTGTCTCCAAGCAAACTACAGAGAACGAATGCTTAATCTGCATAATATGTGGTTAGCGCAAGCAGAAAGCAACTACAATAGCAATATAAGAAGGATACAACTCAGGGACGAGGTGAGGGAAGAAAAAAATAAAAAACTAAGAGCAGAATGGAAATTGGCATCAGCTATGGGAGAAAACCAAAAAAATAAACAGGAAATTGCGGAGCTTAAGGCGAGAGTAAAAGAGTTAGAAGACGAACAAGAACGACTGCTAGAACAATTTAAGTGGCTAGAACGCAGAATAAATGGAAGCTCATAGACGAAACAATTTAAGTGGCTAGAACGTCTACTTGATTTTACTCTCGTTTAAGTGTCATTTCATTTTAACTGTAATAGTATGTTTGTGTTTGTATTGAACAATTTTAAGTTTTATGGGAATATTATGTTGTAAGTTTTATTGGAATATTATGTTTTAAGTTTTATTGGAATATTATGTTTGTGTTCTATTTTATATATAGATATTTGGCTCATTGTTCTATTTATTGCTTTAGTTATATTTGAATTGGAAGTGTTGTTTCTACTATTAATGCTATGTTTGTATTTATACATTAATGAAATCAAAAAATATTTATTTATTCACAATAAATGTTATTTACACAAGTGTATATACATAATGAAATCAATGAGTGCCGCATGCTTTGTGCCTCAAATTTGTTGCTGGCCTAAGCCGCATCCCCTGTCGGTCTGGCACACTATCTAGATCATCATCGTCAAGCCGCCTCTTTATGGGAGGATGTGCAGCGGCATCTACAGCACAACTTGCAGGGTCGGAGGAATAGGCCGTTGGGCCGGCACCAACCTATAAAAAATAAGTAATGTTAGATAAAATAAGAGAGGTATTTAAATTTTTATGGTTAACAAATTATTTCTCTCACAATGGTCTCGTCGAGGTCCTGCGTATATTCATCGATGGTCAGCTCATCATCGCATGTAGTATGGTCAAACATGGTCTGAGATGAAGACTGCATAAAAATAGATGTAATGAATTTATTGCATCGAAAGTAAAATAATGTAGAATTGAAAAACAAAAGTAATACAAACATACCGCATCAAATGCAGGGGACGATGTATAACTCAACCTATGACCGCCATCCACGTCACGGGTCGGCCGATGCTCAGCTGCAGTAGATGTGCCAGCGAAATACTCATGTACATCCCCGTCAAAGGTACCCATAATCTGCAATGGTCCGGATGGGGTCATCTGTGTCGCTGGCAATGACAACTGAAGGTCGTATGAGGGCATACTGCTGCCAGGGTCGTATGAGGGCATGCTGCTGGAAGGGTCAGTTGGATGCGTCATAAAACCCCGCTGCATGCTGCTGGAAGGGTCAGCTGGATAGGTCATAAAACCCCACTGCATGCTGCTGGAAGGGTCAGCTGGATGAGGCATATAACCCTCCTGCTCATCTCCAAACCCCCCAGCTCCAAACCCTGCAGGTGGGTCGACCGGCTCCTCAACACCCCCTCGCCGTGCACGTCGTCGTCCCCTGCGAGCCCTAGCCCCTGCACGGGGGACTGGCCTACCCCTCCGGTACGCGTCTGCATCCATATAATCGGGCTCATCATCTAACCTATTGCCCTCCCTCGCCTCTTCCAGTCCCAAACGACACATCTGGGCAACTATCCGTGCATAGTCAACCAGTCCAGGGTTGTCTTCACACTGCTGGATATCTACACTAGACTGGTAGACCCGGTGAAACCAACTAACCTGTGAAATGAGTCAATTAGTAAATAAATTACTCTATGCCATAATTATATGATATTAATAAGTCAAAAAAACATACCAGTGACTCGTGTCGTCCGGCATACGGTCTGTACCGGCCGTCAAGCATGTGGATGGGGTTCCCGACATACTTCCGGGTGTGACGTCTGTACCAGGCCTCATAAATCGCAATACTAGCCTCCTGGTACGATGTCGGCGGTGGCGGGATGCGCTGAGCTCGCTCCTCCCAATGAACTACCTGGCCACGCAGCCACGCTACATAATCCCGGCTCATGTTGTGGCGGTCGTCACGCTGATAATGAGTAGGGTCCCAAGAGGGATCACTCGGTACCGGCTGATGACGACCAAACTGACGAAGCACACGCTCCGTCGCATGATACTCAACAAATTCCTAGAATATCAATGGGACGGAGCTGCTCCATATGAGCCGGTATGCCGAGCAAATAGCAGGTAGGTGCGCAAGTAGCTCATCAGTGTACGACATCCAGATGAACTACAACGAATAACAATAAATTAGTATGCAAGGTACAACTACATTTAAAACAACCAACTTTATGTAGATGTTTACCTGTCCAGTATATAACATATCCAACTGGTCCCTAATAAGGGGGAGATTGTGGTGCACATCCACTCCTCGGTAATTCCCCCGCCGGAGAATCCATCTCACAGCTAGCGGGAGGGGCAGATAGTCATGTGCCGGCAGAGGTGGCTGTAGTGGCATGATACGCTGCCACGCCCAAACCTAAGAAAAAATATTGATGTAAATTATGAGTCATTTCACAATATATACTTTGTGCTTAATTAATTTTGAAAGTATTTTGCACCTGAAGGAGTGGCAAAAAACCACCAATATCAGTAGCTGCACCGATGCTAGCCCGGCACATGCTCCTGTAGAGATACGCCAGAACAGCAGCTGCCCAACTGTACTGATGCACCTACTCCATATCCTCCGGAGAGTGGAGAAACCGCATCGATATCTTGTTCCCCGACGTGTTGGGAAACAAGACACACCAAAATAGCATGAGTAATGCCATCCGAGTGAAACGGATAATCCACAGCTCCTCTGTCTCCTCCGTGAACCGTGGATGCAACTCCGCCATGAACGCTCTAATGACGGATAGCTGGAGACCACAACCACCAACGTTGCCCTCCGGGTGCAAACCTGTCATCCGTCCCATCGCATCCGCCAGCTGTGCGCGGGTCATCCGTCTCCACTCCTGGGGCAGTGTCAATGCGCGGCCCTCAATGCGCAATCCATACAGCACCTGCACATCCTGGAGAGTGATCGTAGCCTCTCCAGTAGGCAGGTGAAATGTATGCGTCTCTGGTCGCCACCGCTCTATCAACGCTGTGATGAGCGACCAGTCAAGCTGCATCCGTCCCAGCTCAAATATGCTGTACAAGCCGGTCTGTTGTAGAAGGTCTACAACTCGTGGATGAAAGGGATGCTGCACCAAAAACTCCCACAGATCGTCCGGCCTCCTGGGGCGTATAGTCTGAAGAGCTAGATGGCCGTGCCAAATAGACTCAGATCTATGGTCACCCTGCAGTACTAATAATCCTGCTGCCAAAGGTCCAGGGTGTGCAAGTTGACGAGATGCCATGTCGTGTACTATAAATAAGAAAAATTAATTATTGCATAGATGAAGTCACACTTAATAATGATTAATTATTCTAAATCTCACTTTTAATATTTTCATAATTTTGTTAACTTAATTAATTAAATTACGTATAATTTAATATAACGATTGTTTAAAGGTTCCAGGCTTGATTTTTGAGGCCCGGGACCACATAATAATGATTAATTATTCTAAATCTCAATTTTAATATTTTCATAATTTTGTTAACTTAATTAATTAAATTACGTATAATTTAATATAACGGTTTTTTAAAGGTTCCATGCTTATTTTTGAGGCCCGGGACCACATAATAATGATTAATTATTCTAAATCTCAATTTTAATATTTTCATAATTTTGTTAACTTAATTAATTAAATTACGTATAATTTAATATAACGGTTGTTTAAAGGTTCCGGGCTTGATTTTTGAGGCCCGGGACCACATAATAATGATTAATTATTGTAAATCTCAATTTTAATATTTTCATAATTTTGTTAACTTAATTAATTAAATTACGTATAATTTAATATAGCGGTTGTTTAAAGGTTCCAGGCTTGATTTTTTAGGCCCGGGACCACATAATAATGATTAATTATTCTAAATCTCAATTTTAATATTTTCATAATTTTGTTAACTTAATTAATTAAATTACGTATAATTTAATATAACGGTTGTTTAAAGGTTCCAGGCTTGATTTTTGAGGCCGGGACCACATAATAATGATTAATTATTCTAAATCTCAATTTTAATATTTTCATAATTTTGTTAACTTAATTAATTAAATTACGTATAATTTAATATAACGGTTGTTTAAAGATTCCAAGCTTGATTTTTGAGGCCCGGGACCACATAATAATGATTAATTATTCTAAATCTCAATTTTAATATTTTCATAATTTTGTTAACTTAATTAATTAAATTACTTATAATTTAATATAACTGTTTTTTAAAGGTTCCAGGCTTGATTTTTGAGGCCCGGGACCACATAATAATGATTAATTATTCTAAATCTCAATTTTAATATTTTCATAATTTTGTTAACTTAATTAATTAAATTACATATAATTTAATATAACGGTTGTTTAAAGATTCTAGGCTTGATTTTTGAGGCCCGGGACCACATAATAATGATTAATTATTCTAAATCTCAATTTTAATATTTTCATAATTTTGTTAACTTAATTAATTAAATTACGTATAATTTAATATAACGGTGTTTTAAATGTTCCAGGCTTTATTTTTGAGGCCCGGGACCACATAATAATGATTAATTATTCTAAATCTCAATTTTAATATTTTCATAATTTTGTTAACTTAATAAATTAAATTCCGTATAATTTAATATAACGGTTGTTTAAAGGTTCCAGGCTTGATTTTTGAGGTCCGGGACCACATAATAATGATTAATTATTCTAAATCTCAATTTTAATATTTTCATAATTTTGTTAACTTAATTAATTAAATTACGTATAATTTAATATAACGGTTGTTTAAAGGTTCCAGGCTTGATTTTTGAGGCCGGGACCACATAATAATGATTAATTATTCTAAATCTCAATTTTAATATTTTCATACTAAAAGACTACGCTAAAATTTAATAAGGCTCTACGCTACAAGGCTCTACGCTAACAGGGTCTACGCTAACAAGCTCTACGCTAACATGATATAGAATAACATATTAAAGTAATACTAAAACAATAAATATACCAACATTAACATATTTTCTAATAATTTATAAAATAAAATTAATTCAGATACCTCAAATTAAAGCTGTAAAACTAAAATTTTGTTACCGAATTCGTGTCCAACAGTATCTTCGTGTGGGGCCCACTTGTGTTGCACTTGAAGGGGACGGGTGGAACTTCGAAATCAAAATTTTGGCAAAATATTAGAGAGAAGTTGAGGGGTGGCCGATTTGGGAGAGAGTTTGAGAGATTGAGAGTTTGAGAGATTGAGAGGAGAAAGAGTTGCGGAAATAACAAAGGGGGGGGCATTTCGCAGTATTGTATCGCGAAATGCAATTCGCAGTTGTGTACTGCGAATTGCATTTCGCAGTACAATACTGCGAAATGCCTTATTTTTAAAAAAAAAAAAATTATTATTCTTTTACACTAAAGCCTATTTTTCAAAAAAAAAAAAAATTTTAATCCATTTCGCAGTATAAAACTGCGAAATGTACAAACGGACGTTTGTACATTTCGCAGTTTTATACTGCGAAATGTGTAATTTCGTAATTTTTTTTTGGTTTATTTTGGTATTTTTTGTTTTATTCAATATTATTTCGGTTCCGGACTCGTAAATATTCCCTGACATTTTCTGATTTTGAAAACAAAAAAACCCTAATCGAAGCAAAAAATGGCGAAACATGTGATAAAATACAAAAAATGGCAAAACGTACATACCTTTATGCAATAATCGAAGCAACTTTACAGCAACAACCCTTTTTCATAGAAAATTAATCCACTCGCAAACCCTAAAATGTCGTTCCTTCAGGTCATCAAACTTCAACAAACCTAAAACTCGAACAGTTTAAGAACTAATTCATAGAGTCGTAAGTGAAAGACAACTTTAATTTTGCAACAATAATGGCGATGAACAAAGCTTAAAGGAAGAGATTAAAATGGCGAAATACAGTGGTATAGAGAGAGAGAGAGAAAGTCTTTTGACGGAAGAAATAAGGAGGAGTTAACGCCATCTAATGTTTTATGTTTTATGTTTTTAATATTTGTTATTATTGCACACATGTCAGATTTTAATTCGTTCTTATAAAATAAATTGGAGGTGTAACACACGCAAGTGACCTGCTGAGGTCGGGTGTTTGTAAATTTCAGTTTTTGAAAACTTGAAGTGTTCAGTTGGAAAACCTCTCAGTTGAGGTGTCCAACTGACCGTTCTGGACAACTTTAAGGGGCTATTTATGTATTTCGCCTTCTTAAAACATCAAATTGATAATAATAGTAGAATGAGGGGGGAAAAAGATAATACGTAAATTGAGAAGTGAACCAACCGTTTCCTTTTCGCTCTTCTGCTTTTCTTCCAAGTCTTGAAGAGACAGTACTATCTAATCGCTTTCTGTTAAATAACTGAGAGTAATCATTACATGACCAAAAAACCGTAACAACTAACAAGAACTACTGAACCATCAAAGAAAAATTAAAATCTGACTACCATTTGCTGCTTAAATTTACAAAATACACTTAGAAATGCACAATCTTTATAAGACTTCCTGGAAAACCAAAAAAAAAAAAAAGCCATGTTCAGCTCATGCATTATATCAAAACCATGCACTAAACTGTTCGGCACTCTTGGTACAAGTCTTGGGTAACAAGTGCCTGTTTGAAGGGTTGGGTTTTGTCAAAGCACTAAAATCTAGGACGACTCATGGATAAAATAAGGATATGCATCCGTTGGTCCTGGCCAAGGCGTTGACTTCCTAAAATTACTTGTGCCAAAGTAGGGAGCACACTAGCCGATGATCTCGTTGCTGAGAAATTATTTAGCCATGTTAAGGTATGATACATGAGCGCTGAGAACCATGAAGCGAGTGGCACCTTGTGGATTGGGCCTATTCGATCAGGTTGATCGAACCCGTGCCGATCACACGGTGACTGAGACAAAATTAAGACAGGATAGTTGGAACTCCGAAAGTATAAAGTGAAGTATTTTTTTAAAGAAAGAAAAAGAAAAGAATTTCTTTTAGAATATACATAAACTGCTATTATGCAATTATTTTAGAATTATTCTTATAAGCTTTATGTTTTACATGCATTTAGAACTTTTGCTCGGAATGTATATGTTATTAAAGTTTCGCCCCCTATTGTTGAGATTCACTGAGTACAATGGATGGTACTGACGTTCTCTTTTGGAAACGTACGTTGGTCTACGGTATAACGTAGGAACCAGATTTGCAGGCGAGCAGGCTACGAGTTAGGATTTCCTTCCCTTCCAATGCTATTGGTGAGCTCTGCTTTTGTTCGTGGAGTATTCTTTAGAGTCATTTTTATTTAGCTATTTCTTTGTTTACTTAGAGAACTGGACAGAAAATCTCATGTCCTGAACAGTGCGTCCGTTTATCACAAGGGTCTATTATCAACCTTACCCTTCATTTTTGCAAGAGGTTGTTTCCACGGCCCGAACCCGTCACTTCCTCGTCACATGACTTTACCAAGTTGCGCCCAAGGCTCCACACAAAATTTTCTCTAAGGTAGCCATGTCACATCGGGCTACAGCAACCACGTGCCCGATCTTCCTCCCGACCAGATAAGCAATGACGGGGTACAGAACCCACAAAATCGATCTTTCTTTCGACCGAATAAGCATTGGTACATCGGGGTACAGAGCTCACAGTCACAATCTTCCTCTTGACCAGATAAGCATTGGTATATGTCGGGGTACAGAAACCACGATCCTGATCTTCCTCTTGACCGAATGAGCTAGGGTACACAACCCATAGGCCCAATCTTTATCTCGACCAGATGAGGAATCACAACAATAGCATTTGCAATTTTCTTTTAATTTCATTTCATAAGCCATGGGATTTGGCTGAATCCCTTTCATTAAAACAAGTCTTTCACTTTACTAATTTAATGAAAACCAGGAGCAAAGGGTTTCAACATTCTTTTAGTTAATATCATGCTATGAATTTGTAATCAACAAACCATAATATACTGCAGAATACTCTATGAATTTCATAATAGCCATAGCCCATAAGTAATTCTATAAAGTTCCGAACAGCCATTTAGACCAATTGTAAGCTCCAAATATTAAAGGTCATACCAACCCAAACGACTCAATCTACATAAGCGAACTCATATTCATTAACCAAGTATCACAGAGATACTAATTTAATCAATAAACTGTCTTGCATTGTTCTAAAAGTTTTCGAAAAATCTATATTTTTTCATTGAAGGTCAACAATAACAACGACCAGTAAAATCTTAGTGGTGGGGTCTGGGGAGTGTAATGTGTACGCAGACCTTATCCCTACCCCGAAGGAGTAGAGACGCTATTTCCGAAAGACCCTCGGCTCAAGAAGACAAAAAGACAAAGGAAGACAATATTAGTAACACCACAGATATCATATGAAAAAATACGAAAAATATGAAGAACATGAAATCAAGATGAATGATACAAAGCAAAAGCAAAATAGTATCCCTACCAAACTAATCACACAAAGTTATGGCATAAGACAAGACTCAACTACCTCCTAACCTACAACCTTAATACTCGACCTCCACATGTTCCTATCAATTGTCATGTCCTCAGTTTATATACGTTCATTATATACGTCATGGAGTCTAGTCACTTCATTAGAAACCCAAACAACATCGTTTATATAAACACAACGCTGTTCATTTTCTTCCTCAATTTAGCCCTAACTTGAATGAAATCCATTTTAAGACCTCGCTTAGAAGTTCAATAAAACGGTAACTTCTACTTCATACCTTCCAAATACTCAATAGTCAATCCATAAATATTGTCAAGAATGGGATGAAGAAATTACCTCTTCCAAAGCAAGTCCTAACTTGAGTTCTTATGGGTGTTTTAGAAGTTCTTACTGGAATTTAGTCAATCCAAATGTGTAATGAGGCTAATATAGGTGTTAACTAACTTTAATTAACACAAAATGTAAGATAAAACTTACCCTGAATTTGCTTAAGATAAGATAGGCCATGATCCCATTATTGGTTCCACACTTAGCTAATTTTTTTTTTTTTTTGGCTTTGTATGGAAATGTCGATTATAGGGGGTGAGGCCATATATATATAGCATGGATAGGAAAAGAACCTGCACTGAGTTATAAAAACTTAATTGACCCTATGAAACAATATAAATAGTTACTCCGGTCCCAATTTTTTTTGCACTTTTCCTCTTTTTAAGAGTGAATTTGATACGCTAAATTCATTTGCCAATTGAGGATAACATAAAGAGATATCATGTTCTACATGATAAATAAGAAGCACATGGATATCATGGAAATTGTCAAATGAAAGAGGGTATTAAGTTAGTATTATTAAGAAATCCTTAAAACTTTAATAAAAAGATTTTGCATAAGCCCTTGCAATTCTTTTACTGATTGAAGAATAACAATTACTACGCCTTAGTCCCAAACAAGCTATAAGGTGTGGGAGAGCAGAATCATAACAATAATGTGACAAACACGATCCTTAATCCAAAACAGTCATATGCTGCGCGCGTCATTACCAAAGAATCTGCTCAAAATCCTCCAAATATAAGTTTACTTCCAGTTAGAATTGATCATGGAGAGCCAACCATGGAGGAGGTTAACGAGTTCACCATTGAAGAAGGGCTTCACCAAGCAGTCATCGTCAAATTTTCATATGGAAAACCAGAGTTGCACGAGCTTAGAAAGACGTTTGCGAAACAGTTCGAGTTTATAGGATTTTGCAACATTGGACAGCTTGAATTTCGACATATATTAGCAAGATTTAACTTGTTTGATGATTATGTCCAGTTTGTATCAAGATCTACTGGATATATTAAATGTAAAGGAGATGAATTTTTCTTCAGAACATTCCCCTGGACTTTAGTTTTTAATCCTAGAGAAGAAACAACGTCAGTTGTGTGGATTTCCTTCCCAAATCTGCCACCCATTTTTTTTGCAAAAAGATCTTTAATGTCAATCACTTCAGCAGTAGGGAAACCACTAGCTGTAGACAAGGCGATGTTCAAGTAAAATAGCCATCAAATGCGAATTGATGTTGAGATGGAGTGCAAGATCGTACTAGGCCAATTGCTGCGAGAGTTAAGGTGTTGTTAGACCTTTTGGACAAACATCCTAACAAAGATGAGATTCACAACGTCGACAAAGCTTCAGGGAAGTATGTGGAGTTTCATCAACATGTGGTATATGATAACCTTCCAAAGTATTGCACCTACTGTAAGCATCAAGGACATGATGAAAATTCATGTCAATCAATACAAGAAAGAAACAGAGAAGTCAAGAAAAAAAATGCAGTGCATGGTGACATGAATGGAGTGAAGCGGAGTAATGTCGAGCAATTAAAAGGTGATGCTAGGGTACTATTGAATGCCAAACTAGCTGCAAATAAAATACAAGAAAATGCAGATATTGGAGTGCAGCCAGCTATGAAACCCACAGATAATATCAGTAGAGAAGATCATAGAGGTGATATTGATGCAAAACGTGATGCTAATGTTGTTACTATTGACCGAGCACTAGCTAGGATTAACATAGCTTTGGAGCCACATGTGGGGAAGGGCAAGGTTGACAATTTTGCTACTGAGCATGAGGGAATTAGCTGGGCTTTTGTTTAAAAATCCAAGTAATGCTGGTACTGTTTCATTACTAGCAGGTACACGATATGACGCAACTGATACTCTTGAAACAACTGTCCAAACATCTAGTTTTGATGCTGCTGATAATGGAGAACCTGATATTAAAGGGGCTGGGCAATTTTCTAATTGCCAAGGTTTGGAAAAGGATCATAAGGGTATGGTATGTCATACTGATGCAACTGCTGTTAAAAAACCAGTTGAGCACAAGCATGTAGGTGTGTTGTTCGAGCTGGTATTGCTACAAATAAAAAACCTGATAATGCAGTAGTTTATGAAGTTGCTACAGTACAATGGAGAGGGGCATGAACATGTAAGTGTTGCGCATTTGGAGAAACAAAATGATACGACACCTAGGTTTGAGAAATTGGAGAAATCAGCTGAAGATTTGCAAGCTTCTACTGTTGCATTGACACATACTGCTGATCGAGTAGATTCTGATCATATGATGATAGTTGTGTTAGGACCCGGTGGCACTAAACACTTCTTCACAGCGGGAAAAATAAATGATCAACGAAAAATAAATGACACAAAGAATTTAACGTGGTTCACCTAAAACGTTTAGGCTACGTCCACAAACCCGGCACCAACTTCCACTAAAACTTTTAGTAGGCTTACAAAGAGAGACTTCTCCAATAGTTTGGAGGTACAACAATTTCCCGAGCTCTACCCAAAATAGTGGCGCACACAAAAGTGTTTCCGGAAAATACCCGACTAGTATTTTACTCACTATTTTGTCACTCCCCCTTTAGAAAAACTTCCTAAAGAAAAACAAACTCTCTCTTTCTCTCTAACTCTTATACTTGAGTTATTGAATGTTTTTGGTGTGTTTAAAACAATGAGATGAAGGGGTATTTATAGTTTTGAGATAGGGACCAAAAGTGCAAATCTCACCTATCAAGAAGGATCAATTTGCAATATTCCCATCTCACCTACCATTTATTGATGTCATTGCTTACATCAATAATCAAATTGGAGGAAGCTTCTAACAATTCTCCCCTTCCGACTATTTGGAGAGTCTCCTATCCCTGCAGCTTCTCTGCAGAACTCAAATTTACCCTTTGGTACAGTTTTGGTCAACATGTCTGATCCGTTTTCATCTGTATGGATCTTTTCTAGCCGCAACATCTTCTTCTCTAACACATCCCCGATCCAATTATATCTAACATCAATATGCTTGGATCTGGAATGGAATGAGGCATTCTTCGCAAGGTGGATAGCACTTTGACTATCACAAAATAGCTGATAACCGTCTTGCGAAAATCCAAGTTCAGTTAAGAACTTCTTCATCCACAGCAGTTCTTTGCAAGCTTCCGTTGCTGCAATGAATTCAACTTCAGTAGTTGATAGTGCAACACATTTTTGCAACTTTGATTGCCATGACACAGCTCCCCCTGAAAAGTTAATCAAGTATCCTGAAGTTGATTTTCTAGAATCAACATCTCCGGCCATATCTGCATCAGGATAGCCAACCAACACAGGGTTGTCTTCTCCAAAACACAAGCATAGTTTGGAGGTTCCTCGAAGATACCTGAGAATCCACTTAACAGCATCCCAATGTTCCTTTCCTGGATTAGAAAGAAATCTACTTACCACTCCTACAACGTGAGCGATATCTGGCCGTGTACAAACCATGGCATACATCAAACTTCCTACTGCTGAAGCATATGGAATCCGCTCCATCTTTTTTCTCTCATCATCTGTTGACGGGCTTTGCTTGGTGCTCAATCTAAAGTGGTTAGCAAGAGGACAGCTAACTGCTTTAGTTTTCTCCATGTTGAACCGTTGAAGTACCTTCTCGATGTACTTCTCCCGAGACAACCATAACTTCTTGGCTTCTCGGTCTCGCATAATCCTCATCCCAAGGATCTGTTTTGCTGGCCCCAAGTCTTTCATGGCGAAGAACTTGCTTAGCTGCTCTTTCAAGCTATTAATTCCGGAAACATTCCGGCCAACAATCAACATATCATCCACATAGAGCAATAGGATGATAAAATCATCGTCAGAAAACTTCTGAACGAACACACAATGGTCCGAAGTTGTCTTCTTGTAGCCGTGTTGCCCCATCACCGACTCGAACTTCTTGTACCACTGCCTTGGTGCCTGTTTTAAGCCATAGAGGCTTTTCCTCAATCTACAAACGCAGTCCTCTTTCCCCTTTTGCTGGAAACCGTCCGGTTGCTCCATGTATATCTCCTCTTCCAAATCACCGTATAGGAAGGCGGTTTTCACATCCATCTGCTCAACCTCCAGGTTGAGGCTTGCTACTAATCCCAGCACCGTGCGTATTGAGGTCATTTTCACAACCGGTGAGAATATTTCATCAAAGTCTATACCTTTCCTTTGATTGAAACCTTTGACGACCAATCTTGCTTTGAATCTCGGACGGGAACTGTTTTCATCATGCTTGATCTTGAACACCCATTTATTCTTCAAAGCTCTCTTGCCTTTCGGCAACTTCACCAACTCAAACGTCTTGTTCTCATGCAAGGATTTCATCTCGTCTTGCATGGCTTCTATCCACTTCTCCTTATGTTCATCATCAACAGCTTCTTCAAAACTGTAGGGTTCTCCCCCGTCAGTGAGTAACACATACTCATGTGGAGAATATCTGGTAGACTGTTGCACAACTCTTCCAGATCTTGTGTGATAAGGAGGGTTGTTGAGGATTGCTGGTTGAGGTTGATCATCCTCGTTTGCATCATCATCACCATTATCCTCGTTACCTTCAACATCTGCTGGTTCATCTTCATTTGGAAGATCAGGGGCTTCAGGTTGATTATCCCGAACATCGTCTCCAACTTGTCTCGGCACCATTGTTGGAGGCAACTCAAACTCAGCAGAATCATCAGTGGACTTCTCTACTTTGTTAATGTCTTCAATTGTTTGGTCCTCAACGAACACAACATCTCGACTCCTAACGAGCTTCTTCTGCACCGGATCATAGAACTTATAGCCAAGCATGTCTTGACCATAGCCGATGAATACACACTCCCTTGTCTTGACATCAAGTTTGCTCCTTTCATCCTTCGGAACATGGACATAGGCTTTGCAGCCAAATACCCGCAATTGATCATAAGATATATCTCTTCCTGACCAAATCTTTTCCGGAGCCTCGTACTGAAGAGGGACACATGGTGAATGGTTTAGCACATAGGCTGCTGTAACTAGTGCTTCACCCCAGAAAGCCTTTGGTAACTTTGAATGAGAGAGTAAACATCCGGTTCTCTCGATCAAGGTTCTGTTCATCCTCTCAGCCAAGCCATTCAACTGTGGAGTTTTAGGAGGTGTGAACCGATGTCGAATACCATGCTCTTTACAATAAGCATCAAATTGACCCTGGTATTCACCGCCATTGTCTGTCCGGATGCACTTCAACTTCTTACCAGTCTCTCTTTCCACCAAGGTCCGAAATTGTTTGAAAACTTGAAACACTTGATCCTTGGTCTTCAACGTGTATACCCATGTCTTTCGTGAATGATCATCAATAAAGGTCACGAAATATTGGGCACCACCGAGGGACTTCTTGAAAGGCCCGCATACATCTGAGTGTACCAGATCCAACACGTCTTGCTTTCTGGAAGGAGGGAATCTTTTGAATGAAACTCTGTTTTGTTTCCCAGCTAAACAGTCAGCACACTTCTTCAATTGGATCTGGTTTAGACCTGGTAAGGCGTTCTTCTTCACCAAACGCGCCATTGACTTTTCACTCATGTGGCCAAGACGTCTATGCCACAACTTGGTATTGCTATCATTCTCCGCAACATTTATAACTTGTTGGGAGATGCTTGCCTGGGTCACGTACAACTTTGACTGCTTCGTGCCCCGCGCCACCACCAATGAGCCTTTCGTGAGCTTCCATTGGCCATTATGAAAGGTATTGCAATAACCTTCCTCATCAAGCTTGCCTACGGAGATCAGATTCAGGCGCATATCTGGAACATGCCCGACATCTCTTAAAAGTAGCTTCATCCCATTCATGGTCTCTAGGCAAACATCTCCTTTGCCTACAACCGTTGAGAAATTGGCATTTCCCATCTTTACACGACCGAAGTCTCCAGGTGTGTAAGATGAGAAGAGTTCTCTCTGTGGCATTGCATGAATGGTAGCTCCACTATCAATCACCCATGTTGTCTCTTGGGTTGTCAAATTGATAATGTCGTCATCGTAGACAATGTTAAACTCACCAAAGGAGTTCGCTTCATCATCATTGCTTTCTTCGGGTTTCTCCTTTTTGCCTTTGTTCTTCTTCTGGTCATTTTGGAACTGTCGGCAAAATCTTTTGATATGGCCCTTCTTTTTGCAGTAATGGCACTCAACATGTGCAAATTTGTTGGATCTACCTCTGCTCTTATCTCTGTTACTCTGGCCCTTGTTTTGACTTCTCCCCCTGGTCGTAACAGCCAACACCTCTGATGAAGAAGATGATCCTTGTGATCGGCGTCTCATTTCTTCATTTAGAATGCCACTCTTGATTGTCTCCATGTTTACCACACCGTTGGGTGCAGAATTGGTGATTGAAACCTTCAAGGTTTCCCATGACTCTGGGAGTGTTGCCAGCACCATAAGAGCAAGTACCTCGTCATCGAACTTTATGCCCATTCCCGACAACTGGTCGACAATCCCTTGTATTTCATTAAGGTGATCTGCCACAGTTGTCCCTTCTACATATTTTACTTGCATTAATTTTGTCAAGTAAAATAATTTGTTGTTACCCGTTTTAGAGGCATACAACTCCTCGAGCTTGTTCCATAACGACCTTGCATGTGTCACACCATAAATGTGGTTGTACACATTATCTTTAACAAATTGCCGTATGTAGCCGCACACTTGGTTGTGCTCAAATTCCCAGTCCTCGTCTGATTTGGCTTCAGGGTTTCTGAGCACTGAACACCGGCAGGTGCATCTTCGTCACGAACAGGAGATCCTTCATCTTGTTTCTCCATAAGTGGTAATTTGTGCCGTTTAGGTTGACCATCTTGCTTGTCCTTGCCTCCATATTTCCGGCGGTGAATAGTAAGCGTAGGTATGAATAGTGCCCGTATGGATGAATAGTACCCGTACGTATGAATAGTACCGTACGTATGAGTAGTATTCTAACCAAAGCTCTGATACCACTTGTTAGGACCCGGTGGCACTAAACACTTCTTCACAGCGGGAAAAATAAATGATCAACGAAAAATAAATGACACAAAGAATTTAACGTGGTTCACCTAAAACGTTTAGGCTATGTCCACAAACCCGGCACCAACTTCCACTAAAACTTTTAGTAGGCTTACAAAGAGAGACTTCTCCAATAGTTTGGAGGTACAACAATTTCCCGAGCTCTACCCAAAATAGTGGCGCACACAAAAGTGTTTCCCGAAAATACCCGACTAGTATTTTACTCACTATTTTGTCACTCCCCTTTAGGAAAACTTCCTAAAGAAAAAACAAACTCTCTCTTTCTCTCTAACTCTTATACTTGAGTTATTGAATGTTTTTGGTGTGTTTAAAACAATGAGATGAAGGGGTATTTATAGTTTTGAGATAGGGACCAAAAGTGCAAATCTCACCTATCAAGAAGGATCAATTTGCAATATTCCCATCTCACCTACCATTTATTGATGTCATTGCTTACATCAATAAGCAAATTGGAGGAAGCTTCTAACAAGTTGCAGGTGGTTGTCGACCTATAAATGCTACAACTGAACAATTTTGTAAAGTAGCAGGTGACAAAGCTGCTACTGTAAATAGAGAGGGATATGAACATGTAAGTTTTGAGGCTTTGGAATGGACAGATTCTGCGACATCTCAGCTAGAGTCTATGGCAAAATCAGCTGGAGTTTTGCAATCCACTGTCGATCAACGAGCAGATGATCCAAAGATAAAAACATCTGGGCAATTGAAGGCAGATGCTGTTTCTACTACACCACACAAAGTTGATACAAAGAGCAGTAATTGGACAGTGGTGAGTAAATCACCTATCAAGAAGCAAACTCCAGTTATTCAAAATCAGATTCATCCATCAACAATTGTTGGAGTCTCGAACTCTTTTGATGCATTGGTCAATGAGGGTGAGCATGATGTGAATGTTGGAAATCTGTGTTCAAAATCAGAAAATCATAGAAGTAAACAAACGTTAGTTCAATAAACAAAACGTGAAATAATAATTCCGAGCCCACAAGTTGCTTGTGTGTCCTTAAGGAATTTAATCCCCTCACTGTTGCCCAAGGTTTTGGATTAATTCCTCCCAAGATAGAAAGAAATAACTATTCTGCAACACTGGCAATCGAAACTGCAGAATTTCAGCGAACTCAACAGACGGAGCAAATCACACTTGACACTTAAGTTTATTTGAAAATAATGCAACAATATAAAAAGATGGGATAAATTTTTAGATTTTTCCATCTGATTTTCATGTCTAAAATATGAGGCCAAGCCTCTAAATTTATAGACAAAGGAAGGGTGATATGGAGAGGTGCAATCTAAAAGGTGCCTCTTATGGAGAGGTGCAATCCAAAAGGTGCCTCTTCCATTTCCCATTCACACCCTTTTAAAAAATACAACAATCCCCCACATGAATGGGGAATGGACATATGTGAAAAAATATGCATGAAAATACTATGTGATTCGCAAGTAGGATTAATCGCATCTGGATAAGTAGGTTTCCCTTTGAACTTTCCGTAGTGAACTTATGTCGGATATACTCGATCAATCGGTAGAATTGATATCTTTGAACCGTCGAGCTTTGGTGTATACCTAGACAACCATAAGTCACACAATCAACCCTTAACCGTCTTTGGTTCTCATTGTTGTGTTCGTTTCAGCCATGAACACCACTTGGTTCATAAGTGCATAGAGAATTGGCCTTACAGAATTCTCCTTGAAGCGGCTTACACTTCACACTTACAGAGGTGATTCCTAAACGTGTTATCCCGTAGATACACTATTTGATATACCCTGTATCAAACTTAGAAACCATTAAAAAATGTCTTAACATTTTATCCTTGTTATTGAACATTGTCTTCATCACGAGAATGGACTAAAATATTATATTTGACAATGTTGAACCGGTCATGCATAACTTTGTTTTCTTCTTGAACCTAGATCTCGGACCTCCAAAATTCTAGGTAGAGTTACCACCATGATGACTTGTCCTCGGCCATAGTCCCATTTCCTTAGATGATTTCTCAACTCCCTCTCTAGTTAGGCCTTTTGTAAGCGGATCCTCCAAATTATCCTTTGATTTTACATAATCAATTGTGATAATTCCACTAGAAAGTAGTTGCCTAACGGTTCTATGTCTCCGTTTTATATGACAAGACATAACGCTCCCAGCCCTTCCTATTGTTTCTACATATAGGTGCCAAAAATTGGGCAAAAATAGAATATCTTTCAAGAAATTTCGGATCCATTCAGCTTCGTCACCAGTCTTGTCTAAGGCTAGAAACTCAACCTCCACTATAGAGCGATCAATACACATTTGTTTGGACGATTTCCAATACATCGCTCATCCACTGACTGGTTAGAATCGGTTTAACCGGTGATCTAATTTTCATCACTATACCCCCATATTATCGTGGGATACTTATTATAGTGCAAAGCATAATTTGGAGTATATTTCAAATACTTGAAAACTCATTTCATTATCGTAAACATTCAATGCAAACTTTCTTATGTTGTAGACTAATACATCTCGACTTTCGATTGCATATCAAATTATTGACTACACTTAATGTAGTATATTATAATGACAGCTGGAATGATTGACGTCAGTTGTGACCATAACCTTTTAATATATAACATATTTTGCAATCACTCCGCCATTTCCAAGCATTTGTATGCTAATTATTCATACGTCTATATGATATGCAAATTATAGCACCTTTATTTATGAAACAAATCCAACTTGCAATGGATTTTGGTCATGTTCATCGGTTGGTTCACCTCATTATAGACCAACTTATTAATATATTCGTTCATGAATGGTCATGTCCATACAAAAACGTATAGACGTATCTTTCTATGAAAAGTCACAACCTTCAAAGTGACATCATTTCATAAAAGAACTAAACCATATAAATTCGCATTGACCTTTCGAGAAAAGCACGTGACCAACTTCTGAATTAGTAGTCTATCAACTAGTCTTCATTATGACTAAGCAACTTATTAATTTACCAACTACTATATCAATGGGTTTCAAAAATTATAACATTTAGACATTACGTCTAACATTTTCTTTTGTCATGCATAATGTAATACTCCTCAATTTTTTTTTTAAAAGTTTCGAGACAAGCTAACTATAGAAATAAATTATTACCATTTTTATTATTTTATCTTGCTTATATATATATATATATATATATATATATATATATATATATATATATATATATATATATATATATATATATATATATATAATTGGATATACAATTAGGGAAATATTAATAGTTTTAATATTATTAATTATTAAAAGTGAGTATCATTAATTATTAGTTAAGTATAAAAAAATATATATATATATATATAAAAAAAAAAAAGGAAAAAGGGCCTAAAAGCCCATAAAAAGGCTAATGGAAAATAAAAGGCTCCAAGCCTTAATTCCTACCCACGTTCTGTCATAGCACAAAGGAAACAGAAGGCTTTTGCCTTGGACAAAAGAAACATAAGAGTTCGCTGCTCAGCAGGGGTTTCGTTCACGCACGCAACAAAAAAAAAATCTAGGGTTCTTTACAAATCACTAATTCGCGAACTCAGGTATACAAAATTCTTTATTGTCAATTATCCCAAAGTAGTAGTAGGTAAGAATTGGATAGTTAATTTCCTTCTTCCTCTATATCAACAATAAATTTCACGTTTAAGTGTTAAAGTTTAAAATTGATTAAAATGCATTGTTGTTGTTGAATCGATTGTTTGACTGGTGTCAATTGGTTGGGGCCTACGTATTGGCTCGAGGAGTATTGAGGTGAGTTGATATAACCCTTTACTAAAGTGGTTTAACTCACAAAAGCATACACACAAAGTGGTTGATGAATTGCATAATAGAGTTAATATATACTTAATTGGAGTAGTTAGTACCTATTAAACTAGTTTCAAGCTAAAGTTTATATGATTATTTGAGTATATGTGCATAAATTTCAGATTTTTATGTTATTTATATATGCCATTTTCATGTTGAAAATTCATGATGAATCAAGAACCTTTATAAATACTCTTGAATATTTATTTAATTCCTACCTTACACTAAGGGTACCAGTATGAGTATGTATAATAGATTTAGACTCGAAAAGTCACAAGAAGAAGTTTTAGAAAGAAAAGATTTTTGGGAGTATCCTTTATTCTGAGAAGGGGTCATCGTCCAGGCCGAGGGTCCTGACCAAGGCGTTGACTTCCTGAAACTACTTGTGCCAAAGTAGGGAGCACACGAGCCGAGGGTCTCGTTGCTGAGAATTTACTTAGCCATGCTAAGGTATGATACATGAGCGCTGAGAACCATGAAGCGAGTGGCACCTCGTGAATTGGGCCTATTCGATCAGGTTGGGATCGAACCCGTGCCGATCACACGGTGACTGAGACAGAATTAAGTCAGGATAGTTGGAACTCCCAAAGTATAAAGTGAAGTATTTTTATCATGAAAGAAAAAGAAAAGAATTTTTTATTATGCAATTATTTATAATTATTCTTATGAGCTTTATGTTATTTTACATGCATTTAGAACCTTTGCTCATAATGTATATATTATTAAAGTTTCTCCCCCTGTTGTTGAGACTCACTGAGTACAATGGATGGTACTGACGTTCTCTTTTGGGAACCTACGTTGGTCTGCGGTACAACGTAGGAACCGGATTTGCAGGCGAGCATGCTACGAGTTAGGACTCCCTTCCTTTCCAGTGCTATTGGTGAGCTCCGCTTTTGTTCGTGGAGTATTCCTTAGAGTCATTTTAATTTAGCTATTACTTTGTTTATTTAGAGAACTGGCCAGGAAGTCTCATGTCCTGAGCAGTGCGTCGGTTTATTAGTAGAGGCTTCATAGACGTAGTCGTTGGGTTGAGAGTCATAAATTACTTTATAATAACTTAGCAGAAATTTCAGTAGTTAGTACGAATAAAGCTTTGGATTTGATCTATTTAAATATTTGACTTTATTAAAAGTATTTGTTTAGAGTATTTCTTTGTTGCATATAATGTTTGGAGTTATAAGAGGCTTGATAAGCAGAGATGGTTCGCTCGGTCATGTTTAGTGATCGAGTGCCGGTCTCGGCTTGTTCAGAAAATGGGTCGTGACAAACTTGGTATCAGAGCCTCAGGTTTGTGGAGTCCTAGGGGTCTATGAAGCCGTGTTAGTAGAGTCTTGTTTATGGGTATGAAGCGCGCCATACTTATAAACATGAGGCTACAAGCATTTAGGAAAACTCTCATTTTTTTGTCATACTTTAGATCGTGCAGTAGATCCTACCTCTAAGGAATTATCTAATGTATTCGTTTCTCCAAAAATTCGCAGAAATGGCTCGTACTCGCAACTCTGACACCGACACTCAGGATGCTGCTCAAGAAACTCTTGCTACTATTGTGGCCCAAGGCAGAACTAAAAAGCCTTCAACCCAGAAAAGGAAGAGTAAATCCACAGAGAGGGTTCAAGTACACTCGGGTGAACATGAGGAAGGGGTGGAGCATAATGATCCAGTACCCCAGGATCCAGTACTGCCCCCAACAGCAGCTCCGACTCAGGCAACTATATCTCCCGATGTAGGTCAGATGTTTAATGTTGTCAATAGTGCTATAGAGATATTTAAGGCCTTTATGGCCAATCAGAACCAGAGAAGAGATGAGATTCCGCCTCTATCAAATAGACAGAACAATTTTGAGTCCTCAAGGGTTAATGAATTTTTAAAGTTGAATCCTCCAGTGTTCCATGGTTCTATAGTTGATGAAGATCCGATGTTGTGGGTGGAGGGTGTCAAGAAAGCCCTCCGAGTGATGAAAGCATTTGATGATGAAGCTGTGGAGTTGGCTGCTTACCAGCTTAGAGATGTGGTCGGCGCTTGGTTTGAGATGTGGGAAAATGAAAGAGGTGAAGATGATGGTCCGCCTACTTGGGAAGAATTTGAAGAGGCATTCATGGCTAATTTTATCCCCGAAGAGGATAGGGAAGCTAAGACTACAGAGTTCGAACAGCTCAAGCAAGGGAATAGAAGTGTGCAAGAGTATTACATGGAATTTATAAGGTTGGCTAAGCATGCTCCTCACATGGTTAAGACAGAAAGAGCAAAGATTCGCAGGTTTGTTGGCGGTTTGGCTTACCACATTAAGGATACGACATCAGCTGCAGCGGTAGGAATGATAGCTTTCTCATCTGTCGTGGGGTTTGCCAAGCACTTAGAAAAAGACAGACAACAAAGGAGAGAAGAGAAAGAGCATAACAAGAAATCCCGGACAACGGGCCGGTTTAATGGTACATCCAGTGGAGGTGGAAGGGATTCCTCTAATAAGGAGTCATTAGCACCATCTCAGTCCAGTCATCAGTCAGGTGGTGGGTCTTCCTTCAGGCGTACTCAGAAATATGGAAATCAGTCTCGCCAGAGTCAGAATTTTGGAACATCATCCTCACATAGACAGAGTCATGCTGAGCAACATTCGCACCAGCAAGGTATTTGTGGAACATATAAGTGGCAACATTCAGGTCAATGCAAGCTCGGGTTTCATGGTTGCTACCATTGTGGGGACATTGGTCATATAAAGGCCAACTGCCCAAAGTTGCGACGTAATTTCAGTGGTGGATCAACTCGTCCTTCTAGTTCCTCAGCTACTGCAGTTGCACCACCTCAGGCTCGTAATTCTCATAATCACACCGGGCATGGAGCAGGCAGAGGTGCAGACCGAGTTACTCAGGGAGGGGGACAACCCCGTTTGTTTGCTACACTTGATCGTCAGAGCGCAGAGGCATCTGCAAAAGTTATTACAGGTATACTTTTAGTCTGCTCACATAATGCTTATGCCATAATGGACCCATGTTCAACGTTTTCATATGTGACTCCATACTTTGCAATTAACCTCGGCCTAGAACCTGAACAACTTAGTGAGCCATTCCTAGTATCTACTCCAGTTGACGAGTCAGTGGAAGTTACCAGAGTCTATAGAGGTTGTATAGTTTCAGTCCAAGGTCGCAGCACCAAAGCCGATCTCATAGAGTTAGAAATGGTGGATTTTGATGTGATCATGGGTATGGATTGGCTATCTTCCTGCTATGCCATGTTAGATTGTCATGCCAAGATAGTCAGGTTCCAATTTCCAAATGAAGAAGTCTTAGAGTGGAAAGGTAGTTGAGCATCGCTTGTAGGTAAGTTTATTTCTTACCTTAAGGCACAACGAATGATCGGTAAGGGGTGTCTTGCCTATTTGGCTCACATCATTAATCCAGAATCAGAACCACCAGCTCTTCAGTCAGTGCCAGTTGTCAGGGAATTTCCAGAAGTTTTCCCAGATGACCTTCCCGGACTTCCTCCCGAAAGAATCATAGACTTCGGCATTGATCTCATGCCAGGCACTCAGCCCATATCTATACCTCCTTACAGGATGGCTCCAGCAGAACTTAATGAGTTGAAAGAACAGTTGAAAGATCTTCTTGACAAGGGCTTCATCAGACCGAGTGTTTCACCGTGGGGTGCCCCGGTCCTGTTTGTCAAGAAGAAAGATGGGTCTCTCAGAATGTGCGTCGACTATCGACAATTGAATAAAGTTACAATTAAGAACAAGTACCCACTGCCAAGAATTGATGATTTATTTGATCAACTTCAGGGTGCAAAGTGCTTTTCAAAAATAGACTTGAGGTCGGGATACCATCGGTTGAGAATCAGAAAAGAGGATATATCTAAAACAGCCTTTAGAACTCGCTATGGACACTATGAATTTCTAGTGATGTCCTTCGGGTTGACAAATGCTCCAGTTGCATTCATGGACCTCATGAACAGAGTTTTCAAGCCATTCCTGGATACCTTTATTATTGTGTTTATAGATGATATTTTGGTGTACTCTAAGAGCAAGGAAGATCATGCAGAACACCTCAGAATAGCCTTGCAGACCTTGAAGGAGAATGAGCTTTATGCCAAGTTTTCAAAATGTGAGTTCTGGTTACAGTCCGTGGCATTCTTAGGTCACGTGATATCTAGTGAAGGAATAAAAGTAGATCCTCAGAAGACAGAAGCAGTAAAGAACTGGCCTAGGCCGACAACGCCAACCGAAATCAGGAGTTTCTTGGGGTTAGACGGTTACTATAGAAGGTTCGTGGAGGGGTTTTCCTCACTTGCAGCTCCATTAACTAAGTTGACTTAGAAAGCAGTTAAGTTCTAATGGTCAGACGCTTGTGAGCAGAGTTTTCAAGAGTTAAAGAAGAGGTTGACCACTGCACCTGTGTTAACCTTGCCGACAGGTTCGGGTGGGTTCATAGTATATTGTGATGCCTCCAGAGTTGGTCCTGGCTGTATTCTGATGCAAAATGGAAAGGTTATTGCTTATGCTTCCAGGCAGTTAAAGAATCATGAAAAGAACTACCCCACACACGACTTAGAGCTTGCAGCAGTGGTGTTTGCATTAAAGATATGGCGACATTACCTTTATGGCGAGCATTCTGAAGTGTTTATAGACCACAAAAGCCTACAGTACATTTTCAAGCAAAAAGAACTGAATTTGAGACAGAGAAGGTGGCTCGAGCTACTGAAAGATTATGACATCAATATTCTTTATCACCCGAGCAAAGCTAATGTTGTAGCGGATGCACTTAGTAGGAAGTCCATGGGTGTTTTGGCCCATCTTGCAGTACAAAGGCGATCTTTGGGTCGAGAAATTCAAAAACCAGCAAATGATGGAATTAGATTAGATGAGACCGAAGAAGGAGATATAACTGCTTATGCCTTAGCGCAATCCTCCCTTGTTGCGCATGTTAAGGCTAAGCAAGACGAAGATCCGTACTTAGTGAAATTAAAAGAAGGAGTCAGAAGCAAAGAAATTACCGCTTTCACTCTAGGAAGTGACGGAGTTTTGAAGTTGAATGATCGGTTATGTGTGCTTGATGTAGATGGTCTTAGAAAGGCCATAATGGAGGAAGCTCACAGTTCGAGGTACTCTATCCACCCAGGTGCTACCAAAATGTATCTAGATTTGAAAGAATTGTATTGGTGGAAAGGCATGAAGAAACAAGTAGCAGATCATGTGGCTAAATGTTTGAATTGCCAGCAAGTCAAAGCCGAGCATCAGAGGCCTGGTGGCCTAGCTCAAGACATAGAAATACCACAGTAGAAGTGGGAGATGATTAACATGGATTTCGTAGTAGGTATACCTCGCACGTACCGTAAACATGATTCAATTTGGGTTATTGTAGACCGACTGACAAAGTCCGCACATTTCCTACCAGTAAAGACAACAGATTCCGCAGACCAATATGCGCAGTTATACATCAAAGAAATAGTCCGATTGCATGGTACTCCAGTTTCAATCATATCTGACAGAGGCCCTCAGTTCACGGCGCATTTTTGGCAGGCATTTCAGAAAAGATTAGGTACCAAGGTCAATTTAAGCACCGCTTTCCATCCACAGACTGATGGTCAGGCAGAAAGGACCATTCAGACTCTCGAAGATATGTTACGAGCATGTGTTATAGATTTTGGAGGTAATTGGGATGATCACTTGCCACTTATAGAATTTGCTTACAATAACAGCTATCAGGCCAGCATTGGTATGGCTCCTTATGAAGCATTGTATGGGCGAAGATGTAGGTCTCCAGTGGGTTGGTTTGAACCAGCAGAGGTGCCGTTGATTGGTCCAGAGTTTGTTTGTGAGGCCTTGGAGAAAGTTCAGCTGATTAGAGAAAGACTTAAAGCAGCTCAGAGTCGTCAAAAGTCTTATTCCGACAAGAGGCATCGTGAGTTAGAGTTCATGGTTGGTGATAAGGTGTTTTTGAAAGTTTCACCGATGAAAGGAGTTATGAGGTTTGGTAAGAAAGGGAAACTTAGCCCTAGATTTATCGGACCTTATGAAATTCTAGAAAAGAAAGGAAACGTGGCTTATAAGCTAGCGCTACCCATTGAGTTGTCCTCTGTTCATCCTGTCTTTCATGTGTCTATGCTTAGGAAGTACATTCATGATGAGTCGCATATAATACCTGCCGATACTATAGAAATTAAAGAAGGCTTGACTTATGAAGAGTTACCTATAGAAATTCTTGATAGGCAAGTAAGAAAATTGAGAACAAAAGATTTAGCATCGGTAAAAGTTTTGTGGAGTAATCATGATTCAAAAGAGGCTACATGGGAGGTCGAGGAAGATATGAGAAAGAAATACCCATATTTATTTGGGGAAAAAGGTACGTGAACCTTAGTTTGGTTCGACATTTATACTGCATTTATTATATACAAGTTAGCAAGTATTTATGTCCTTTCTAGATTATACTTAGTCGTAGAAGTACTTTAGTTTGTTCTGTAGTCTATTTAATTCATTAAAGTGATTTACTTGTGCTAAAGTTGTTGTGCTTTAGATTCTTGTTAGTTATTGTGGTACCTCCTTGTCGGAGTGTAAATAATTAATTTATGAGTTGCGTATGGCCTGTTATGGTATCTTTTGGTTGTTGTTGATGTAGTAATGATACTTGTGACAGGGATATTTTTTTTGATAGTCCAATTTACAAAGGAAACTCTGCCGAAATTTTTGAAAATTTAGGGAGTTAGTAAAATTTTGAATCCCTTGGAAGAATGAGTAGTACTAAGAAAACTTTAGAGGTTCAATGACACAAGGAATGATTGTTAGCTTAAGGATAAGGCCCTACCAACATTCGAGGACGAATGTTTTTAAGGAGGGAAGATTGTAATACTCCTCAATTTTTTTTTTAAAAGTTTCGAGACAAGCTAACTATAGAAATAAATTATTACCATTTTTATTATTTTATCTTGCTTATATATATATATATATAATTTGATATATATATATATATATATATATATATATATATATATATATAATTGGATATACAATTAGGGAAATATTAATAGTTTTAATATTATTAATTATTAAAAGTGAGTATCATTAATTATTAGTTAAGTATAAAAAAATATATATATATATATAAAAAAAAAAGGAAAAAGGGCCTAAAAGCCCATAAAAAGGCTAATGGAAAATAAAAGGCTCCAAGCCTTAATTCCTACCCACGTTCTGTCATAGCACAAAGGAAACAGAAGGCTTTTGCCTTGGACAAAAGAAACATAAGAGTTCGCTGCTCAGCAGGGGTTTCGTTCACGCACGCAACAAAAAAAAAAAATCTAGGGTTCTTTACAAATCACTAATTCGCGGACTCAGGTATACAAAATTCTTTATTGTCAATTATCCCAAAGTAGTAGTAGGTAAGAATTGGATAGTTAATTTCCTTCTTCCTCTATATCAACAATAAATTTCACGTTTAAGTGTTAAAGTTTAAAATTGATTAAAATGCATTGTTGTTGTAGAATCGATTGTTTGACTGGTGTCAATTGGTTGGGGCCTACGTATTGGCTCGAGGAGTATTGAGGTGAGTTGATATAACCCTTTACTAAAGTGGTTTAACTCACAAAAGCATACACACAAAGTGGTTGATGAATTGCATAATAGAGTTAATATATACTTAATTGGAGTAGTTAGTACCTATTAAACTAGTTTCTAGCTAAAGTTTATATGATTATTTGAATATATGTGCATAAATTTCAGATTTGTTTTATGTTATTCTTTATACTTAATTGGAGTAGTAAATATCTATTAGTCTAGAATTATTTTCTAGATAAAGTTTAGATGATTATTTGTCTTCACGTGCATAAATTTCAGATTTTTATGTTATTTATATATGCCATTTTCATGTTGAAAATTCATGATGAATCAAGAACCTTTATAAATACTCTTGAATATTTATTTAATTCCTACCTTACACTAAGGATACCAGTATGAGTATGTATAACAGATTTTGACTCGAAAAGTCACAAGAAGAAGTTTTAGAAAGAAAAGATTTTTGGGAGTATCCTTTATTCTGAGAAGGGGTCATCGTCCAGGCCGAGGGTCCTGACCAAGGCGTTGACTTCCTGAAACTACTTGTGCCAAAGTAGGGAGCACACGAGCCGAGGGTCTCGTTGCTGAGAATTCACTTAGCCATGCTAAGGTAATATACATGAGCGCTGAGAACCATGAAGCGAGTGGCACCTCGTGGATTGGGCCTATTCGATCGGGTTGGGATCGAACCCGTGCCGATCACACGGTGACTGAGACAGAATTAAGTCAGGATAGTTGGAACTCCCAAAGTATAAAGTGAAGTATTTTTATCATGAAAGAAAAAGAAAAGAATTTTTTATTATGCAATTATTTATAATTATTCTTATGAGCTTTATGTTTTTTTACATGCATTTAGAACCTTTGCTCATAATGTATATATTATTAAAGTTTCTCCCCTGTTGTTGAGACTCACTGAGTACAATGGATGGTACTGACGTTCTCTTTTGGGAACCTACGTTGGTCTGCGGTACAACGTAGGAACCGGATTTGCAGGTGAGCAGGCTACGAGTTAGGACTCCCTTCCTTTCCAATGCTATTGGTGAGCTCCGCTTTTGTTCGTGGAGTATTCCTTAGAGTCATTTTAATTTAGCTATTACTTTGTTTATTTAGAGAACTGGCCAGGAAGTCTCATGTCCTGAGCAGTGCGTCAGTTTATTAGTAGAGGCTTCATAGACGTAGTCGTTGGTTTGAGAGTCATAAATTACTTTATAATAACTTAGCAGAAATTTCAGTAGTTAGTACGAATAAAGCTTTGGATTTGATCTATTTAAATATTTGACTTTATTAAAAGTATTTGTTTAGAGTATTTCTTTGTTGCATATAATGTTTGGAGTTATAAGAGGCTTGATAAGCAGAGATAGTTCGCTCGGTCATGTTTAGTGATCGAGTGTCGGTCTCGGCTTGTTCAGAAAATGGGTCGTGACACATAAGATAAAAGTGCCCACATTTTAAATATTTCATCAACATATAATCAAAATAATGACTATATGATTTGAAGTATTCTTAATGTAAACACTTTTATTCACACTTATTAATTTTTGAAACTATTTGACAATATTATTTGGTCAAATCTCGCATGTCATTGTTTGGGTGACTTAACAAGTCGACATACCTTCATTTCTTTTCCGGGAACCACGAACCCTTCAGGTTGTTCCATGTAAATTTCTTCCTCTAAATCTCCATTTAAGAAGATTTTCTTTAATTTCATCTGATGGATTTCAAGGCCATACATGGCGGCTCCCATTCAAGTTGTTGTAGGAAAGATCTAAACTCTCAACTTCGTATAAGTATGAGAAACTTTCTGGAATTCTTCCAATGAGATGGTTGTGTGATAGATTCAGCGCATGTATTTTGCTCAAATTCCCCAGTTCAATGGGAATTTCACCAGTTAATCTATTACTTGATAGATCAATACCTGACATATATTTCAGAATGCTTCCTTTATAAGTATATGAATTTCTTTTTGTTGAAAACTGCAGTTGAGTTTCCACAATTTCTAAAAGAAAATCACTAAACCCAGAATGTATAGGGCCTTCCAACAAATTTTGTGACATGTTCAGAATAATAAGATTTGGGAAGACTGAACTAAAGTTTGTTGGAATATGTCCATTTAGTGTGTTATTAGAAACATCAATAGTATGTAGATGGGGAAGAGAAGTTGATGGCAACTCCAACGGCCCAATGAGAGCATTATCTCTAGCATAAAGGCCTCCAAGTCTAGTGTTATTCTCTAACAACCAAGTTGGAAATTTTCCTGGCAATTGATTTCCATTTATAGCAAGAATTCTCAAGTCATACTGGTAGTGAAGGAAAGAAGGCAATTTCTGAAGGTTTATACATCCTGCAATAGCAAAAAGCTGCAACTGAAAATTTGGGATCCAATTCTGAAATTCGGTGTCTGTAGTTATTGAATTATGACCAACATCCAAGTATATCAGTTTTGAATTGTTGGCGAACTGCTTGAATGACAGTGGAACTTCAAAATGGTTATATGAAATATCCAAGTACTCTAGTGATGTGAGTCTCCTCCAAAATGGATGTGAGTCTATGTTTCCAGTAAAGTAGTTCCCACTCAAATCCAACCACCGAAGTGATGTCAAGTTTCCAAGACATGAAGGAAGTATTCCCTCAAAAATGTTTCCCTGGAATGACAGCTCTTGAATATTTTTGAGTTCACACCAAACTATATAAGATAAAAAAAGATTCATATATATGACATTTGGCAAAGAAACTTTCTATAATAAGCTATGTCTAATCAGATCATGGAAATACCTTCATTGGGGAGGGTGCCATAATTGTCACCAAAATCCAAACTCAGCACTTTAAGAGAAGTCATTTGTCCAATACTTGAGAGAAAGTTGACATTTAAAGAAGATCCCTTCAAGTATAGGTACTCCAATGAGCTCAGATTTGTTAATGCTTATATTGTAGAGTCAAAGAAAAAACAACAAATTTAAATAAAGAAAAGAGGTGGTTGATACGTACTAAGGTAGAGAATAGCAAAAGTAAAGGTGTCATTAATAACAAATTTAAATAATCAGTTTTACATTGAATTTGTTCGCGGTTTCATTAATCAAAGAGTTGATAGCAAGGATCGGTCTCGGTGTGGATACGCATAGAGTCTTCGCACTATCGAAGAAATTTTGAAAGAGGATTCTCTTCACCAGGTACGTCTTAGATCCGATCTTTGACATGTAAACAAATTTTAAACACGAAAAATCTGCCTAGAATTGTTATTGTCTTCCGCTGCGTGTTACGAACACCTATACGCAATCCTTCAGGTTCCCGTTTGAAAAGGAAATGTGAGTAACACAATGGGGGAGAGGAAATTTTCCGATCACGGATTAGAGCCGGAGAACAAAAACGCTACTCGAATAAATGGAAAATCTCTCGCAAATTATCAAAATTTGTCCCAGGTTAAACCCTCCCCCTATTTATAGAGTTGGGATGCGCTAGAATCGAAGAGGCATATTTCGAACCAGCGTGGGAAACTAAATGATAGAGTGCCTTTTGTGCTACCTCGGGAATATGCGTAATAATGACGCATACGAGCGCTGACATCACCAAAGTAAAGAAATCGCGCGTCAGCATCCGAACAGTCTCGAGTGTTGTCCCTCATTTGCTACATTACCACTTTTGGATGAAGGTCAAACTCCCTTTGAACGAGGTTATTGATTCCGTCCATCGTGGATGTACATTGTTGTGACCCCGACGAACGGAAGCACTAACTGTATAGGGTCAAATTTGACCAACCACGTTTTCGTGTCGGCATGGATAACCGTCAAGCGTGCATCGATCGAGGCAGAGGTACGACCTAGTGGCGTTATGGGAAACGACACCATAGGTTCCGCCATCCTATAATGATATGTATTTAGTTTTATTTTTATTTTAATAGTGATTGGAGGGTCCTTTAGTATATAAAGGGAACCCTAACATTGTAAAAAGGAGAGGAATAAATTTCTTCTTATCTTTCTATTTTTCTCTCTCTATCTATCTAACCCCCTTTCTTGATCTTTTAATCTCTGTCACACACTAATACCAAAAGAAGCGAACGAACATATCACATATTTTAAGGTTGTATTATCTTCGATTATGATTTTTTCTTGATTCATTTTGATTGATTAGCCTAAAAAGTATTCAAAAGCTTTTGGGATAAACTACTACCACAATAGAAGTTATTTCCATGTGACTTCAATTACATGGATGTGGAAACCCAGGTCCAATTTTAAACAAAAAGAAACTCATACGTTTATAAGGGAAACATTATACATGTCAGTTATTATTGATCTCTCAAGTAACAGATTAACTGGTGCATTGATGCTCAGTTCTTATTATTTTCTCTTAGATTATTATTTTCTCTTAGATAATGTGGTTAGTTCTTTCAAGAATAGATGGTGCAGGAATCTTAGTTTGGTAATCATTGTTCTCACTCTTATTGTACGGACTCCATCATTTGCTACTTCTTTTAATCAACACACGATAAATACTCATATTCCCTATATATCTTGCAAGACCACCAATATTGTTAAAATCGACTCCACAAGTTGTGGACCACAACAGTTCACTTCTTGTTTTTTTTCTCTCTTTTCTCCCAACCAAGAAGAAAAACAGATAGAAAGGCAAGTCTTACTCTCTGTATTACATCATTAAATGACTCTTGAACATGTTTTACATCATTATAAGTTCACTGGTGCTGATCGATAAATGCATGATAAAGAAATGAGTGAAATAGAAAGACAATTACCAAGCCGAAATTTCAAAGTCACGCGATAATAATGACATTGTTAAGATGAGCATCGAAGAAACAAACTTTCAAAATTAAATAAAATTGTAGCTTATAAACACACTCACAAACCCTAACCCTTGCGTAAACAAAAATAGATTAAAATGAAACACAACCTTGTCAATCAACAAAGACAGAATTAAACACAATTTTATTTCCGCCGGCTTCATCATCCAGCACATATGAAGAGACTGAAAAATACAGGATAAACGAGTAATAAGGTGATGGAAGAAGCTGAAATGTATCAATTTTATTGAGGATGAAAAAGTAGCAAATGATAAATTTCATACAATAAGAGAATAACAATTACCTTTCCTTCACCACCAATTCTTGAAAGGACTAACAACATTGTCTAAGAGAAAATAGTAAGAAGCGAGCATCAATGCCTCAATAAGCCTAAACCATGCTCTTCTCCAGTGAGGATTGAAGCAGAGTGCTGCAGCCAATCCCAGCAAGATTGCTCCATAAGACACGCCAAAGCCGATGTAGAAACTTTCCTTATAATCCAAGTCAGATTCATCACTTTCATTCTTGGAGATATTTGAAAATTTAGTACTGCTACATTCACTGTCTAATGGATAACCACAAAGAAAGGGATTGCCCTCGTAGCTGCTTTTGTCGAATGTTCCGAATTGACCTTTAAAGTCTGGTACTCTACCGGATAAGTTATTGTATGCCACGCTGAACACTTCCAAAGGATATAGCTCAAGTAGACCAACAGGAATACTCCCATTCAAGTTGTTGTAGGAAAGATCTAAACTCTCAACTTCGTATAAGTATGAGAAACTTTCTGGAATTCTTCCAATGAGATGGTTGTGTGATAGATTCAGCGCATGTATTTTGCTCAAATTCCCCAGTTCAATGGGAATTTCACCAGTTAATCTATTACTTGATAGATCAATACCTGACATATATTTCAGAATGCTTCCTTTATAAGTATATGAATTTCTTTTTGTTGAAAACTGCACTTGAGTTTCCACATCCATGTAACCGTAGTCAGTTAAAAATCCATAAGTAATGTGGTAGTGCCTTGTCGAACTCATCCAGGACAAGAACTGTAACCACTCTAGCAAGGAAGTCGTGGGAAAACTATAACTCCTAATTCCATCATTTTCCACTTGTTTTAAGTTACCCAAACAATGAAGAAGTGGACTATAAAGCTTATTAAAAGACAAATCCATGATGGATAACTTGTTCAACAAACAAATTTGGGCTGGGATATTTCCTTCCAATTGGTTATGGTTGAGGAGAAGGAAGGTCAGATTGGAAAGTGAGCCTATGGTGTGTGGGATACTTCCTGTAAAACTATTGTAGCCAAGATCCAATGTAATCAGAGAAGAGATGTTGGAAAGTACATATTCAAGTCCACCACCCAATTGATTTTTGCGTAGATGGATGTGTTCAAGGGGCAAACTACTCACACAAGAAGGAATAGTGCCTGAAAGTCCGTTTTCAGATATAGCTAAGACCCTAATGCTCTTCAAATTGCAAATTTCAACTGGAATCGAACCTTCGAAATGATTCTTGGAAAGATCAAGTTGTAATAATCTTGAATTATCTCTAATCCGTCTCGGAATCTCTCCAGAGAAATTATTGTTGCTAGCATCCAGTACCATAAAGTCTCTAAGAAAAATGTTACTAGGTAGAGGTCCCTCAAATGTATTGCCATTCAAATACAAAAAAGATAGAGTACCTGGCCTGACATCCTTCAGAAATATTTGCCCTTTCAACTTGTTGTTTGACAGCCGAAGGTAGAACAATGTTGGAGAACTAATCAGATCGCTAGGAACTCCTTCAGACAAGAAATTATGAGATAGGTCAACAAAGTTCAAAGGAATGCCACTAAACCCAGAAGGTATAGGGCCTTCCAACAAATTTTGTGACATGTTCAGAATACTAAGATTTGGGAAGGCTGAACTAAAGTTTGTTGGAATATGTCCATTTAGTGTGTTATTAGAAACATCAATAGTATGTAGATGGGGAAGAGAAGTTGATGGCAACTCCAACGGCCCAATGAAAGCATTATCTCTAGCATAAAGGCCTCCAAGTCTAGTGTTATTCTCTAACAACCAAGTTGGAAATTTTCCTGGCAATTGATTTCCATTTATAGCAAGAATTCTCAAGTCATACTGGTAGTGAAGGAAAGAAGGCAATTTCTGAAGGTTTATACATCCTGCAATAGCAAAAAGCTGCAACTGAAAATTTGGGATCCAATTCTGAAATTCGGTGTCTGTAGTTATTGTATTATAGCCAACATCCAAGTATATCAGTTTTGAATGATTGACGAACTGCTTGAATGAGAGTGGAACTTCAAAATAGTTAAATGAAATATCCAAGTACTCAAGTGATGTGAGTCTCCTCCAAAATGGATGTGAGTCTATATTTCCAGTAAAGTAGTTCGCACTCAATTCCAACCACCGAAGTGATGTCAAGTTTCCAAGACATGAAGGAAGTATTCCCTCAAAAATGTTTCCCTGGAATGACAGCTCTTGAATATTTTTGAGTTCACACCAACCTATATAAGATAAAAAAAGATTGATATATATGACATTTGGCAAAGAAACTTTCTATAATAAGCTATGTCTAATCAGATCATGGAAATACCTTCATTGGGGAGAGTGCCATAATTGTGACCAAAAGCCAAACTCAGCACTTTAAGAGAAGTCATTTGTCCAATACTTGAGAGAAAGTTGACATTTAAAGAAGATCCGTCCAAGTATAGGTACTCCAACGAGCTCAGATTTGTTAATGCTTATATTGTAGAGTCAAAGAAAAAACAACAAATTTAAAAAAAGAAAAGAGGTGATTGATACGTACTAAGGTAGAGATTACTATAGCTTACCGTAAGTGATGGACGGATGTGTGAGATTACTATATCCATAATAA
The DNA here is from genome assembly GCA_032618575.1 of Nicotiana noctiflora. Lineage (NCBI taxonomy): Eukaryota > Viridiplantae > Streptophyta > Magnoliopsida > Solanales > Solanaceae > Nicotiana > Nicotiana noctiflora. The sequence goes on from JASVEL010001119.1 coordinate 177,009, forward strand.
AGCCAGTGGAGAGATGAGAATGATTTTAGGGATTGTAAGATGTTGGTCGAGTTGGAATTAGAACCTCCAAGCTTTAATTTCCGCAGAGAACTCATTCTTTTGCTACCTGTGTTAAGCAATGCAAATATAAATATCATATCTTTTTGTTACATGAGAATGAATAAATCTTTTGTGTTACTGGTTCTTATTAGTGTACTTATCAAATTTTGACGTTACTTTAAACATACAAACGTACTCCCTCCGGTCCAAAATAAGTAATTTTTTGGCCTTTTTTTTGTGGTTCAAAATAAGTGATTTTTTCGGATTTCAAGAATGACTTAATGATGTTTTTCGTATATTGTTCTTGGAGTAAATAGTATTGGAATATGTGTTAGAAGTGTTTATGTGAGATAGTAAGGTTAAAATGATCAATTTTATTGCAAATTAATGCTAAAAAGTGACTTTCTTAATATGTGTGAAAACATCTAAAAAAATTACTTATTTTGGACCGGATGAAGTACATGGTTACTAAAACCATTCCCGTTACAGGAAGGTCTTGAAGATTTTAAATCCTTTTTCTTTTTCCTTTTTATGGTTAACATGGATTTTTTCTTGTAAAAGCGGCAATACTTTTTTTGGGATATGGTTTTGCAGAATTCTTTATCTCTTTTATAAAGAAAAGATTGTAGAATCTTACTGATTCTGAAATTAGGTATTTTCTTTTTATTGTCTTTAAACTTCGATTTAGATGTATACTTAAGGGCTCTAATATTTTGTTTTTATTGTCCTCTCCAAAATATTTTGTTTTGAATGGATACTTTAATTTCTAAAACACCCTTTTTCAACTTAGATCCTAATTGGCTAATCTTCGAAAAATTACTTATTCTGAAAATAATATCTTTGTTCAAAAAGTGTTTTTTACAAAAGTTCATTTGGAGATTAGTAGTTCGTGTTTGGCCAAGTCATTTAAGAATTACTTTTGTAGAATAATATTAATTAGCAAATTGAATTTAGTCAATCTTTCCAAAATAAAGCGAGTGGAGAGATGAGAATGATTTTAGAGATTGTAAGATGTTGGTCGAGTTGGAATTAGAATCTCCAAGCTTTAATTTCCGCAGAGAACTCATTCTTTTGCTACCTGTGTTAAGAAGTGCAATGTAAATCATATCTTTGTGTTACATGAGAATCAATGGTTCAACGGATAGATTTTCAGTAAATAATAAAATTATTGCCAAAGCTAGCATAGTGAGATTAACATTCGTTATTTTTAGGAACTTATAATTTTTAATATTTTCAATAACTCTAACACATTATTTAATAGTATTTGCATAATTTTTAAAATAATATATTTATTGATATAGGTACACGTTCAAATGATAGACGATACAAAACAATATATTATTCTCTTTGTTAATTTGTGTAATATTTAAAAACTATATTTGATTTGGTGTCCGATTCATAGTTCTAGGTGTTATTTTGGCGATTTGATTTCGAGTAAGTTCGTACGGTAATTTTGGACTTGTGTGCATGCTTGGTTTGGAGCCCCGAGGGCTCGAGTGAGTTTCAGATATGCTAAGAGTAGGTTTGGACTTAGGAAATGCCGGTGAGCTTCAGTTCTGGTGCAGGTTTCTGATCTCGCAAATGCGAGGTCAGGGTTCGCAAATGCGAGGAACCCAGGTTCCTATCTTGGTCACAATAGTGAAGAAAATCGTCGCAATTGCGAAGATGGCTGCCTCAGCACTAGATCACATTTACGATCAAAAGGCTGCATTTGGGGGATGTTGGGACCTCACATTTGGCGCAATTGTGACATCTGCAATTGGTCAAAGCTAAGTTAGACGGGAATTATCTCATTCTTTCAAATTTTCAAACCTAGAGAACTCTATAGGCGATTTACCTAAGAGCTCTTTTCTCCCAATTCATTGGTAAGTGATTCTAACATGTTTTCTTTCAATCTTCCATTACATTTCAACTAAAATCTAGGATGTTCATGGTGGAAATTGTGCATCTGGGAAGAACTATGGATTTTGTAACAATTGGAATTTAGACCTCAAATTGAGGTAGATTTCGAAACAAATTACATAATCAGGATCGGGAGTAGATGGATAATCGGGTTTTTGTCCGAATTTTGGTGTTGCTGGGACCTCACATTTGGCGCAATTGTGACATCTGCAATTGGTTAAAGTTAAGTTAGACGGGAATTATCTCATTCTTTTAAATTTTCAAACCTAAAGAACTCTACGGACGATTTACCTAAGAGCCATTTTCTCCCAATTCATTGGTAAGTGATTCTAACTTGTTTTCTTTCAATCTTCCATTACATTTCAACTAAAATCTAGGATGTTCATGGTGGAAATTGTGCATCTGGGAAGAACTATGGATTTTGTAAAAATTGGAATTTAGTCCTCAAATTTAGGTAGATTTCGAAACAAATTACATAACCGGGATCGGAGGTAAATGGATAATCGGGTTTTTGTCCGAATTTTGGGGTTGCTGGGACCTCACATTTGGCGCAATTATGACATCTGCAATTGGTCAAAGCTAAGTTAGACGGGAATTATCTCATTCTTTCAAATTTTCAAACCTAGAGTACTCTACGGGCGATTTACCTAAGAGCCTTTTTCTCCCAATTCATTGGTAAGTGATTCTAACCTGTTTTCTTTCAATCTTCCATTACATTTCAACTAAAATATAGGATGTTCATGGTGGAAATTGTGCATCTGGGAAGAACTATGGATTTTGTAAAAAATGGAATTTAGACCTCAAATTGAGGTAGATTTCGAAACAAATTACATAATCGGGATCGGGGGTAAATGGATAATCGGGTTTTTGTCCGAATTTTGGGGTTGCTGGGACCTCACATTTGGCGCAATTGTGACATCTGCAATTGGTCAAAGCTAAGTTAGATGGTAATTATCTCATTCTTTCAAATTTTCAAACCTAGAGAACTCTACGGGCGATTTACCTAAGAGCCATTTTCTCCCAATTCATTGGTAAGTGATTCTAACCTGTTTTCTTTCAATCTTCCATTACATTTCAACTAAAATCTAAGATGTTCATGGTGGAAATTGTGCATATGGGAAGAACTATGGATTTTGTAAAAATTGGAATTTAGACCTCAAATTGAGGTAGATTTCGAAACAAATTACATAATCGGGATCGGGGGTAAATGGATAATCGGGTTTTTGTCCGAATTTTGGGGTTGGAACAAAGGGCCCCAGGAGTTGACTTTTTTAGTAATGACCTAAATTGAATATTTTTCATTTGTGGGTAGTTCCTAAGGCTTATTCTGAATCGTTTGGTTGATAATATGCTAGATTGATTGGTTCGGAGGCTTGTTCGAAAGGCAAAGCCATGGTTGAGCTTTAAGTTAGTCTTTGGAGCGAGGTAAGTATCGTGGTTAACCTTGACTTGAGTTATTAGGACTTGTTTGTCTATTTGCTGCGTGTCTAATTATTGGGTACACCATATATGTGAGGTAATAAGTACTTATGCGTCGTAGTTGGGTCAAAACATGCAGGTGAGACTTGTTTCTTATAATCTGTTTCTTTCTTTGATCGTGATATATACATGCTTAGAATAGTTAATTACTAAATTGATCTTTCTTTCCGCAATTATGAGCTATTTGTGATAATTGAGTATTGTTCTGAATTTGAGGTTGGTATTGTGGGATCATTGTGGACCTAAGGCTTGTTCTTGCTTATTCTATCTCCTTTTTGTTATATGTTCATTGTTACATGGTAAGGGAGAGTGTTAGTGCACGAAGGGTGATGTCGTGCCGTATCTATTGATTTATGATGAAAGCGAGAGTAAAAGAACGAAGGGTGATGTCGTGTTGTTATTATTGTTTCATAATAAGGTTGAGAATAAAAGCACGAAGGGTAATGCCATGCAATTTTGTTCATTTTGTTTATTTGTTTTGCTAATTAAGGGCTTATATAATACCATGTTATGTTTATCGAATCTTGTACCCCTTTCGCATGTCCCTTCCCAATAGTAATCGATAATTCTCTATTTGTTATTATGTTGCTCGTATATTTTTGTCCGTACAGGTTTATTTACGTGGGTGTCATGTCATAACCTCGTCACTACCTTGTCAAAGTTAGGCTCGACACTTACGGAGTATATTGGTCGGTTATTCGTGCTCGGGGGTAACTGAATAATCAATTTTTTGTCCGAATTTTGGGTTTTAAACAAGCGGGCCTGAGATCAATTTCTGACTTTTTGGAAAAAATATTGGAAAATCTATAGTTATGCATTTGAATTGGTTTTTTTTAGATAAGTTAATTATGAGTAGATATGAGTGTATTTGAGGTGAAATCTAGAGGAAATGCGGTAATTGAGCTTTAAATTGGCCATTGGATCGAGGTAAGTGTTGTGTCTAACTTTGACTTGAGTGATTAGGGATCCCCGACTTAATTGCTATGTGAAAATCCATGTGTGTGACGTATAAGTGAGGTGACGAATACCTATGCGTCGCCAAATTATCTGTTTAGCTTGTTCCCTTCCTCGTTCCTAATATATTATTTTTCTTGTCTTAACTGCTATATGCTTAATCATGCTTCCATATTTAATTGCTTCTTGTTGGATGTTGTTTTCTTTATTGAAGGTATTGATTGTTCTGTAGTTCATTGTATAACATTATTTGTTTAAGTTGGTTCATCGGTGCTTCATGGTACATATTGGTTGGTTTCGCTATGTAGTATTAATTGATGAAGTTTCGTAATTATATAGATTTCTGTTTCATTTGGTTTGAGGCATAAATGTTGTGGAGGGTTTGAGCTAGATTGTGAAATACTTGTTCTTATTGTGTTATTGGTACTGATATGGTGGGATTGGGTTGCACGTTGCAACAAGAGGAATAAGGGTAATATATTGAGGAGGAATAAAGGTGAAATATCATTGTCTGGTAGGATCGGGTTGCGCACTGCAATATGAGTAATAAGGGTAGATAGGTGGGATCGGGTTGCACGCCACAATATGAGGAATAAGGGTGGATTGGTGGGATCGGGTTACACGCCGCAACAGGAGCACTAAGGGTAAATGTTCATAGTGTTACTTATTTTATGGTGTGATCAAGATGCGCGCCACATTTCTATTGTGATTTTATTTTGTAGCATTGAAACTCTCTTAAGGATTGGTTATTGCTGAGTACAAGCAAGATAATTGAGTTATGTATTTATTTTGTTGCAAGTTACTGTTCCATTTCGTTCTGTACTTCCTTTTGCTTTATTATGTACTGTATGCAGGTTATATATTGTAAAAGCCCCGTCGTAGCCTCGTCACTACCTCATCGAGGTTAGGCTCGGCATTTACCAGTACATGGGATCGGTTGTGCTGATACTAGGCATGTAACTCTCAGATTTTTGAGGACATGGCTCTTGATAGGAACATGTGGAGGTCGAGCATTAGGGTTGTAGGCTAGGGGGTAGTCGAGAGTTCTTCCCTCTTTGTACCGGGTAGTCTAATAGAGTTTTGTTTAGGTTTGTTAGTGGTCTATATTGTGTTCACATTGTTGTTTTGCATAGTTTTGTGTTATTGTCTATTTCATTTATTCATTGTTATTTTCTTTCTGGCATCTTTTTGTTGTTACACTTTTTTATTTTTTATTTTTTCCCTGTTATTATTGTCTCTCCGTTGAGCCGAGAGTCTCCTCGAAATAACCTCTTTGCCCTTTTCAGGGTAAGGTTAAGGTCTGCGTACACTCCACTCTTCTTAGACCCCCACTAGTGATATTTTACTGTGTATGTTGTTGTTGTATTGTGGGTGATCGGGAGGTCAGTTGCAAATACTTCATCCAGGAGACCCAAGGTAGTCCTGCTGGCGTCCGCAGGCCCTGGCGTCCCCTCCTATGTTTCTATTTTCCTATTTTCTTTTCTTTCAAGACAGATGTACTTCTTTCATACCAGTATTTGTTGTAATTTATAGTATGTTCATGGATTGTGACACCAGTTTCTGGGTGGTAACTGTTTTCGATATTTATTAATAGTATATGGATAACTAGTTAATTATGTGCTCCCACAATTATTTTTTTTTTGATTTAGCCTTGTTGGTTTTAACTATAAAGTGTAAAGGAAAAAGGAAAATAGAACTCTAACGTTGGCTTGCCTAGCGAGTGGGATGTTAAGCTGTCATCACGGTCCGCCGGTGGATAATTTATGTCGTGCCACATCCCCAGACCTTGAAGTACCCCTTCAACTTTTCCTCTATTTATTGTTGATCTTATGGTTCGAGACAGTTGTACTTATTTCAATCTTTGTACTTAGAAACTCTAGAAGCTCATGAACTTGTGACTCCAAATTCGGGGTGTATTTAGATATTATTGGTTTTTATATAATTCCGCACTCAGTTTTAGTTTTATTTCGATTTAATTGACTTTACTTATTGAAATTGATTAAAAATTGGCTTAGAGATTTTCTAACGTTGGCTTGCCTAGACAGTAAAATGTCAGGCGCCATCAAAAAATGTTCTGGAGGTGAGAATTCCGGGTCGTGCAACTACCTTTTTGAAATTATCCCACAATTATTGTCCAAACGGCTAAGGTTTTTTTTATTTTTGGAAACAAATATTTTTTCATTTTTTTTCAATATTTTCTTCAAAACAATGCTTGGTGATGAAAATTTTACTATTTCTGAAATTCAACTTGAAAAATGAATTTTCAAATTTGGAGAAGTCCTTTGAGACCAGTTTTTCATTGAATATCTATGACTAGGAAACTTTATGTTTTAAAAATTTACCCCAAATTTTTTAAATCTATAAAAGGATCCCATGTGATGACTCAAAAGGTCATCTTCTGTTTTAGAATTCGAATTCGTATTTTGAAGCCTTAAAAACTTCATTTAATCTCTTCTCGATTTGCGTGTGCAGTCCGGTGCGATTTCAAAAGCCTTTATGTGGAAATTTGAGAAAATAATAATTTTGCCTTAAAAAGTTAATTTTAGTCGACTTTGGTCAATATTTTTAGTAAATGAACCCGGACACATATTTTGACGGCCCCGAAGGATCCATAGTAAAATATGGGAGCTGGGCGTATGCTCGGAATCGAATTTCGAAGTCCCGGGCCCGAGAAATAATTTTTGATGAAAATTGTTAAACCAGAGTTATACGGATTTAAAGAAATTGAATAATGCATGATATTGTTGGTATCAGGTCCGTATTTTAGTTTCGGATCCCGATATAGGTTTAATATGATATTTAAGTCATGACTTGAAATTTGGTATAAATAGAGTTTATTTGATAGATTCTAACCTTTGGTTGAAAGGTTAGAAGTTTTAAAACTTTCTTGAAAATTTCATGGAATTTGGTGCTAAATTCATAGTTCTAGGTGTTATTTTGGCTATTTGATCACGCGAGCAACTTCGTATAATATTTTAAGACTTGTGTGCATGTTTGGTTTGGAGCCCCCAGGGCTCGGTGAGTTTAGGATAGACTATGGAGTGATTTGTACTTACAGAAACATTGATGGTATGTTTTAGATCTGCAGACATCGCATTTGCGAATATTGGCTCGCAATTCGAGCATCGCATTTGCGAAGAAGCTTCGCATTTGCATTCAGAAAGGCTAGGATGGGACCTTCGCAATTGCAAAGCTCAGGATTTTATTTACGATAAGAACATGTCGCATTTGCGAACAAGTGTCTGCATTTGAGATAGTAGCACGTCCTGGACATTTTTCGCATTTGCAATGGAATGTTCGCATTTGTGAGGCTCGCGTTTGCGAACCCTTGATTGCAAATGCGATATCTGCAACTGTTCAAAAATTATTTTGGACGGTATTTTTATTCATTCTCCCATTTTTCAAATCCTAAACCTCAAGAGGCGATTTTCCAAAGACCATTTCTTCCCCAAATTATAGGTAAATGATTCATAACTCATTTCTTTCAATCTATTTCATCTTTTTACAAGATTTTATCTTAGTATCTAGGGCTTTTCATGGTGGAATTGGCTGTTTTTGGGTAGAACTTAAATTTTTTGAAATTTAGGGATTTAGACTTCAAATTGAGGTCGGATTCCAAAACCAATTGTATATTCGGGCTCGAGGGTGAATGGGTAATTGAGTTTTGGTCTGAACTTCGAGTTTTGATCAAGTGAGTTCGGGGTTAGTTTTTGACTTTTTATGAAAAATATTGGGAAACTTGTAATTATGCATTGGAATTGATTTCTTTAGCAATAATTGATATTATTAAGTTAATTACGATTAGAGACGAGTGGTTCGGAAGTGGAATCTAGAGGAAAAGCGGTGTTTGAGGCTTGATTTTAGGTAGTAGAATCGAGGTAAGTCTTTTGGCTAACCTTAGCTTGAGGGATTAAGTATTGTTACCTTATTTGCTATGTGTTTAGTTGTTGAGTACGACCTATAGGTGAGGTGACAAGTATCTATACGTTGTTGTCGGGTCATAGCATGCGAGTGAGTCTTATACTTATGACTGTTGTATTTCTTTATATGTAATGTTCATGCTTAAACTGACTATTCTTCATGTTAAACAAGTCTTATTATGTTTCCTGGTATTGGATATTGGTTGAGTATTGACTCAAGTTGAGATTTATATTGTGAAGTTAAATGTAAAAATGAGGTTGGTCATTGATGATTCCCTTGCTAGATTGTTATTATTTCTGTTGTTTGGGTGAGGAAGAGAGTAAAGCACGAAGGGTTGATGCCATGCAAGATGTTGTGAGTGATTGTTAATGCACAAATGGTGATGTCGTGTCATATTTTGTGAGTGATAATACACGAAGGGTGATGTCGTGTCGTATTCTGATATTGGAAATGCATGAAGGGTGATGTCGCACCATGTTTTGAGAGAGTTAATGCACGAAGGGTGATGTCGTGTCATTTCTGTTGTTTCTTATGTAAGGATGAGAGTAAAAGCACGAAAGGTGATGTCGTGCACATGTTTTCTATGTTATTATTTCCGGCAGTTCAGAATATGATATTTATTGTGTTTCTGTATTGTACTATTTTCAAGATTTGATGTCCCCCTCGGCGTATTTTACCCCTTTCCTGTTATTATCTGTTAAGTTTTCGTTGTTGTTATTTTCTTGTATATGATTTAACTGCACATGTTCATATTGTCGTTGTGTCCTAGCCTTGTCACTACTTCACCAATGTTAGGCTCGACACTTACAAGTACATGGGGCCGCTTGTACTAATATTGCACTCTGCACTTTCTGTGCAGATTTCGGTACCGGACCTCTTTGATCAGAGTTGGGTTGCTGCCTTCCGTCCATCAGGAGATCCAAGGTAGATTTGCCGGTATTCCCAGACCTTGGAGTCCGCTTCCTTCTATCTTTAAATCGAGAACATATGTATTTTCTTTAAATCAGTATTTGTAGAAACTCTTTGACGTTTGTGGATTGTAATACTAGATCTTTGGGTAGTCATGTATTAGTGTTTAGTAGATTGTTATAAAATTCTCGCACTTTTTACTCGTTTAGTTCAAATTATTGATAACTACTATTTTGGTTAGTGATTAGCATATTAGATTGGTATGTGTTGGCTCGCCTAACATCCTAAAAGTTAGGCGTCATCACGATCCCGATGGTGGGAAATTCAGATCGTGACATCCCATCTACCCACTAGAATTAAATACCAAGCTAACCATTAAACACTCACTTCTCTTTGTTACTGCCTACAGTTAAGAGAAACTATAACTAAGTTAAAACAGTAAGAAGATCAAGGTAATAGATAAGAAACCTTCATCAACACAATTCTACATTATGAATATCATGTTTTCTTCATCTTCGAAAAAATCAGTTTCATCAACTTTCACTATCTTTTTTAATAAAAAAAATTAGAGTGCATTTAAGCATTACACGTGTTTACTTGTTTGTTTTAGGTAATATAGTCAAGTTGGGATAATTTGATAGTTTTGACAAAATGTGGAATATAAATCATGTTTCATGATTTAGGAAAAAAGTGCATCCAAATGCATTGCAAAAGTTGTAACCAAATTGCACAACTTCATCTTCAAATCAAACTTTAGTGAAAATCAAATTTTTGTTTACCCCAAAAAAAAAAAAAAATCCAAATTCCAAAAAAAATTGAAATTTATGTCCAAAACGCCTATTAAGACTTAAAGAAACATATACCATCACTTATTTCTAGTATAGAATTACAACTGAAGTCATTACATAAAAGGAGGTTAAATGTCAAAAATCGATTATAATACTATATTCTTTTATTTTTATGCGTTTATAGGGTGAATAACTAAAATGTTGTTACCCGAGGTGCCCAACTTTCAAGTTATGAACTACGTACCTTTGGTAGTCACAAAGCTCTCAAATTTGTTACCTTTGAGATTCATAAATTTCAAATTGCTTAGAGCAACTATATCTACAAAGGTAAATCAATAAAATAGTTAGCACAAAGAAAAAAACAAACATTTACGTATTTGATACATGTACATATGATTAGTGAGTGAGACTAACGACAAACCACTCATTTCAATTTTTTCATCTATTTCATTGTATGAGAGACCCAGATGCGTGAGAGATGGAAAATCCTTCAAAGATGAAAAAATGCTGGAATTGAAGCTATTATCACTCAGATAGAGTTTCTCTAATTTCTTCAGTCCAATATGTGTACCAAGGCCTACAATATTGATTTGTGAATTTTTAGAATTATTTAAGGTAGAACAAAAATACTTGACTAGTTTATTAACATCTATGATTCGTTATGGAAAAAGAAGTTTACCCAACAGAGAAAGAATACTGATATCATTGATTCCATAACCTTCCAACAAGAGCACCCTTAAGTTGCTCAAGCCTGGACATTTTGCACTGCCTTCGCCTGAATAATATGGCAACCATTTTCAAAAAAATTATTCCCATAACAAATTCCTTTAAATAAATATACGAAAAGTAATGTAGAAGGATAAAGTATAATGCTATGATATATTTGTATGTTACAAAAAATTGCTTCCCATTGACAGAACTAGAGAAATCTTAACAAGGAGACTCAGAAAATGATAAGAGTGCCACAACTAAAATTTAAACTTACAACTTAAACCTATTTTTGAGTTACCTTTAGAACTATTTGTTACTATAGGGGGATTCAATAACTTCTACATATATTTGCATATATAATTACTATTTAGTAGTTTTTTTTACCTATACACATAATATAATTTCTCACAAAAGGAATTAAATGTGATCCCCTTGGAAGCCCAAAAATTACCTATATGTACAGTGTAATTTTTCCACCGAGTAAAAGCACTTAGTTTTAGAACCTCAAGAGAAGAAATCCAACACAAAGATGATAAAACATTTGGATGGGCGAGATTATACTGCAAATCCAGGACTTTCAGGTTAGTCAAATGGGACAACTTGTCAATTCCTGGATAACAAAATCAGTAAGAGAAAAATATGTTAATATATAGTATAATTTTAGGTGGTCAACAATATATATCAATACAAGATCAGGTAAAACTACCTTCGATTATTGTCCCTCCTGTAATACTAAGAACTTGCAGCGATTTGAATGGAAGAAATAGAGAAGCATTAAAATTCCAACCGTCCATAGGTCCATACGATGCTTGTATGAGATCAAGTTTAATCACTCGACCTGTTGCTAAGTTGCATTGTACCCCAAGCCAAGAACAACAATCTACAAAACCACTCTCATTATAGCGAATCCATGGCAAGACTCCCCCATTTGAACTTATCATGTCTGCCTGCAGCTCCAAAAGAGCACTTCTCTCTTCATCCAAACAACCATTCCCCACAATTATCATAAGAAAAAACACACACAACCATAACTTAATATTCCCCATAACTAGTAGTACTCTACTTTTGCTCTTTATTTTCAGTTACTTTAGTTTAGTTTGCTGTTTTAATAAACTTAGCTAGCACAAGGTTATATATATAGGAATTACAGCAAAAAAGTTTCTTTGGAAAACAAAAGAGAAACATCACAGTACCTTTCCAACATTGGTTGCGAAAATGAAATTAGTCGAATCATCATATAAATGCCGTGATAAAACTTTGTTGGTTTTAGATGACTTGACCAATAAATACTAGCTTTAAATATGTGTGGAAAAACTTAATGAATAAAGTAGTGCATAGCAATTTAGAGCCACAAAAGAGTTGAGCTGATTGATACTGTGGTTGTCCCTTGTCTATGGCAGTATTAATGATTTCACTTGCAAAAAATGTTTGGTTTTTAGCTTCAAGTCAAGGTCTTCTAAGTTGCTAGCTTGCTTCCATTTTGGACGACTTGACAAATATGTCCCATTTCATATTAAGGCCATCTCCATCCATCGCTCAATTTCTTGCACCGTTTTTCACTCTAAAATAATGCAACATTAAATCTACTCCAACCACTACACTATTTTTTACATCAATTTTTCCATCTCTTCTATATTATATTATTATCTTCTATTTACTTTTTATTTTTTATTTCCTTCATACTAATACTATTATCTTTTTTCTTTTTTTGATATTCGTTATTTATAATTTACATTCACCACTTATATAATCAATTTTAATGTATCCTCCTTTTATGTACTTTAATGTATATTTTTTACACCACTATAGCTAGCACAAGGTTATATAGGAATTGCAGCACCTCTACACGCCAAACTTTTTCTTTGGAAAACAAAAGAGAAACATCTGATTGATATCAATGCGGAAATGAAATTAGTCGAGTCATCATATAAATGTCGTGATAAAATTTTGTTGGTTTTAGATGACTTGACCAATAAAGATTAGCTTGTCCCTAGTCTATGGCAGTATTAATGGTTTTTAGCTTAAGTCAAGGTCTTCTAAGTTGCTAGCTTGTTTCCATTTTGGATGACTTGATAAATATGTCCCATTTCGCGTCTCCAACCATTATTCTATTTTTTTACATTAATTTTTATTCTAAACTAGTACAACATTAAATCTATTTCAACTATTACACTATTTTTTACACCAAATTTTCACTCTCTTCTATTTTATATTATTATCTTCTATTTACTTTTTATTTTTTATTTCATTCAAACTAATACTATCTTTTTTTTCCATATTCATTATGTATAATTACCTTCCCCACTTATATAACTATTTTTAATGTATCCTCCTTTTATGTACTTTAATTATAATATATTTTTATTTTATGTATTGTTATTTCTAAATAATGATTATATTTATTTTTATACAATTATAATAATAATAAAATTAACTTATAATGTTATATAAATATAATATATACAAAAATTAATATATAAAAAATAGGATATAAAATTAAAATTATAAAGATCTTAATGTAAAAGTTAATTATATACACAATATATGATAAATTAAAAGTTTAAAAATAAAAAAAATGAATAAAATATTATTAAACCAAATATAGAGTAATGAATAGTATTACACCAAATTTGGTGCAACACTATTCATGCTCTATAATAGAGCAAGAAATGAAGTACCATTGGAGCAAGAATACTCTATTTCTCGCACCACAAAAAAAAATAGAATATGATTGGAGATGCCCTTATATGCGTTAATGTAAATTTCAGATAAAACATAGTTAAATAGTCTTCATGAGCAGAACTAAAACTAAACATGTGTTGATTTTAATTCCAATCGCACCCCTTTTGTCACAATTTTAGAAGATCTAATTTGCCCCTATATATGTGTCCTTGGATTATTCACTCGGGAGAAATTTACGAAAGATTTATTATGTGAGGTATAAGGATATATAATCTCGATATTAAATTTAGCATTACTTGTCAAGCGTTTGGTTGATATGAAAAATCAAACATCGTATTATTAAAACCTATATGACTTATATGTATACATTACTTTATTTGGCTTACAACGAGTTCCGGGCTAATAAAGTCATAAAAAGGAAAATGTAGGCTAATAGAGTCATAAAAAGGAAAATGTTAAGATGAAAGTAAGCAAATTGAACGACAGTCTCAACCTGAGATTTAGATCTCAAACCACAGTTAAGAGAACCTGTTTATTCCTTGAGAATATTGTGAAAACAATCGACACTGTAATCATGCTTTTGATACGGATCAAAATCAACTGACCAATAGTGTAGTACTTGTATGACAGAGGCGCGCATTAGGCCTTGCCTTTTCCAGCTTGGAGAGACTGAATCTTTTGTGGTAACTTCAGAATCTGGAAAATGACGAAATGAATCAGACAATACAAATAGTGGACTGAACTGCACAATGCACCTAATGACTTTAGCACAAAGCACGACAAATCGTCAAACAAACTAGATTTTTTCAATATCTGATATTAAATTTTCAAACCAAAGCCTCAATATACGTCGAAATCATAGTAATACAGTTTCAGCTCCCCAAGCGACTGGAGTTGATAACACAGTAGCCAAGGGGATTCAGTAAATGATCAGGAGATACATGAAAATAAAATAGAGGACGAAGAGTGAAAAATATTGATGTGAATGAATAATGAATTCGTCAGAAAGAGCAGACATGAAGTAACATGTCTTTAATTGCTACATACAAACAGTGCAAACTACAAGTTTATATCGATAGGAGTATTTGTTTTCTTTGTTCATACTAGCAAATGATAAAGTTCATACAATAAGAGAATAACAATTACCTTTCCTTCACCACCAATTCTTTAAACGACTAACAACATTGTCTAAGAGAAAATAGTAAGAAGTGAGCATCAATGAGTCAATAAGCCTAAACCATGCTCTTCTCCAATAAGGATTGAAGCAGAGTGCTGCAGCAAATCCCAACAAGATTGCTCCATAAGACATGCCAAAGCCGATGTTGAAACTTTCCTTATAATCCAAGTCAGATTCATCACTTTCGTTCTTGGAGGTATTTGACAATTTAGTACTGATACATTCATTGTCTAATGGATAACCACAAAGAAATGGATTCCCCTCATAGCTGTTTTTGTCGAATGTTCCAAATTCACCTTTAAAGTCTGGTACTCTACCGGATAAGTTATTGTATGCCACGCTGTAACACTGCCAAAGGATGTAGCTCAAATAGACCAACATGAATACTCTCATTCAAGCTGTTGTAGGAAAGATCTAAACTCTCAACTTCGTATAATTATGAGAAACTTTCTGGAATTCTTCCAACGAGATGGTTGTGTGATAAATTTAGCGCATGTATTTTGCTCAAATTCCCCAGCTCAATGGGAATTTCACCGGTTAATCTATTACTTGATAGATCAATACCTGGCATATATTTCAGAATGCTTCCTTTATAAGTATATGAATTTCTTTTTGTTGAAAACTGCACTCGAGTTTCCACATCCATGTAACTGTAGTCACTTAGAAATCCATAAGTAATATGGTAGTTCCTTGTTGAACTCATCCCGGACAAGAATTGTAACCGCTCTAGCAAGGAAGTCGTTGGAAAAATAAAACTCCCAATTCCATCATTATTTGCTTGTATTAAGTTACCCAAATAATGAAGAAGTGGATTATAAAGCTTATTAAAAGACAAATTCATGATGGATAACTTGTTCAACAAACAAATCTGAGCTGGGATATTTCCTTCCAATTGGTTATTGTTGAGGAGAAGGAAGGTCAGATTGGAGAGTGAGCCTATGGTGTGTGGGATACTTCCTGTAAAACTATTGTAGCCAAGATCCAATGTAATTAGAGAAGAGATGTTGGAAAGTGCATATTCAAGTCCACCACCCAATTGATTTTTGTGTAGATGGATGTGTTCAAGGGGCAAACTACTCACACAAGAAGGAATAGTA
Organism: Nicotiana noctiflora; assembly: GCA_032618575.1. Taxonomy (NCBI): domain Eukaryota; kingdom Viridiplantae; phylum Streptophyta; class Magnoliopsida; order Solanales; family Solanaceae; genus Nicotiana; species Nicotiana noctiflora. The sequence continues at coordinate 192,668 of JASVEL010001119.1, forward strand.
CCTGAAAGTCTCTTTTCAGATATAGCTAAGACCACCAATACTGTTAAAATCCACTCCATCATTTGCTATTTCTTTTAATCAACACATGATAAATACACATATTCCCTATATATCTTGCAAGACCACCAATACTGTTAAAATCCACTCCATAACAGATGCTGACACTACAAGAGTGTAGGCGTTTGATGACATTTTATAAATATCGTATTAAGCTACATAAATGTCACAAAATTATTAACCGATTGTCGCACCTCCTTTAGGCGCTACCCGCGAGGGCGCAAATGTATGGAGTTTTTCCAATTAAAGGACAATCGAAACTGGATTTATTTAATTAATTCAGAGTTGTCACTTGGGAGATTTATTGTCCCAAGTCACCAGTTGAATCCCGAATCAAGGAAAAGAATGACTCTATTTAACAGTCTGCAAACCAGAAATTCGGATAAGGAATTCTGTTAACCCGGGAGAAGATGTTAGGAATTTCCGAGTTTCGTGGTTCTAGCACGGTCGCTTTGATCATACTTGGCTTATTAAAAATATTTAATTACTGATTTTAGAACCTATGTGCATTTATCGTTTTACCGCTTTTAATTACTTGAATTATTCGCATTTAAAGAAATGAATTACGCGAACGTATACTCATTCTTTTCGACGCGTCAATTTATGCCACGCGAACGTGTCCACAATTAATATCGTTTTGTTTATTTATTTAAGAAATAGTTTGGCCAAATTTGCGCTAACGCATACTCCAATTTTTTTTAAAAAAAAATTGTAATCATGTTACACGAACATATACCTAATTAAGATAGTATTTTAAGATGGCCCTGAATGATTTAATATGAAGTATTATTTTTTTTTACATCTAGGTTGTGAAATTTACACGAAGGCCATATGTGATTTAATAGTGAATGGCACACCTCAAACTACTAAAATTAATTAATAGTTCGTAACTCATTTTAGTATTAAGAAGAAATTGATTAAAGTTGCGCGAACGCCTACTTTGAGTCTTTCGAGGTACATGTCAATAAGCGGGAAATCAAAAAAAAGCATTAGATATATTTTCAATTTTAATCACTTGTGCATGTATGCATTCTCTAATCTCTTCAGCAGCAATCAAAGAACAAGCCTGTAATGGACTGACATAGATTATCTCATTAAGCCTCTCATTCTCTGATTGCATTTACCGATATATAAGCACTACTAGGCATTTCACTTTTAGCTGACAAGTTATAACATATACTACTAAATACTAATAACTCATGTTCTAATAAGACATTCTTTCAAAAAACAAAAAAAAAAAAAAACTCCATTTCTACACATTCCAACTACTAATACATGGTCTTAGACTAATGGCACCTAATAATCCATTAAATACAATTTCAATTCTCAAACCTCCAGACTAGTCAAACTGGACAATGGAAAATAAAATAGCTAAGACAACTTCAACTTCAAATTATGCCTAGCTAGTTTATTACCACAAGGTTCAGGAAGCAATATTTAAATAAGCACGATTATTGGCCAAGTTGAGTTTAACGAACACACTTCCCATTTAAAAGCAGTCCTAAAACTGTTCAATTAACACAAAATCAACAAAATTTAACATCATTGAACTAATTACGGAATATAGAGATCTGGCAACAAACTAAACTAGGATTCAATTCTCCAAATGGATTCACTCTTCACATAAATTCGTTTCTGCATAATTCAGCTTACAGTCATCAGAGTAGCAATTGTGTACCTGGAAAGTTGAATTACGACAAGACGAAGAGATTAGCAATAGGCAGCAATAGCTAGTACTCAGCAATTAACAACAGCAACAATTTGCACATTTTGACCCCAGAATAACCTCACAAAACCCAATCAAATATCACAGAAATGCAACACCAAGTAAATGACTCCAGAACAAACCAAATACAACCACAACTCAATTGAAAATCCCAATAGAAACACCGCTGGCTAAGCATAATGAATTTGAAATTGAACCCCAAACTTCAAATATACTTCAACCAATAACTCAATAACCCACTTGAAACAGTCGAGTTTGATCTTAAATGATCAAGATTAATGAATAACAGGTAGAAACTGAAAACTAGTCTAAGGGAAACATAGAAACAGTTTTCTCTTCACACTCCAAAACTGAAATCAGTCTAGTGGTCTTAAATTAAAAAGAATGAAATCAATGAAGCAAAAACAAAGCTTCAATGAAACCATCATACTACCACTCTCATCAAATTTTCTCTGGTGTTCTCCAACTCTGCTATATTTTTCCCCTTTTCCTCTCTATCTCATCTATTAGATTATATCTATCTCCTAAGCACTCAAACTCTCTTTTTTTCAACTCTGCTCCAACCTTTAAATAGGCATACCATTAGTGTACTCATCCCTACCATTTTCATTTTTTTCAATTTTCAATTAGCCTAGTGATATTATAAAAATTAAGTAGTGCACCACTATCAATTAGCAGCCCTTATTATCAGCATTAGTGTTGTTTTCCACTATGTTTTGTTCCTACTTACCTAATAGCCGCCTTTAGTTTAATTGCTAGTGATTCAGATTTTAACTAATCCCTGAATTACCCCTGGAAACCTATTTTCTTGTTATTTTAATCCACTGGTTATGGGCAGCCTATTTTCTATTCAAATTTCCTTTTAAAACCGTACTATTTCTGACCTCCCATCAGTATAGTCACTAACCCATCATTCTCCTTTTCCCAATTAAATCCCATCAGCTATAACCAATAAACAAACCTACCAATTAATTAATTAATCACATTTAGACAAACTCTTAGTTAACACTAGCACACCCAAAACTAAATTAAAACCAAAGTCAGACTCATATCGGATCCTGAACGTTAACAGAACAACATTGCGATTCAAATCACTGAACTCAACAACAATTTAAACTTGAACTCAAAACAACATCACAACATAGATGAAGGATTCAATGATTTAGAACACAATTAGATTGAACTATTAAGGTCAAGTTTTAAAACCATCATTGACACAGACTCAAGGAATAAACTAACTGCATTTGGAACAAATCACATTTCTAAATTAAACCTAAACAAAAATAAATGAACATTAATTGTAAATATACTGAAAGAGAAAAAAAAAAACTAACAAACTGAACTCATAAACAACGAAGAAAGGAACTTGTTGTTGCAATACGAGCTCCAACACGACAACGAATGGAATCGAAAATTCGAACATGGACGAAAATTTGAACAAGACCTCAAACCAAACTCCATCAGATTCGAGCTGACCTTCGACAACTCAAACATTGTTGTTGAAACATCGATAAATAGGACTGCTTTAATGGAGGTTTTAGGCTAAAAACGATGGTATTCCAGCAGGTTTTGTGACAGTTCGAGCAGCTCTTCTTGATGCATTTTTCGGAGAATGGGGTCACTGGCGGGGCGGAGTTGCTGGCTGTGTTTGGGGTCTGGTTCGTGTGGTTCAAGACTCGTTTGGGGCTGCTGGTTCGTGTTCGTTTGGTCGCTGGTTTCTACGACGTGAGAAAGAAGAAGAAGAGAGGTCGTTGGGGTTGGGTGATGGCTATGTGTTTTTCGGTGGGCTGGCGGCGTGGCTGGCCGTTTGGTGTTGCTGGTGGGGGGATGTTTGGTGGTTGTCTGGTGGTGGATTGAAGGGGGTCGGCGAAGAAGGAGAGAAGTGGGGGCCGTTTTCTTTTCATTTAGGGTTAGGGAAAAATGAAATGAAAAATGAGAGAGGGGGATCGTTTGGTTTAGGGGCAGACCGGGTCGTGTTGTGGGGTGTGGGTATGGACCGGGTAAGGTGTTTTTTATCTATTGGGCTTGGTTAATTTAATGTGAAAGATGGCCCAAATGTGATTTCCTCTTAATTTTTTTTCTTTTCTTTTCAATTTTCTTTCCTAATTAAAATAAAATACAATCCTATATTACTTCTTGATCAACTTATCCTAAAAAAATTATTAACTATAAGTAGTTATCCTCACAAATAATTAATATCAAATTAAAAGAAAATCACACAATTTGACATTAAACACTAAAAATGCAAAAATACATATTTTTTTTGTAATTTTTTCATTTTCATAAAACAAACTTAATTACTCTTAATTGTAAACTTGAATTTATATGCAAATGCAACATATTTTTATTTATTTAAAGAAATAAACATGCGCACACAAACGCAAACAATAAGAGAAAAATAACATAAAATTCACAAATATTGCAAATAACACAAAACTCTTTTATTTTGAATTTTTTGAGAGTAATTCATATATAAGGAAAAAATCACGTGCTCACACCGATATTTATTTTACACTTAGTAAATGTCGAAAATTTCTATGTCGGAAATTTTTTGACAATTAAATAAATGTCGGTAAAAGTTTTACGACATTTATTAGTCGACATTTGTGAAAATGTCACATTAAAATTTTCAACGCATGGGCTAATGTTGACAAACAAATAGTGACATTTCTTTGCGTTTCCTATCAAATGTCGTCATTATGAGATTTAGCTTAATGTTTATGACATTGGTTCTTAATGTTTACATGCCATCCAAATTCAAGAAATACACATACAAATTTCATTGACCATAGAAAACATAAACCAGAATCATATATATTGAATACGGAAGTTCTCAAAAATTAATTCCATTGAAAAAAAAAAAATTATAGTCTTTACAATAAAATAAGGCAGAATAGCCTAAATGACACTCATACTTGTGCCACTTTGTCATCCCGGTCCCCAAACTTAGAATTTTGCCAATTGAACATTTATACTTGCCCAAAACCTATATTTTAAACCCCTCTGACCGTTGACCGATCAGATGTGGCAACATCATTGTTGAGTTGGACAAAGTGAGTGTAATTCACGCGGATAATGAGCATGAATATGAATATTTTGAACCAGAAATAATTAAAAGAAAAAAATTAATAAAATAAGAATAAAAATAAATAAGTATAAAAAATAAAAGAAAAAGTAAGTACAATGTACGCCTCTTCTTCTTCCCCACTCCTACCCCCTCCTCTCCCCCAAAATAAAAAACACTTGTTACCACTTACCAACACTCATCAACCAAATACCCAAGCACCCAAAATTATAATTCCAATTCACCAAATCAAATGTACACAAACACATCCAAGCAAAAAAGTAGAAAGGGAAGGCTCGAACTGCACACTTCGAAGAAGTAACAGATTAGCTTCTTTGAGGAGTTCAATTTAGTTTTTCAGAGACTGCATCGATGTCGGCAAACAGCAGACGGACCACCTCACCCTGGATACATGAGGGTTAAAGGTTTAGTGGGTTTTCATAGTTGTACAAGCTTTGCTCGCATCAACTAATGTGGGATTTCCTCCCAAATAGTTTCACTATTAGGGAGTGTTTCCAAGGGCGGTACAACTTATTTTTATCTTCTTTTGTCAAAAGAATGAGGATATTCCCTGCATTTAATTCGAACAATTGTCTGCATAGTGGAGTGTAGTCTAGCTCATACAACATGGAGAAAATTAGGTTCCTTTCAAACATGATTTTCTTGAATTTTTTTTTTTTTTTTTGAGAAACATCCTCCTCCATTTCAATTTGAAGGGCTTTAATAGGTGGTCCGGTAGTTTCGGTGGGATTATGGAGGTTGGGTCCTTTGCCGAGGAGAGAGGATGTGGCCATCTTGGAATGTTGTTTTGGTTAGAGAATAGAGAGTATGTGTTCTTTCTCTCTCTAGTAAAAGAGCAAAAAATTAACTTTGATTCTCAACTTTTTTCTTCAATCTCCTTCACCAAAAATGAGAGGAAAAATTGCAACCAGTCAGTTTCTTCAATTTTTTTCTTCAATCTTCTTTAATCTCCTTCACGAAAAGAGCAAATAGTCGGTGCCTCCATTTTCATTTTCTATCCCGCCATTGATTTTCCTCCATTAAAGTGAAAGGAAAAATTGGGTTTGGGGATAATAATCATTTTCTTTTTTATTTTGCTATGTGGCCATAACAATTGACCTGGAGCCTACGTCGTTTAATTCTCTTGACGTGTCAGTTGATGTGGGGGAGATTGAATTACACGCACTGCATACTCCTGTCATAAGGTGTTTATTATACACGTTTTGAAAGAATATAAGTGTCCAATTGGAAAAATGATAAGTTTGAGAACCGGGATGACAAAGTGACACAAGTATAAGTGTCATTTAGGCTATTCTGCCATAAAATAAAGGCATGAAAAAGTTATTTGTCATTCAAGCAAAATATAACTGTTTGGAACAACAAGAGATCTCTTCATCTTCAATTCCTCTTTCACTTTTTCTCCACTTCCTTATATATGTAGCTTCCTCTCCAATTCAATTGTGTATCTGTCTTTGGTAGCCTCTTTAGTGTAGAAGTGACTGATGTAGCAACCTGTAATTTTATGAATTGCAAAAGAGATGAATTAGAAAGTAGTTGAAAGTCAATACTAAACCTCATTTAGCACACAAGCATGTTCATACAGTGAAAATATTATTAACAGTTCAGCTTTCTTGCGATCATCTTCTCATTTATCTGGTAGAGGCAGCCAATTGACATACTCCATAACTTATCTTCCAATAGAAAATAAAAAAACTTTAAGAGGGAATAATATTTTTTGTCCATAAATCTACATAGGCCTTACTATAAGATGTCAGACTATAGACTTGTTCACTGTGACTCCATAACATAACTACTTGTCAGCAATAATATTTTTCACATAATTAACCAGTATTAACTTTCAGTACATAATTTTGAACTATTCTTTAAAATATTAAAACATATAAAGGTAACAAAATATACAATTGGTAAATCACGTTTACTATAGAGGCGAATAAAGATTGTCAAAACAAGGATAATGCATAAATTATCTCAAGTGAAAGATGACATAATTTCTATCTAGTAGGCAATTAACAACCCAAATTTCTTTTATATGGAAGATCAATTTGGAACTAGCTACTCAACCAAACTTCACAAGTTTACATACTATGATTAGAACAACTGAAAGATAATTCCAATCAGCAAATAAGTTTCATAAATGAGCTGAAAAACCAATAGTACAAAATTCCGCAGGAACTCAAAAATTAAAAGTAAATTCTACAAACACATGGTCAAATGAAAGGAAACCAAACTATTTCCTCTGAACTTCGATCAACAGATATAGCCAATTAAATGAAACTGTTAAAATAGCTAATATGTTAACACACTCCTAATACCTATGTATCAAAATGATAATTCGATGTCAATTTTAAGTTTGATTTGTTGGTTGAACTGCACCAAAATTACTCTGTATAAACAGTACCTTTTTGTCACGACCCCAAATCTGGTCGTGATGGCGCCCATCACATTGCTAAGCCAGCCTGACCAATCAATATAAACAACGGAGCTAGAAGCTCTCTTTATCCCATTTAAGCATATTAATTCACGAAGCAACAACGATACATATAACGAAAACGGGGAACCAAGTCCCATAATACATCAACTCCCATAGACCAAGGGTCAAGAGTCATGAGCCTCTACCGAACATGAGTGTATAAAGGTTTACAAGATACCAAGTGCGGAAAGAAAAGTCAATACAAAATCAAGACAGTAAGAAGGAATATCGGGTCCTGCGGACTCTGCAGCTACCTCGAATATCCATAAATGTCGCCTCGCACAGCCACTGGATCACTGCCGAGAGGTACCTGGATATGCACACAAGGTGCAGGGAGTAAAATGAGTACTGCCAGACTCAGTGGTAATAAACAAGGGTAAGACAGCGCAGATAAGAAATCCGCAATAAAGCACTATGTAAAGTCGTAATCAAATACCCTGTCACAGAATCAATATCGACTGTACCTGTACCAATAAGTACCAGCAAAACAGTATAACAGCTAGCAGATGTAGCTAAATGCAATGCAATGCATGATATGACCGCTACGGCGCGTAGCCCGATCCTATTTGGGTACCCGTGCTCACTGTGGGGGTTCAGACTCCGGAGGGGCTCCTACAGCCCAAGCACAATATCACTGCGGCGTGCAGTCCGATCCGATATATATATACTGCTGCGGCGCGCAGCCCGATCCACTACCAGTCAGCTAATATGCAATTAAAGCCTCGCAGGCTCAAAAATAGTTTTTGAATACATCTTTTATCATTTTTTTCCAGTTGAAACCAGCAATATCAAGTTCCAGAGATTGGAAATAGCATGATAACAGAAATAGCTACGGATTGGTAGTAACTAACATGTCAATATGATAAGACAATGATAACGATCCTCGCGGGATCCAATAACTGGCTCACGGCCCACAAGTATACTCAACCACCCAAGAAGGGGGTTCAACGGCTCAAGAGTAGCCAATATCACAGTATAATATGCAACCATCCGAGAAGGAGGTTCGACGGCTCATGAATAGCCTAATATCATAACATAGTATCAACAAGTCGGACTAAGCCATAGTTCCCAATCATAATCGACCCCGCACTCACAAGAAAGTACGTGTCTCGCCGCTATACAGCGTCACAAAGTGGTATACCGGGGTGTCGAACCCGCTGGTCATCACCCACATCTATTACTCACCTCAATACGGTGCGACGACTACTCCGCAATGCCCTTGCCACGAGAATCAAGCTCTGCACGCGTAGAATCTGATCAAATACAGTAGAAATACAACAAATTAGGCCAATGGGACGACACCCAATAAATACAACTCAATCTACATCAAAATTTCCAAAGTTGTCAAAACCCGACTTTCGGTACGCTTGTCGAAAAATTACAAAAGTCACATATTCGGAATCCTCATCTCGATACGAGTCTAGGCATATAAAATTTACCATAATCGAACTCCATTTGCCCACTCAAATCGGTATTTTTCTTCAATTTAGGCCTAGGGCTCAAGCCCACCTTTAATCTTCCATTTACAGAAATTTAACCAAGGATTTCATGTTAAAATGATGTAATTAAGCCACAAAACTTACCTCCGACTAATCCCCAATGAATTCCCAGCAATTCCCGTCAATTTCTTCTCTTGGAACTCAAAAATGGCGTTTTGGGGTATGAAACCCGCGACTGGTTCTTTTCTGAACTTAAACTCACTGCCAGGCCAATTAACCCTACGCGATCGCAGCATTGGGCTTGCGATCGCGATGCATAAATCCCTGGGGCCTGATTTTTCCTCTACGCGATCGCAGCCTTTGGCACGCGATCACAGTGAACAACAAAAGATCCCTACGCGATCGCAACTCCAGCCACGCGATCGCATTGCATCCGGACTTGACCTTACGCGATCGCACACTACACATTGCGATCGCGATGCACAACCAGTCGACCTTACGCGATCGCATCACACCTCCCGCGATCGCGATGAACAAACTTTCCGGCCTCACTCCAATACTCTACGCGATCGCAGTCTCACCCTTGCGATCGCAGAGCTTCCCAGTTTTACCCTACGCGATCGCATGCTCCAGGCTCGCGATCGCGATGAACCCAGTGATCTGCAATTTTCTGCAGAATTTTTCATGTTTCAAACTGCCAGATGATGGTCCGGATTCACCCCGAGGCCCCCGGACCCCAACAAAAACCACCAACATACTCCAAAACACGATACGAACTTGTTCCAATCATAAAAACACCATCCTAAACATCAAAATCACCAATTACCCACGGATTCAAGCCTAAATTTCTTAAAACTTTCCGAATCACGCATTCAATCAAAAACCCGACTAAACGACGTCCGAATGACCTGAAATTTTGCAGGCACATCCAAAATCACCTAACGGAGCTACTGCAATTTTCGGAATTTTATTCCTACCCCCGGATCAAAATCTCACCTACCGTTCGGATTTCGCCAAAATTCAACCTTAGCCAATTCAAGCCTATTTCTACACCGGGTCTCCAAATTCAATTCCGATTGCTCCCCTAAGTCACAAATCACCTCCCGGAACTAACCGAATTATCAGAATCCGATTCCGAGCCCTCTAACCAAATAGGCAACTCCGGGTTGACTTTCCTTATTCAAGTTTCCTTCACAAAGGCTATATGCCTCATTTCCAATCCAAATCACTCCTAACTCACCCGATAGACTTTAACACCTGATATAAAAGCATAAAACATACAATTTCAACATAACGGGGTGGTAATTCTCGTGACGACGGGCCGGGTCGTCACACTTTTGATAAGAACAAATCCCTCTCAAACAATTCCTCCACAACGCAAACAGTAGAATGCTTTTTATATCTAGAGAATTTGCCTACTTGAAAGATAAATGAACATAACAAGAACCAAAACCCTTAATCTGTCATAATAAAAGAAAAAGGCACAACCATTTTAATCGCATTTAATTGGAAATTCAGTCCCATGAACAAATAGAACGAAACCACGGGTAAGCACTTACGCAAAATCTGAAATCGTATCTCCTTTCGATATCCTCCGGCCTGGTTGTTTGACTCAAAAGTTGTTGAACACTTTTTGAGCAAATCAATCAATACAGATGAAAGGTAAATCGAAATCAATGAAAATATATATTGAAGATCGATCGTTGGATTCGTGTATATGTTATTCTTATGAAAAGATGATGAAGTTTAATCAAGTATAAGAACAAGTAAGCACTAAAGTGATAACAGTAGAGAGAAAAGTGGGAGAGAGAGAGTTGTATTATTAATGATCAAATCTGAGCTGGGATATTTCCTTCCAATTGGTTATTGTTGAGGAGAAGGAAGGTCAGATTGGAGAGTGAGCCTATGGTGTGTGGGATACTTCCTGTAAAACTACTGTAGCCAAGATCCAATGTAATTAGAGAAGAGATGTTGGAAAGTGCATATTCAAGTCCACCACCCAATTGATTTTTGTGTAGATGGATGTGTTGAAGGGGCAAACTACTCACACAAGAAGGAATAGTACCTGAAAGTCTCTTTTCAGATATAGCTAAGACCACCAATACTGTTAAAATCCACTCCATCATTTGCTAATTCTTTTAATCAACACAAGATAAATACTCATATTCCCTATATATCTTGCAAGACCACCAATACTGTTAAAATCCACTCCATAACAGATGCTGACACTACAAGAGTGTAGGCATACGATGACATTTTATAAATATCGTATTAAGCTACATAAATGTCACAAAATCATTAACCGATTGTCGCACCTCCTTTAGGCGCTACCCGCGAGGGCGCAAATGTATGAAGTTTTTTCAATTAAAGGACAATCGAAACTGGATTTATTTAATTAATTCAGAGTTGCAACTTGGGAGATTTATGGTGTCCCAAGTCACCAGTTGAATCTCGAATCGAGGAAAAAAATGACTCTATTTAACAGTCTGCGAACCAGAAATCCGGATAAGGAATTCTGTTAACCCGGGAGAAGGTATTAGGAATTTCCGAGTTCCGTGGTTCTAGCACGGTCGCTTTGATCATACTTGGCTTATTAAAAATATTTAATTACTGATTTTAGAACCTATGTGCATTTATCGTTTTACCGCTTTTAATTACTTGAATTATTCGCATTTAAAGAATTGAATTACGCGAACGTATACTCATTCTTTTTGACGCGTCAATTTATGCCACGCGAACGTGTCCACAATTAATATCATTTTGTTTATTTATTTAAGAAATAATTTGGCCAAATTTGCGCTAACGCATACTCCAATTTTTTTTTAAAAAAATTGTAATCATGTTACACGAACATATACCTAATTGAGATATTATTTTAAGATGGCCCTGAATGATTTAATACGAAGTATTATTCTTTTTTACATCTAGGTTGTGAAAATTACACGAAGGCCATATGTGATTTAATAGTGAATGGCACACCTCAAACTACTAAAATTAATTAATAGCTCGTAACCCATTTTAGTATTAAGAAGAGATTGATTAAAGTTGCACGACACCTACTTTGAATCTTTCGAGGTACATGTCAATAAGCGGGAAATAAAAAAAAGTATTAGATATATTTTCAATTTTAATCACTTGTGCATGTATGCATTCTCTAATCTCTTCAACAGCCATCAAAGAACAAGCCTGTAATGGACTGACAGAGATTATCTCAGTAAGCCTCTCATTGTCTGATTGCATTTACCGAAATATAAGCACTACTAGGCATTTCACTTTTAGCTGCCAAGTTATAACATATACTACTAAATACTAATAACTCATGTTCTAATAAGACATTCTTTCAAAAAAACAAAAACAAAAAAAAACTCCATTTCTACACATTCCAACTACTAATACATCGTCTTAGACTAATGACACCTAATAATCCATTAAATTCAATCTCAATGCTCAAACCTCCAGACTAGTCAAACTGGACAATGGAAAATAAAATAGCTAAGACAACTTCAACTTCAAATTATGCCTAGTTAGTTTATTACCACAAGGTTCAGGAAGCAATACTTAAATAGGCACGATTATTGGCCAAGTTGAGTTTAACGAACACACTTCCCATTTAAAAGTAGTCCTAAAACAGTTCAATTAATATAAAATAAACAAAATTTAACAACATCATTGAACTAATTACGGAATATAGAGATCTGGCAATAAACTAAACTAGGATTCAATTCCCCAAACGAATTCACTCTTCACATAAATTCGTTTCGGCATAATTCAGCTTACAGTTATCAGAAGTGCAATTGTGTACCTGGAAAGTTGAATTACGACAGGAGGAAGAGATTAGCAACAGGCAGCAACAGCTAGTACTCAGCAATTAACAACAGCAACAATTTGGGACATTTTGACCCCAGAATAGCCTCACAAAACCCAATCAAATATCACAGAAATGCAACACCAAGTAAATGACTCCAGAACAAACCAAATGCAACCACAACTCAATTGAAAATCCCAATAGAAACACCCCTGGCTAAGCTTACTGACTTTGAAATTGAACCCCAAACTTCAAATATACTTCAACCAATAACTCAATGACCGACTTGAAATAGTCAAGTTTGATCTTAAATGATCAAGATTAATGAATAACAGGTTGAAACTGAAAACTAGCCTAAGGGAAGCAAAGAAACAATTATCTCTTCACACTCCAAAATTGAAATCAGTCTAGTGGTCTTAAATTAAAAAGAATGAAATCAATGAAGCAAAAACAAAGCTTCAATGAAACCGTCAAACTACCACTCTCATCAGATTTTCTCTGCTATATTTTTCCCCTTTTCCTCTCTATCTCATCTATCAGATTGTATCTATCTCCTAAGCACTCAAACTCCCTTTCTTTTCAACTCTTCTCCAGCCTTTAAATAGGCATACCATTAGTGCACTCATCCCTACCATTTTCATTTTTTCCAATATTCAATTAGCCTAGTGCTATTATAAAAATTAAGTAGTGCACCACTATCAATTAGCAGCCCTTATTATCAACATTAGTGTTGTTTTCCACTATGTTTTGTTCCTACTTACCTAATAGCAGCCTTTAGTTTAATTGCTAGTGATTCAGATTTTAACTAATCCTTGAATTACCCCCGGAATCCCTATTTTCTTGTTATTTTAATCCACTGGTTATGGGCAGCCTATTTTCTATTCAAATTTCCTTTTAAAATCATACTATTTCTGACCTCCCATCAGTATAGTCACTAACCCATCATTCTCCTTTTACCAATTAATTAAATCATATCAGCTATAACCAATAAACAAACCTACCAATTAATTAATTAATCACATTTAAACAAACTCTTACTTAACGCTAGCACACCCAAAACTAAATTAAAACCAAAGTCAGACTCATATCGGATCCTGAACGTTAACAGAACAACGTTGCGATTCAAATCACTGAACTCAACAACAATTTAAACTTGAACTCAAAACAACATCACAACAAAGATGAAGGATTCAATGATTTAGAACACAATTAGATTGAACTATTAAGGTCAAGTTTTAAAACCATCATTGACACAGACTCAAGGAATAAACTAACTGCATTTGGAACAAATCACAGTTCTAAATTAAACCTAAACAAAAATAAATGAACATTGTAAATATACTGAAAGAGAAAAAAAAAACTAACAAACTGAACTCATAAACAACAAAGAAAGGAACCTGTTGTTGCAATACGAGCTCCAACACGACAACGAATGGAATCAAAAACTCGAACATGAACGAAAATCTAAACAAGACCTCAAACCAAACTCCATCAGATTCGAGCTGACCTTCGACAACTGAAACATCGTTGTTGAAACCTCGATAAATAGGACTGCTTTAATGGAGGTTTTGGGCTAAAACGATGGTATTCCAGTAGGTTTTGTGACAGTTCGAGCAGCTCCATTTTTCGGAGAATGGGGTCACTGGCGGGGCGGAGCTGCTGGCTGTGTTTGGGGTCTGGTTCGTGTGGTTCAAGACTCGTTTGGGGTTGCTGGTGAACGGAGGAGACGACTGGCCGTTGCTGCTAGTTCGTGTTCATTTGGTCGCTAGTTTCTGCGACGTGAGAAAGAAGAAGAAGAGAGATCGTTGGGGATGGGTTATGGCTATGTGTTTTTCGGTGGGCTGGCGGCGTGGCTGGTCGTTTGGTGTTGCTAGTGGGGGATGTTTGGTGGTTGTCTGGTGGTGGATTGAAGGGGGTTGGCGAAGAAGGAGAGAAGGGAGGGCCGTTTTCTTTTGATTAGGGTTAGGTAAAAATGAAATGAAAAATGAGAGGGGGGGATCGTTTGGTTTAGGGGCAGACCGGGTCGTGTTGTGGGGTGTGGGTATGGACCGGGTAAGGTGGGTTTTATCTATTGGGCTTGGTTAATTTAATGTGAAAGATGGCCCAAATGTGATTTCCTCTTAATTATTTTTCTTTTCTTTTCAATTTTCTTTCCTAATTAAAATAAAATACAATCATATATTACTTCTTGATCAACTAATCCTAAAAAACATTTATTAACTATAAGTAGTTATCCTCACAAATAATTAATATCAAATTAAAAGAAAATCACACAATTTGACATTAAACACTAAAAATGCAAAAATACATATTTTTTTATAATTTTTTCATTTTCATAAAACAAACTTAATTACTCTTAATTGTAAACTTGAATTTATATGCAAATGCAACATATTTTTGTATATAACATGCGCACACAAACCCAAACAATAAGAGAAAAATAACATAAAATTCACAAATATTGCAAACAATACAAAACTCTTTTATTTTGAATTTTTTGGGTGTAATTCATATATAGGGCAAAAATCACGTGCTCACACCGATATTTATTTTACACTTAATAAATTTCGAAAATTTCTATGTCGGAAATTTTTTGACAATTAAATAAATGTCGGTAAAAGTTTTACGACATTTATTAGTCGACATTTGTGAAAATGTCACATTAAAATTTTCAACGCATGGGTTAATGTTGACAAACAAATAGTGACATTTCTTTGCGTTTCCTATCAAATGTCGTCATTATGAGATTTAGCTTAATGTTTATGACATTGGTTCTTAATGTTTACATGCCATCCAAGTTCAAGAAATACACATACAAATTTCATTGACCATAGAAAACATAAACTAGAATCATATATATTGAATACGGAAGTTCTCAAAAATTAATTCCATTGAAAAAAAAAAATTATAGTCTTTACAATAAAATAAGGAAGAATAGCCTAAATGACACTCATACTTGTGTCACTTTGTCATCCCGGTCCCCAAACTTAGAATTTTGCCAACTGAACATTTATACTTGCCCAAAACCTATATTTTAAACCCCTATGACCGTTGACCGATCAGATGTGGCAATATCATTGTTGAGTTGGACAAAGTGAGTTAATTCACGCGAATAATGAGCGTGAATATGAATATTTTGAATCAGAAATAATTAAAAAAAATTATTAAAATAAGAATAAAAATAAATAAGTAAAAAAAATAAAAGAAAAAAGTAAGTACAATGTACGCCTCTTCTTCTTCCCCACTCCTACCCTCTCCCCTCCCCCCAAAATAAAAAACACTTGTTACCACTTACCAGCACTCATCGACCAAATACCCAAGCACCCAAAATTATAATTCCAATTCACCAAATCAAATGTACACAAACACATCCAAGCAAAAAAGTAAAAAGGGAAGGCTGGAATTGCACACTTCGAAGAAGTAACAGGTTAGCTCCTTTGAGGAGTTCAATTTAGTTTTTCAGAGACTGCATCGGTGTCGGCAAACAGCAGACGGACCACCTCACCCCGGATACATGAGGGTTAGAAGTTTAGTGGGTTTTCATAGTTGTAGAAGCTTTGCTCGCATCAACTAATGTGGGATTTCCTCCCAACTAGTTTCACTATTAGGGAGTGTTTCCAAGGGCGGTACAACTTATTTTTATCTTCTTTTGTCAAAAGAATGAGGATATTCCCTGCATTTAATTCGAACAATTGCCTGCATAGTGGAGAGTAGTCTAGCTCATACAACATGGAGAAAATTAGGTTCCTTTCAAACATGATTTTCTTGAATTTTTTTTTTTTTTTTTTGAGAAGCATCCTCTTCCATTTCAATTTGAAGGGCTTTAACAGGTGGTCCGGTAGTTCCGGTGGGATTATATATGGAGGTTGGGTCCTTTACCGGGGAGAGAGGATGTGGCCATCTTGGATAATGTTGTTTTGGTTAGAGAATAGAGAGGGTGTGTTCTTTCTCTCTCTAGTAAAAGAGCAAAAAATTAACTTTCATTCTCAAAAAATGAGAGGAAAAATTGCAAACAGTCGGTTTTTTCAATTTTTTTTCTTCAATCTTCTTTAATCTCCTTCACAAAAAGAGCAAATAGTCGGTGCCTCCATTTTCATTTTCTATCCCGCCATTGATTTTCCTCCATTAAAGTGAAAGGAAAAATTGGGTTTGGGGATAATAATTATTTTCTTTTTTATTTTGCTATGTGGTCATAACAAATGACCTGGAGCCTACGTTAGGAGTGGGCATTCGGTATTTCGGTTCGGTATTTAAGAATTTCGGTTCGGTATTTCGGTATTCGGTTTATTAATTGTGTATACCAAATACCGTACCAAAATATTTCGGTACGGTTCGGTATTTTTTATTTTGGTTCGGTACGGTTTCGGTACGATTTCGGTTTAATAATCGCTGAATAATCAATGCTAACAGTGCACATGCACAACTGAAACTATCACTGTGAAAGAATGAAAAATCTGTTCCGAACTATAAAGAATAGAGAATTTGAGACAATCAAGTAACCAAGCCATGGAATCTTTTCTAGAGTTCAAATTCGGAAGACTTGAGTTATTAATCAAAGTATAGGCTAAAACACCAAATAATTAAAAGGATTAAAAAATGACCAAGACATCACTAGCTAAAGAATGATTAACGCCACTCCAGTGCACTACAAAATGCAAAAACCGGTATTGGGGCTGGGAATTAGAGTTTAGAGTGGGCTAGGGCGTTGGGTTGGAGCTGGAATTAAATAAAGAAGGGTTTGGGCTTGGGCGTTGGGGCTGGGGCTGGGGCTGGGGCGATGGGCAGTGGGCTGGGTTATTAAGAAAATGTCTTTAAAAATCGGTATTTCGGTATACCGAAATTTCAAAATTTTAATACCGAGGACCGTACCGAAATACCGAAATACCGAAATTGCAATACCGAATTAGACCGAAATACCGAAAAAAACCGAAACCGAAATACCGAATAAATTTGGTTCGGTTCGGAATTTGGTTTTTCGGATTTTATGCCCACCCCTAGCCTACGTCGTTTAATTTTCTTGACGTGGCAGCTGATGTGGGGGAGATTGAATTACACGTACTGCATCCTCCTGTCATAAGTGTTTATTATATACGTTTTGAAAGAGTATAAGTGTCCAATTGGCAAAATGATAAGTTTGAGGACCGGGATGACAAAGTGACATAAGTATAAGTGTCGCTTGGGCTGTTCTGCCATAAAATAAAGGCATTAAAAAGTTATTTGTCATTCAAGGAAAATATAACTGTTTGGAACAACAAGAGATCTCTTCATCTTCAATTCCTCTTTCACTTTTTCTCCACTTCCTTATATATGTAGCTTCCTCTCCAATTCAATTGTGTATCCGTCTTTGGTAGACTCTTTAGTGTAGAAGTGACTGATGTAGCAACCTGTATTTTTATGAATTGCAAAAGAGATGAATTAGAAAGTAGTTGAAAGTTAATACTAAACCTCATATAGCACACAAGCATGTTCATACAGTGAAAATATTATTAACAGTTCAGCTTTCTTGCGATCATCTTCTCATTTATCTGGTAGAGGCAGCCAATTGACATACTCCATAACTTATCTTCCAATAGAAAATAAAAAAACTTTAAGAGGGAATAATATTTTTTGTCCATAAATCTACATAGGCCTTACTATAAGATGTCAGACTATAGACTTGTTCACTGTGACTCCATAACATAACTACTTGTCAGCAATAATATTTTTCACATAATTAACCAGTATTAACTTTCAGTACATAATTTTGAACTATTCTTTAAAATATTAAAACATATAAAGGTACCAAAATATACAATTGGTAAATCACGTTTACTATAGAGGCGAATAAAGATTGTCAAAACAAGGATAATGCATAAATTATCTCAAGTGAAAGATGACATAATTTCTATCTAGTAGGCAATTAACAACCCAAATTTCTTTTATATGGAAGATCAATTTGGAACTAGCTACTCAACCAAACTTCACAAGTTTACATACTATGATTAGAACAACTGAAAGATAATTCCAATCAGCAAATAAGTTTCATAAATGAGCTGAAAAACCAATAGTACAAAATTCCGCAGGAACTCAAAAATTAAAAGTAAATTCTACAAACACATGGTCAAATGAAAGGAAACCAAACTATTTCCTCTGAACTTCGATCAACAGATATAGCCAATTAAATGAAACAGTTAAAAAACCTAATATGTTAACACACTCCTAATACCTATGTATCAAAATGATAATTCGATGTCAATTTTAAGTTTGATTTGTTGGTTGAACTGCACCAAAATTACTCTGTATAAACAGTACCTTTTGATAAGAACAGATCCCTCTCAAACAATTCCTCCACAACTCAAACAGTAGAATGCTTTTTATATCTGGAGAATTTGCCTACTTGAAAGATAAATGAACATAACAAGAACCAAAACCCTTAATCTGTCATAATAAAAGAAAAAGGCACAACCATTTTAAACGCATTTAATTGGAAATTCAGTCCCATGAACAAATAGAACGAAACCACGGGTAAGCACTTACGCGAAATCTGAAATCGTATCTCCTTTCGATATCCTCCGGCCTGGTTGTTTGACTCAAAAGTTGTTGAACACTTTTTGAGCAAATCAATCAATACAGATGTAAATCGAAATCAATGGTAATATATATTGAAGATCGGTCGTTGGATTCGTGTATATGTTATTCTTATGAAAAGATGATGAAGTTTAATCAAGTATAAGAACAAGTAAGCAATAAAGTGATAACAATAGAGAGAAAAGTGGGAGAGAGAGAGAGAGTTGTATTATTAATGATCAATAATACTTGTGTTACAAATGAGGGGACCTTCCTTTATATAGAGGAGCGATCCCCTCGCCAGCATATTACATCGCCCTAAGGCTATTACTAGTACAGCGGAAACACAAGGAAAGGGGGGTCGGGGACATTCACTTGGACTGGCTCGTCGACACGCCACTACGGACGGGGACACATCTTTTTCGCCGTGCGGCCATGAGGGAGGACGTCTCCAAATGTCGACGGCCTCGTAAGGAGGCGGGTCCGGCCTGTACTGCGTGCGAGTCGGCCGTACATGTACACGTACTCGCCTCATCTTACGTCAGATTCGCCCCCGTACAGATAGTCCATCCGCCTATTGGAGATGTGTTCGAAGCGCATCTCTAATGCACGGATAAGGTCGACCCATATTGGGTCCTCATACATGCGCACACGTGGCACGCTGTTCTGAAACGTCGTCTGCTGACGGCGTACATCATAAGTACTGTTGTCTTCAAGGCAGGTCATAAAGACGATTTGACTTTTCGATTTCCCGCCTCTTTTCCGGTGCAAAACTCTTCAAATTTCGCGTAACGACTCGTTATAAATAGAGGACATTTTCAAGACTTTCCACTCTTTAGATTCTCTACGACACGGAGATAATCACTTATCTGCTAATCGAGCGCTATGAATCAAGTTCAAAGAGAAATTCCATATTTTCTGGTGTGGCTTAACAACAATAACAGTTAAATGATTGAGAATTTTGCAAAACTTGATGAAGAGACTGCCTCTCGCTGCGACATCAGTGTTTTGGTATTAGGAAAGAGGAGAGATTGATAGGGTTTCTAAGAGACTAATGCTAGACTTTTTTTTCTGAAAGAAGAAGTTAGGCGGGTCTCATATTTTTTACTTTCATTTAATAAAGCTTAAAAACTATAAATGTATGAAATTTCCTCCATTTGTTTGTAAACGTCGCTAAATACCTACTAATATAGCAACATTTGCATTAAAAGTCTTAATAATTTTGACATTTTTTTATCAAATGTCATTAATTTTACGACTTTTCTTAAGAAAATGTCAATAAACCCATTTTTTCCGACATTTATTATACAGTTCTGGAAAACTAGTCAGATCATTAGGAACTCGTCCAGACAACATATTTCAAAGGAATGCCACTAACCCCAGAAGGTATAGGGCTTTCCAACAAATTTTTTGACATGTTCAGAATACTAAGATTTGGGAAGGTTGAACTAAAGTTTGCTGGAATATGTCCATTTAGTTTGTTATTAGAAACATCAATAGTATGTATATGGGGAAGAGAAGTTGATGGTTGTTAGAGAATAACACGGATTTCCATTTATAGCAAGAATTCTCAAGTCATACTGGTAGTAAAGGAAAGAAGGCAATTTCTGAAGGTTTATACATCCTTCAATAGCAAAAAGCTGCAACTGAAAATTTGGGATCCAATTCTGCAACTGAAAAGTTCTTTTGGAGATTAGTAGTTCGTGTTTTGCCAACTCATTTAAGAATTACTTTTGTAGAATAATATTTAATTATCAAATTGAACTTAGTCAATCTTTCCAAAAAATACTTTGGAGTGTCTAATTACGAAAAGGAGCAATAAAGGTTAGTTACTTAGTATTATTTAAAAAAGAGAAATAAATTCAAATATATTTTATAAATAATTTATGTAATTTTTTTTATTTAATTAAATTACTAAATATATATTAAAATTTTCAATTAATATAAAATATAGCTATACCAAAGCATAATATTGCTAGGACATATGTGCTTTACATGTATGAAAATCATTATTTATTCTTGAGAAAATAACAAACTAGTTAGCATTGCATTTTGTCAACAATAATATATGCATGCACGCTTACAATAAATATAAACTAGATATCATATAATTTTTGTATACTACAAAAGAAAGAAAAAAATATTAAATGAAGATAGTCCCTTGAATCTGGTGATTACTAATAGAAGATCAAAGTAACAAAGAAAGAGAAAAAGAAATAGATCTATTTATAATATAGAGATTATTCCAAAGAGGAATAGGAAGAATTAAGAGAATAAGAATACAATAATAATATAAAAGAGAAGAAAGAAATGGTAGAAATAAAAAACGTAAAGAAAAAGGTTAAATTAATGGAGATAATTTTAAAAATATGAATTTATGGTAAGAATGTTTTTTCTTAAAAATAATTTTTTGTTTCGGCTTCTGCTTTTTTATAAGTCAAAATACCTTAGTACCCCCCTAAACTATTTGAGAATTATTACTTTCCTCCCTAAACTATCTCTGGTTCGAATTACCCCTCAACTTGGCCTTTTGAGAATAATTACCCCCTAAATGCTTATGTGGCAAAAAGTGTGGGTACACTCACCTGCCATGTGGATTTTTCTGTCCAGGTGGCATTTTCGTGAAAAATAAAAAAGAATTTTTATCTTTTTTAAGAATATTATTTTTTAAATACAATTTATAATAAAAGTTGGACAGAACGACATTAGTTATGCTAAATATTTTTATTTGTACAAAAATAATAAAATTTTAGTTAATCTTTTTTTGAATATTACTTGAAAATAAAAATTTATACAATTGAAATAAATAGTCAAGACATCTAAAAAGTTATAAAAATTACATAGTTGAAATAAATAATCATTGAATCAAAGAAGAAATAAAAAGAGTGTACAATTGCACTTGTAATTTCTTGTAATTGTACACTCTTTTTATTTATTCTTTTGCGATGCAATGACTATTTATTTCAACTATGTATTTTTGCTTTTTTAGGTAAAATCCGTAAAATAAAATTGGAGCACTGTAATTTAGAGATATATAAAAAATTATAGCCAAAATAACTAATTTCAAACTATATTTTATAAATTTTTAGATGCATTCACTATTTATTTTAATTGTATAAATCTTTATTTTCAGGTCAAATTCAAAAAAAGATTAACTAAAATTTTATTATTTTTGAACAAATAAAAATATTTAGCCTAACTAATGTCGTTCTATCCAAATTTTATTATAAATTGTATTCGAAAAAGATTATTTAAAAAGTAATATTCTTAAAAAGATAAAAATTCTTTTTTATTTTTCACGAAAATGCCACATGGACAGGAAAAATCCACATGGCAGGTGAGTGTACCCACACTTTTTGCCACATAAGCATTTAGGGGGGTAATTATTCTCCAAAGGCCAAGTTGAGGGGGGTAATTCGAACCAGAGATAGTTTAGGGAGGAAAGTAATAATTCTCAAATAGTTTAGGGGGATACTAAGGTATTTTGCCTTTTTATAAGCAAGAATTTGTAGCTTATTCCCAAAAGCTAAATTAACTTTTTTTGTTGACCATTCAAAAGCACTTCTATATCTTGGCCAAATACTTTAATTTTTCAAATAAGTTTTTTTTTTGTCAAAAGAAATATATATTTTTTACCTCCCAAAAGCTTGGTCAAATAGGCTCTTAACGTCAAATACTACCTTATTGAAATTATCACACAATTTATGTCCAAACGTGTAAGGTTTTGTTTGGAAATAAATATTTTTTCCTATTTTTCAATAGGTTTTTAAAAAAAATATTTGTTTATGAAAATTTTACTATTTTTTAATTCAACTTGAAAATGAATTTTTAAATTTGGATAAGTCCTTTGAAGCTAGTTTTTTAAAATGAATTTTCACTGAATATTTACAAATTGGGAACTTTTACAACTTTTTAGAATTTGAAAAAAGACCCATCTACCCACTAGAATTAAATACCAAACTAACCATTAAATACTCATTTCTCTTTGCTACTTCCTACGGTTGAAAGAAACTATAACTAAGTTAAAACAGTAAGAAGATCAAGGTAATAGATAACGAAACCTTCACCAACACAATTCTACATTGTCAATATCAAGTTCTTCATCTTCAGAAAAATCAATTTCACCGACTTTTACTATCTTTTTTTAACAAAAAAGTTAGAGTGCACTTAAGCGTTACATATGTTTACTTGTTTTGTTTCAGGTAAAATAGCCAAATCGGGGTAATTTGATAGTTTTTACAAAATGTGAAGTATACATCATGTTTCATGATTTTGGGAAAAAGTACATCCAAATGCATTGCAAAAGTTATAAACATATTATACAACTTCATCTTCGAATCAAACTTTAGTGAAAATCCAAAGTTCTTTTATACAAAAAAAAAAAAAAAATACTTCCAAAACGCCTACTAAGACTTACAAAAACAAGTACCATCCTTATTTATGGTATTGAATTACGACGAAATTCATAACATAAAAGGAGGTTAAATGCGAAAAACTAATTCTAATCCTGTAATTTTTTTTATGCTTTATGGGGTGAATAACTAAAGTGTTGTTACTTGAGGTACCCAATTTTCAAGTTATCAATTGCGTACCTTTGGTAGTCGCAAAGCTCTCAAATTTATTATTTCGGAGATTTAGAAATTCCAAATTGCTCAGAGCAACTATATCTACACATGTAAATCAAACAAATAGTTAGCTCAAAGAAGAAAAAACAAACAATTACGTATTTGATACGGGTAGATAATTGAGATATTCAGTATATGATTGAAATCGTAATGAAGCAACATATGATTAACGGGTGAGACTAACGACAAACCACTCATTTCAATTTTTCTATCTATTTCATTGTATGAGAGATCCAGATGCGTAAGAGATGGAAAATCCTTCAGAGATGAAAAGATGCTGGAATTGAAGCTATTATCACTCAAATAGAGTTTCTCTAATTTCTTCAGTCCAGTATGTGTACCGAGGCCTGCATTGATTTGTGAATTTTTAAAATTATTAAGGGGTAAAAATATAAATACCTGAGCTTATATTATCAACGTCTACGATTCGTTAATGAAAAAGAAGGTTACCCAACGCAGAAAAGACAATGATGTCATTGATTCCATAACTTTCCAACAAGAGCACCCTTAAGTTGCTCAAGCCTGGACATTTCGCACTGCCTTCGCCTGAAAAAACATAGAATCCATTTACAAAAAAAAATTTCCCACTAAAAATTCCTTTAAATAAATATACGTACAATATCATGCAATTGATGAGCTAAAAAAGAAGAATTTTTTTTTATCCATCCTGAAGGATCATACTTCCAAACATTTGAAAGGAAGAATTAGAGAGGCTAAGCCTCATTTGGTTGCATTTAATAAAGTTTTTAATCTCAATCACCATTATCAGTGGCCTGTCGCTTTCCACCAGCAACTATAACCACCATCCTCGTAGCCACCGTCACTTGCAATTACCACTATCGGTCTTTACCATCACTAGCAACTATTTACAATCATTCACCACCAATTACAATTAGGGATGGCAAACGGTGCGGGGCGGGGCGGTTGCGGGGCACACCCGCGCACACCCGCGAAGACTCCAACCCGCCCCGCACCGCCCCGCAAAACAATTTTTCTAATTTTAACCGTCCCGCCCCGCGAAAAACCGCACCGCCCCGCCCCGCCCCGCATATATATATTTTTTTAAATTTTTTTAATTTTTTTAATCCGATCTAGTAAACCAAGTAATTTTTTTTATATTTGTATTAGATATTGTTAGGTAATATACCATCATCTGTTCATCACAAGTTGCCTAGTGAATTGGTATAACGAGGGTATATGTTTTGGGTGATAAATTTGTAGAATAATTATCATAATATTATAATTCGAAAGTATATATCTCACCCAAACGAAATTGATTTGAAAATATACACGTTTGCATTAAGTTTAACTGCATAGCAATTCAGTTAACATATATTTATAAGTTCACACATGTTAGCGTATGTGCAAATTTCCATTTTCTTATTTAATTCTTGTACTAATTTTGTAAGGATTGTGTACATTGACGGCGTAAATATTATGATATTATCGGTTCATTATCAATTATACCATATTTATTTATTGTATTTTTATGTTATCTGTTATTATATATAGATAATCTTAGTATGATAATATAAAAAATTTATATACTAAGAAGATAATCAATTGAACAACTCATGGCAACCCGCGACCCGCACCGCCCCACCCCGCATTAATTCTTTTTAAAAAATTATGCCCCCCCCGCCCCGTCCCGCCCCGCAAACAATGTAACCTGCCCCGCCCCGCCCCGCCCCGCGAATGCTGAAAAATCGCCCCGCCCCGCACCGCCCCGCACCATTTGCCATTCCTAATTACAATTCACACAATAGCCACTGATCACTACTAAATACTAACAATCACCATTTTCAGCTACCATTATATATCACCAACCATTGTCATTACGTGCCACCATTAACTATCATCGCCTTCAACGACAATTATCAACTGCTATTACCAACTACCATCATACCACTACTGCTAACCACTATCACCACTAGCTACTACCCCTATCTCCCTTCCCACCCCCACCCCTAAATCAGTTAACATTATCCTCAACGGCACACACCAGCGGCGGAGGCAGGATTTCCACGAAAGGGATTCAAAAAATTTGTAGCTAGTGAGAATTGAACCTCCTTGACTACTAAGCTACACTTTTGGATTGTGTTAAGGAGTTCAACACTTAATATATAGAGGTAAAAAATAAATTTGGTCTTATATATACAACAAAATTTTTCAGCGAAGGGGTTCGGATAAACTCCCTTCCGCCCTCCTAAATCCGCCCCCGGCACCCACAACCACCACTATGCACCATCACAAGCTCCAAACACATAATTTTTTATAAATGTTTAGTTGATATACTATTGGATTAATTTATTATTTTATGTGAATTTTATATTTATAATTTTCAAAAAAGGCAAATTTTGTATATTCAAATGTTGAGAAAACAAAATCTTAATTATTTAGTATTCAGATCTTAATATAACATCTTAATTCATATATGTACTCAAATTTAAACCTTTAAATTGTAGTGCACATCTTAAATTTAGATGCATATTGAGATTCAAACATGTTAATCTATATCTATATCTATATTATATTGAAAGTACGAAGGCCTTAATAAAATATTGTTCGCCTTTTTTATCCTTAATAAGTGTATTCAAAGTTGGATAAAATTGTAAATACAAGTGTACTTTATTTGGAGAAAAGATAAAATTACCTATAATAAAAAGGGAAAAAAAAGAAGAGAATAAGTGGAGAACTCCTTCTTCAATTAATATATGTAACAAAGAGTATTGTCTTAGGTTAAAAACGGAAGGAAAAAAAAAGCATTAATAGGAGAATAAATAGGAAATATTTAATGTCCTTAGGAGAGGTCAAAATTTTGCTAGGTCCAAAAGGAAAAAATAACAAGAGAAATAAGTAAGAAACACATTATTAATTAATATCCCTATTAAAAAGCACTAAGAGCTGTCAGTTAATATACTTTATTTTTTGTGAGATACTAGGGTTTAATTTCCTGATTGGTTAATGAATTCATCAACCTAATACGTTTGTTGATAGACTTCTTAAATAGAATTTTAAAATCAAAACCATAGAATAAGAAGGAGCTGAAGCAATATTAAAACTTAAATACACATTCAAATTGGTTATTCAAGAGAACTTTTATCTATTGCATGATCCTTGCTTTTTAAATTGGATCGCTTTTTTTTTTAAGTATTCTTTTTATGTTCTTTTTACTATACCTTATCAATAGTTTGATATTTTTGTTAAGGTTGGTGAAGTCTTAACCATTGATTGCTATTTAGTGTTTTTGCTTCTATTTATTATCTATTTTTATTTTCTTAACTTGATATTGTCTGATCCATATGTTTTCATCCTCCGAATTTTAGGCTGCGGATTCTAGATGATAGAAGCTTTCAGATGCTTTGAAACTAGCATAACAAAGTATATCGAGGTAAATTCTTTTTTTTTTTATGTTCCTTACTTCCTTACCATCCACCTTCGTGCTTATGTGGGTAATATTTAAGAATTTAAGTGACATAAGATTTTATTTATAATCTTTTCGTTAGAATTTATTTATAATTTTTTATAATTATTTGAATTATATAAAATAACAATAACTCCTTAATCTATTTGCTGCGCAAGAAGAAAAACTAAATATCTATTTCAATCTATTATTTATCAAGATACAATGATTAAATTGATATTTGTATGATCTTTTTTAAAATTAGAAAATAATTAAATAAAAATATATTAATTCTTAGCTGGTTAAAATTATATTTTTCCATAATACCCTGTTGAATCTTGATAAACTGGTCTAACCCTAAACCCGAAGGAAAACTAAAAAATAAAAAGAGAAAAATGGGAGTAAAACTAAAGTTGGTACTAAAAGTCCTGAATAGCTAAAGAGCACTTGAGGGAAATCTAGTCAATTGCCCTTTTCATTCTTACTCCTCTTTTATCTAAACGTTTTCTTTTATTTTTATTTGATCCTCCTATTTTCATGATATTTAGTGCTTTTAATTCATTAGTATACAATTTACAACATCAAATTAGCAACCACTCTTACACAGAATTTTCTCATGAATTTTATCTATTAATTATTTAGTACGTTTTTTTGGTTCACCTTTGGACTATATGCAAATTGGAGAATGCAAAGCTTCATTAAGGCCAAATAGTGGTGCATGTATATATGTGTTTGTACAGTTTTAAGGTACATGCTATTATGGTTTAAAATTATATGATAATTTTGTAATTTTGTTGTAAAAAGACTATAGACGTGCAATATCGCCATCAAAAGCAAAGTATATTACTGATTATTTTGTTTCTAGTACAAAGGATTATGACTAAAATATGACTATGCTTTTGATTATATTGTCTTCTCAATTTCTCTGCTATCATTTTTATTATATTTGCGTATGAATATGTTTAATATTTTATATCATAAAAGTTGTGATTATTTATTTATTTTATTGTAAAAAAAAAGATAAAAATATATACAACACGAAAAAGATGCATGAAGCTATTAAAAGGTCTCCCATTATGCGAATCTTTTTTTAAAATTTAGTTTTGATTATATATGTATAATAAACATGAGATAATGATTTAGAGAAAAATATTAAAAACTTTGATCAACTAAACATAATGCAAAATAAAGATTGCGTCTAAAAATAAAATTTTATTATTTTTATGAAATTTATTTTATATTTTTAATTTTTATTTTATAACTCAAGTAAATTACTAACTACTTATGTCATTTTAAAAATATATATATTTATAATATAGGATACATGCGCAACACGCGTACCCTAATACTAATCTTAATAAATAAAAAATAACACCTAAATCTCCAACTATCCCTTGATCCAAATAAATAAAAAAATAACACCTAATACCCCAGGCCAAAACGGGTAAGGTTCGGCCATTTGAACTCATCAAATGTGCCTTCAGCTCCAAAAGAGCATTTCTCTCTTCATCCAAACAACAATTCCCCACAAATATCATCAGAGAGAAAATACACAACCATAACTTAATATTCCCCATATCCTTCATCCGATCCCCACTAGTAGTAGTACTCTACTAATTTTTCTCTTTTCAATTATATATATTTTCAGTTACTGTAGAAGAAAAATTTCTTTGGAAAACAAAAGAGTAAAGCAGTGCATATCAATTTAGAGCCACAAAAGAGTTGATAATATGGTTGTCCCTGGTCTATGGCAGTATTGGAGATTCTCACTTGCAAAAAACGTTTTTGATTTTTAGCTTTAAGTCAAGGTCTTCTAATTTTTGATGATATGACGAATCCCACTATTTCCTTCAGATATGTCCCATTTCATACTAATCTACTAAGAATAGAGGTTATTGTATGGGACATAGTTTGATCTCACAACAATCAATTAGATTAACCGTTCCTCTCGACTAGAACAAACGTTATAGGCGCCGAGATCGCCCCAACCAAGAATACTATCTGTATCCGCCTAGAGCCTTGGCCGGGGTCGATGCTTTCCGGGTACGCCTGAAATAATTTCCTAATGTGGGTCCGGCCTCCAAGAAAGTCAACTCGTACAGCAGACGTCTATAAATACAATGGCAGGCATCAGAAAGCGGGTTCCACTCTCCCCATGCGGCCTCTAAAAAATATAGAGTAAAACACAGAGTGAGAACCCAAGACAAAGAACAGAATAACGGTAGATCTCACAAAACATGATTGTAAAGATCTGAACCTCTTCATGGAGAGGCAAATTAACTCATTATCAAGAATAAAGATCACCAATATTTTCTACTGTCCATACAATTATTTCTATTATCTTTTCCCTGTTAGATTTCAGATATGTTACGACCTGCTATGATTGGCCTTTCATTTTTATTGATTGTCTTGAATTTATAAATTTTTGTAAACATCTTGAGTCAAACAGTTATCTGTATATCCATTAATGTAAAGTTCAACAAAATATGGTTGAACAGTCTTTATGAGTTGAGCTAAAAAGAAACATGTGCCCCTATGCATATGTCCTTGGGTCACTCGGGACAAATGTAAGGAAGACTTAGTGTGAGATATAAGGATATTTAATCTAAGTATTAAATGTGGCATTACTTGCCCAATGTTTGATTAATATTAAAAATCAAATGTCGTATTATTAATACTTATATGACTTACATATACATGACTTTAGAGGGAAACCAATTGAAGAAATACCAAATGAATGAATAATTTAGAAAAAAACTCTCACTAAGCTCGGTGCTCTCGGCGCATATTAGGCTAATATGCATTGTTTGTGATTAACTACGCCTAGACACACTCTCCGCGCATGTTAAAACTCCAACGGAGGCAAAAAATACTAGTTGGAAGATAGCACGTACTCAGTGAAAGAGTCTACATGTACACGTTTATGTTGTAGCAATGCAAAACATGAAAATATGGTTTCTCGTAAAGAAAGATGCGAACCCTCTTGTTTGCTCTTACTTCACCTGCATAAAATGATAGGCAGATGGTATCTGCATAAAAGATCAGTCAATAGAAAAGCATTTTTTGTATCTTAAAATGACAACCAGGTAAATGTAACATAGAAAAATTGGTTAGATTTCCTTCAGAATATTGTGAAAATTTCGACCAGACTTGCAGCCACGATAATTAACCATAAAAAGAAGAGGAGATTGTAGCTAGATAGAAAATTAATCAGCAGATATAATTCAAGATCATACAAAGTACCAAACCATGGATCTACAAAAGTCAATCGAACAATAAGGTAAACGTCCGAGTGTCTGGGACGACAAGACACTGTAACCCTGCTTTCAATACAGATCAAAATCAACCGACCACTGTAGTGTACCACCAGAGGCGCGCATTAGGCCTTGCCTTTACTAGCTTGGAGAGACTGAATCTTTTGTTGTAACTTCAGAATCTGGAAAATGACATGTATATCAACAACCAAATGAATCAGGGCAATACAAACAGTGGACTGAACTGCACAAGGCACCTAATGATTTTAGCAGAAAGCAAGACAAATCACCAAACAAACTAGATTTTTTCAATATTTGATATTAAATTTTCAAACTACAGCCTCAATATACGTGGAAATCATAGTTGAACAGTTCAGTTCCCTAACCGACTGGAGTTGGATAACATCGCAGCCTAGGGGATTCAGTAAATGATCAGGAGGTACATTAAAAAAACAGAGGCCAAAGAGTGAAAAATATTGATGTCAAGTAAATAGGGAAGAGAACACCTGAACTTGTCCTAACATAAATGTAAAGTGCCAGCCCTTTTTTTCCGTGTGGCAAAAGGGAGAAGGGAGAGAAAAGAAGAGGAAACTGAAAGTCTAAAAAACGTTATTAGAATATATGCTCTTGAAAAAATATCATACACAAAAATGTCATTTCTAAGCACTTTTCTCAATTTTCCTACTAATCCAACGTATATTTAGAAATCAGACCTCCATATGCTACCCAACCAAACAGGATGATGAGTAATATTTCCCTTAATATATAAAAGAACCAGAAATCAGCTAGGCCAATTCTAATTGCAACTGCGGAACTCCCACAAACTTACTTTATATGACGACACTATGATAAGACGAATGAAACTACTAGTTTATATCGATAGGAAGATTTTTATTGTTTGTTCATACTAGCAAAACATCTTGGACTCACACAAAAAACTGAAGTCGTGCACTAAATCTCTAAGAAATCTGACTCAGAAGATTGTTATATGGACTTGAGCCTTCCACCGAAATCTCAGCTCCTTCCAAAGATAAAGGTAAAGTAGTTTATCCAACGGAGTGTAAGAAGGCCATTTATAAGAGCTCTACATTGACTCGATTTACTTAGCCTCTTGCTACGTCCTCCAAAATCTTGAAAACAGTTTGCAAATATAAAGTTTCTAATCCTGGACAGGATTCAAAGGAATTCCAAGAACTGGGTAAATGGAAACAGATAAAATAATAAAACAAGAAAATGAATGATGTAGAAACTCCAGTGTGAGATCTGATCATGCTTTAGCAATTTCTAAGAGATTTTTCAGGTACAACAAAACTCTCTGGGTCTTTCTTAATCACCGCTGACAGAATTCTCTACCCAAATAACAATTAAGCAGGTTTGAGCACGTTGACTCTCTTGATTCAACATATAGGCGGCAGTGGCGGACACATGTAAACTTTACCATTGACAAATTAATCGTAAATTGATTCAGAAACAAAAGGGAGTAAAATGTTCCCTTTTAATGTAATTTTCGACCAAGAAATTCCGATAAAATTATTTATAATACTAGCTGCAATTTGTTACTCCATAGTCACTGTAAAGCAGCAAATCTAAGAGAAATGTGCTCATACAATGAATAAAGTCTAAGCCAAGCAAATTTTTTCATCATCGCTACAATTTTCCTTGTAGTTCTTAAAACATCAAATTGATAGTCATAGTAGAAGTTATCACTTTGTGCAGAATGAGGGGGAAAAAAGATAATACGTAAATTGAGAAGTGAACCAACCGTTTCCTTTTTGCTGTTCTGCTTTTCTTCCAAGTCTTGAAGAGTACTATCTAATCGCTTTCTGTTAAATGACAGAATGAGAGTAATCACTACATGACCCAAAAACTGTAACAACTAACAAGAACTACTGAAGCATCAAAGGAAAATTAAATGTTTTATTATCTACTGACTACCATTTGCTGCTTAAATTTACTAAATACACTTAGAAATGCACAATCTTTATAAGACTTCCTGGAAAACCAAACAAAAAAAAAAAAAGCCATGTTCAGCTCATGCATTAATATCAAAACCATGCACTAAACTCTTCAGTGCGTCCTGGTACAAGTCTTGGGTAACAAGTACCTGTTTGAAGGGTTGGGTTTTGCCAAAGCACTAAATTCTAGGACAAGGAATCATGGATAAAATAAGGATATGCATCCGTTCTCCACTTTTTTCTACAAAAAGTAGTCCTACTTTCAAGTCAAAAACTTTGGGATGGGGTGCGTGGGGGGGGGGGGGGGGGGCAATTGTCGTAAGCCTATTTGGACCATATTCCGTTAATTTGGTTCCCTAAGGATGGTAATGATTACGAGGATACGACATACATGATAAAAGCAAATAGTAATCATTCAACAAGTGAGCTCAGAGTTCATCTCATTTTTTTCTTCCACAGAGCACCCATTACTATAAACATAGATATGTTGTCTTTTTAACTTGGCAGACTGCAACAAAAAACCAAATGAATGGAATACACTCAAAGGGGGTAATCCTACAAGCTTCAAAAGCTGGTTGCAAAGCATGGACACAACATTTTTAGGATGATTTGGTAAAAAGATGATGACAGACATGAATATGTTCAGCACCTGTGTAGTCCTGACTCCTGACTACTTTATCCTCTACACTATGTCACGTAGAGTTATAGGTGTCCTTATGTGGAGATATAGTAACTAAGGCACCATAATTCCAGATTTCAACCAGTTTTTATACTCGTTGCCTCGGTGTTCAACAATTGACTTTCTAAAGTCATAAGAGATTCTTAGTAGCGATATATGGAACTTTCAACAAAAACAAAATCTGAGTGAAGTTCCAGCAGGGGAAAGAAAAGAGCTGTTGGCTGCTGGGACAGTGTAGTCGATCTGCCACTTAACATAGTAGAATTTTCACTTTGTGTCTGTTATCTAAAGGCAACACAAACTTAACTGGAAAGTCTATAATTCTTTCAGCAATTAAATAGACCGTCTACAGATTGGATACCTAGAATTGATATAGGTAACCCAACTAATTTATGATTGAGCATAGTTGATCGATTTATACGACCATACAGTTTTTGTACTGCCAACAATAGCTACTACCAATAGGCAATATAACTAACCACTAGTGCAGCAATATTTTGATTATTTCCTACCTCCCCCACCCCACCCCACCCCCAGGATTTCAAGTAACAGCTTAAATGGTGACACACATGAGAACTTCATCAAAAAATGGTGACATGCATGAGAAATAAGCTTGTAGCCTTCCCTGATAATTTCACAATGTTTTAAATCCTTAAAGCGCGCTAAGGAATATCAAAGATATTGTTTTGTGTGCCAATAAAGGCAATGGACAAGGAAAATAATCTACGAACCATGTTAATATACATGTAACATGGTTCAGAATACAAACATAGCTGTTATAATGCCCCCATCCCAGTAATCAACATTCCGATTGCAAAGCCAAAGAGAACAGCTAAGTGTAATGGGGGTCACGACAAATTTCATCTTAAACACAATAAAGATAAGTTTTGTCTAATAACTTGTGTTGATTGACACCTATATTAACTCCATTACACATTTGGACCGGCTAAATTCTAACAAGAATTTCGAGAATACCCGCAAGAACTCAAGTTAGGGCTTGGCTAGTCGGAAGAGGTAATTTCTTCACCCCATTCTGGAATATAATTATGAGTTGGGTATTTGGAAGGAATGGTGAAGAAGAAATTACTATTTTATTGAAGTTCTAAGAAAGATCTTGAAATTGGTTATGTTCAAGCTAGCGCTAAATTGAGGAAGAAGATGAATAGTGTGGATCGGCTTTATATGAACCGGCGATTTTTTTGCGGGAGGGATTTCTAATGAAGCGACTAGACTCCATAACACACATAATGGACCAATTGGAGCTAAAAATCGACCTTCAACGGAAAAATATGAATTTTTTGGAAACTTTATTGATTAAATTAGTATTGTTGTGATACTTAATTGATGAATATAAGGCATTGTGTAGATTGAAGTTGTTTGGATCAATCCATTCGTTCTTTAACATTTGGAGCTAACGGTTGGTAAAGTAAAGAGAGTTTGAGATATGCCGAGCTTCAAATTTCCTGTGTGTTTTCGAAATTGACTCCTGCTTTGAAATTAATATTTCAAATAAGATTCCATGCTATGAATTATTTATAGATATCAAGTGTGACAAGCAGCGTTCGAATCATTAAGATATCTGAAATATTTTTTTAGATATAAGCGTGGCAAGTGTCGTTATAATCATTAAGGCATATCAAGTGTTATTTAACTTGTAATCTCAATGTCTAAAAAAGGCTTGATGCACTAAGCTCCCGCTATGCTCCACGGAAGGTCCGGACTACAGTGTCTATTATCACCAATCAAAATTTTCTCTACGGTAGGCCATGGCATATCAGGGTACAACCACATGCTCGATCTTCCTCCCGACCAGATAAGCAATGGCGGGGTACAGAACCCACAGAATCGATCTTTCTCTCGACCGAATAAGCACTGGTACATTGGGGTACAGAACTCACGATCACTATCTTCCTCTTGACAGGATAAGCATTGGTATGTCGGGGTATAGAACCCACGAACCTGATCTTCTTCTTGACCGAATGAGCTATGGTACACTAGGGTACAAAACCCATAGATCTTCATCTCGACCAGATGAGGAATTACAACAATAGCATTTGCAATTTTCTTTTTATTTTCATTTCATAAGCCATGGCATTTGGCTGAATCCCATTCATTAAATCTAAGTCTTTCACTTTACTAATTTAATGAAAACCAAGAGCAAAGGGTTTCGACATTCTTTTAGTTAATATCATGCTATGAATTTGTAATCAACAAACCATAATATACTGCAGGATACCCCATGAATTTCATAATAGCCATAGCCCATAAGTACTTCTATAAAGTTCAGGACATAGCCATTTAGACATTTTTGTCATTTAAACCCAACCAAAGAGCAAACCATGCAAACTTGTCCCATAAATCCATGGAATCTCATTTGAGATATTATTTTCCAAGCACGAGTTAATTTAAAAACACATAAGAAGTTTTAAAGCTCAACATATCTCAAAGTCATTTTACTTTACCAACTGTTAGCTCCAAATGTTAAAGGTCAGACCGACCCAAACGACGCAATCTACATAAACGAAATCATATTCATCAACCAAGTATCACAGTGATACTAATTTAATCAATAAACTGTCTTGCACTATTCTAAAAGTTTCCAAAAAAATCCATATTTTTTTATTGAAGGTCAATTCTTTATTTTTAGCTCCAGTTCGTTCATTATATATGTTATGGAGTCTAGTCGATTCATTAGAAACCCAAACAACATCGTTTATATAAACACAAAGCTATTCATTTTCTTCCTCAATTTAGCCCTAACTTGGATGAAATCCATTTTATGACCTCACATAGAAGTTCAATAAAATGGTAATTTCTACTTCATACCTTCCAAATACTCAATAGTCAATCCATAATTATAGTCAAGAATGGGATGAAAAGATTACCTCTTCCAAAGCGAGCCCTAACTTGAGTTCTTGTGGGTGTTTTAGAAATTCTTATTGGAATTTAGTCAATCCAAATGTGTAATGGGGCTAATATAGGTGTTAACTAACTTTAATTAACACAAAATGTAAGACAAAACTTACCCTGAATTTGCTTAAGATGAGATTGGCCACATACTTAACTATTTTCTTTGGCTTTGTATGGAAATGTCGATTATAGTGGGTGAGACCATATATGAGTTGTAGCTTTGGACCTCGCTTAGTAGGGATAAGTTGATCTTTTGATGTCCATTTCATGACCCAAGTAATGGGTTTATATAAAACCACACTGATTGCAACACAAATCTTACTTTTGTAACTCACTTTCTAACTAAGGAAAGAGATATGTATAGAGGTTGAATTTGCCCCCTTTGTTGGCGATATAGTGTGCCACAAGTTCATCTGGTGTGGCTCTTATGCACTTGGTAGAATATTGTCATATAAACTTTGGCAAAATTTCAATTAGCATGCGATGGGTACAATCCATGCACCCCATGAATTTCCAATTTTGACTTTTTTGTGATTTCTTTTCCATTTTCAATACAATTAAACATTCATACCCCATCCATGTACCCCATACCATGTTACACGTATACTAACGTGTTTGTAGAATATTCTTCTTGTCTATCATCTTTATTGGCACGCAAAACAATATATTTAACATTCCTTAGCGCGCTCGCTCTTAGGACTTAAAACTTTATGACATTTTCATGGACGCTATCCCTCACTTATGCATTTGATACTTTATATATGTATAACTCTATCACTACCAAATGACGCATTGAGTATCCATACTCAAACATCATTTATTTAATGGTGCCAGGTTTAGCGGTCGGTTTGATGCCAGATCGTCAATGCACGGGCTACGATTCCGGCACCTTCATTACTCTTAGTGAACCCAATTTGATATCGTAGGATTCATATTGATGTATTTCCATTGTCTTCTTTTTGTATCGTGCAAGCTTTTCTGGTAACTTATTATTTCGTTTGTAGCATCATATTGGCTTCATAGATGAAATTTGTATTCTTTTAGGTATGGGCACTCGTATGGCATTCGAATGGCGTTTTTAGTTATGTCTTGTGATACGATATGTCTCACTTTAATTCAAATGGCAAGTATCTCGCTTTACTCAGTTAATATTGTAATTATTTAAATGAATTGAGATACAAGGGTACGAATTGGGTATTTAACATGTCATATAGGTTCGCTTGATCTTGGTGGCAGGTACCGAGTGTCGGCCACGTCTCACCCCATTCTTGGAGTGTGACTAAGGGTGTTAAACCGGCCGGATCTGCCCGGTTCCGGACCGGCCCGGACCGGCTAAAAGCGGAACCGGCCCGGACCGGTTAAAGGGGGCTGGGTTGGGCTGGGTTAAGGGAGACATGCGGGTTGCACCATTCACATTTGAAATACCGGTTACCCGGACCGGTACAACCCGTTAGGTGAACAGTGTTGGTAAACCGGTTAACTAGCCTTGCCCGGACCGGTTTAATGGTAAAAAAAAAATTTAAAATATGGGCCCAGATCTGACCGTTGGCAACTGTCTATTTCAGAAAATGGTCGTTGCCCAACGGGTGAATTGCACAATTAGCCCAATTTTGGGTTTTTTTTTTGTTTAAATTAACCCCCCTTTCAAAAACCATTGGCAACTGTCTTCCACATTTTTTCACTCATCTCTCAATTCACATATTTTCTCATTCTTCAATCTTCATTCTTCACCTATTAAAATGCAATCAACTATTCTTTTTTTTTTTTTTTTTGGAATTTAATTTATCGTAGTATTTATTTTTTGAAGTTTGAACAATTGAACTTCAAAATAGGAATAATTGACGTTTCTTCGTAATAACATTGGAGTTGTGAAATCATCAAGTGCTCAATTTATTGTCGAATTCGATGCACTCCATCCAACTCTCTCTTATTTACTATTTTATTTGCATATTTATTTGCTTTGTTGTTAGTAGTTAAAGTTTTACAATATGTTTAATGCTACAAAAAAAGTTTGTAACAAGGTTATTAATCGGAAAAATAAAAAAAGAGGTAGTACTTGAGCTTCAGCATCTGGTAGTAAATTAAATACCTCTCCAAATATTCCTGAAATATTACCCGATAATAATATAGATTATGAACAATTGCAGCCCGGTTCCGGACCAGCCCAGACCGGCTAAAACCGGAACCGTCCCGGACCAATTAAAGGGGGCTGGGTTAGGGGGGACATGCAGGTTGCACCGTTCATATTTGAAATACCGATTACCCGAACCGGTACAACCCATTAGGTGAATAGTGTTGGTAAACCGGTTAATTGGCCTTGCCCGGACTGGTTTAATGGTAAAAAGAAAAAATTAAATATGGGCCCAAATCTGACCGTTGGCAACTGTATATTTCAGAAAATGGTCGTTGCCCAACGGGTTAATTGCACAATTAGTCCAATTTTGGGTTGTTTTTTTTCAAATTAACCCCCCTTCAAAAAACGTTGGCAACTGTCTTCCACATGTTTTCACTCATCTCTCAATTCATATATTTTCTCATTCTTCAATCTTCAATCTTCCCCTATTAAAATGCAATCAACTATTTAGCTTTTTTTTTTTTGGAATTTAATTTTTCATAGTATTTATTTTTTTAAGTTTGAACAATTGAACTTCAAAATTGGAACAATTGACGTTTTTTCGTGGTAACATTGGAGTTGTGAAATCATCAAGTGCTCAATTTATTGCCGAATTCGATGCACTCCCTCCAACTCTTTCTCTTATTTACTATTTTATTTGCATATTTATTTGCTTTGTTGCTAGTAATTAAATTTTTACAATATGTTTAATGCTACAAAAAGAGTTTGTAACAAGGTTATTAATCGGGAAAATAAAAAAAGAGGTAGTACTTCAGCTTCAGCATCTGGCAGTAATTTAAATACCTCCCCAAATATTCCTGAAATATTACCCGATAATAGTATAGATCATGAACAATTGCAGGAAGATTTTAGTATAGACGATAATGAATTAGAAATGAAAGATGAGATACTACTTACACCTAGTAGTGTTGGAGCTGCTAGCAGGAGTGGTGGTCGTGGTGCTAGTAGTAGACCACTTGTGGCCCCGACTAGTAATCGTAAAAAAAGAAGGTTTGGAAATTTTTTGAGGAAATAGAAGGTACTGATAGAGTGAAATGCAAACTTTGTAATGATACTTTTGGGAGGGGGGCAATTATGGGGGCCTGGGAAACTTAGTAGACATATGGGAATTGAGCATCCTGTAGAATGGGGATCTGATGGAGATAAAAATCAATCAACTCTAAACCCTACTACTGGTGGTCTTGTGAAATATGATAAAATGAAGGATCGTGAAGAGTTAGCAAAAATGATTGCTTTGGATTGTCTACCTTTTTCTTTTGCTTCTTCATCATATCTTATTATGTATATTCAAAGGATTTACAATCTTTTATTTAAAGGTATCCCTAGAAGTACTTGTAGAGCTGATATCTTTAGACTTCATTGACAGACCAAACATACATACGTTATTTGTTTAGCCACCTTCCTTGTAGAGTTTCTCTAACTTCTGATATTGGCCATCTTGTTAATGGAAATGATTATTTGACAATTACATGTCAATGGATAGATAATACTACTTGTATGCAAAAACGTATTATCGCTTTTAGATACGATGATGATCAGTCATACTGTTGCGCTTATAAGTAGTACTATTTGTGAAGTTGTTGAATTTTATAATCTCAAGAAAAAGTATTGTGTATGTCTTTGGATAATGCTTCTAACAATAATGCCGCAATTTCAATATTAAAATTGCATTTGCAACCACCTCTTGTTGAAATTTTTCATGTTAGGTGTGCATGTCATGTTTATAATTTAATTGTCAAAAGTGGCCTTGACTTATTTTCAACTGAGATTACTCATGTTAGAAGAGCAATTGGTCTTATTCGAGGAAATAAAAGACAATCTAGAATAAAGGAATTTAAGAATAAGTGTCCAGTATAACCTTAAATCCAGATTCATGCCAGACGAAATTGTTACTAGATGGAATTATACACATATATTTAAAATGTTGCTACAAATATAGATTCTCAATAACTCAAGTTGCTAATGCGCATTGTACTGATCCAAACCGTATGGTAACAACTACTACTTGGAGGTCATTAATTAATGATGATGTTAAATTTTTACATAAATTTTATACAGCTACTATTGAGTTTTCTTGAGCATATTACCCTACTGTCACTATGACTTTAGTACATATGTCTGAAATTTCTTTTCTACTCTTTGAATTTAAGAAGAAAGAAAAATATAAGGATGTTGTGGAAAAAATGCAAGCAAAATTCAAAAAATATTCTTTCCAATTCCTCCGATTTACTTAATTGGTGATGTTTTAAATCATCCTCTTAAGATGTCTAATTGTCACCAATTAATGAATACTTTATATAGTTATATAGAGATTGGACCAACTGAAATCCCAGATTTATATAATTGTATGAACAAGCTAAATGAATATTTACAACAATTATAGAATTATTATGCAAATGTAATTGATCTACTCGTAGTGTAGGCAATGTTAATCCCCTGTACCACTTCTACTACTATGGATGATGAAGAAGGCCTTGATAGTTTTAATATTTTTCTACATTTTCTAATACTCAAACCAGT
Source organism: Nicotiana noctiflora (assembly GCA_032618575.1). Taxonomy (NCBI): domain Eukaryota; kingdom Viridiplantae; phylum Streptophyta; class Magnoliopsida; order Solanales; family Solanaceae; genus Nicotiana; species Nicotiana noctiflora. The sequence goes on from JASVEL010001119.1 coordinate 233,276, forward strand.
AGCAGGAACATTGATGAACTTCAATTCTACTTGCAGAAGCAAAAAAAGCCTCGCATAAAGGAATTCACCGTTGGGATGGTGGCATAAGAATGGAAAGCAATTTCCTGTTCTTTTCGCTATGGCTCGGGACGTGTTGAATGTGCCAATTTCAACTGTTGCATCAGAGAGTGCATTTAGCCAAGCAAGACAACAACTTGAAGATACCCGTCACTCATTGGGAAGCAATTTTAGAAGTTTTAGTATGTTTCAAAGATTAGATTAGATCGGAACGAAGAAATCAAAGACGTGAAGATGTTGATAGACCAGAAGACGAGGAACTTGGAGATACATTAACACATGGTAACCCATCCGGATTTAACTCCAGAAGAAGGTCACTCAGTTCATATTAATTATAAATAACTTACTAAGGCAATGCAAAACCTTTGAATTTACTCTTTTTTGGTTAATTTACTTGTTAAATGTAAACCTTTCAATTTGTAAGTTTGAATTTTGAAATAAATGAAACACTTGCAATTTATAAGTGCAGCTTTTTTCTATCTTCTCTGTATTCTTTATATTAATATTTTGTATTAATATAACTTACAATAATTATACAAAATACAAAAAAAAATACACTAAACCTGGCCCGACCCGTTAAACACGGTAAACCCCAACCCGTAACCGGCCCGGACCATAACCCGTATGGGTACAAAAAGATTCCAACCCAGCCCGGCCCGACCCACCCGTTTAACACCCTTAGGTGTGACAGAGCTATGGATGGAAAAGCCAGCAGAAAACTATGTCCTAACTCCAGATGTTTTTACAATCATAGGATTTAATAATACAGAACCCTCACTTACTAAATTATGAGTACCAGTAATTGGAATAAATAAATATTCACTTCCAACATTATAGCATAGCCATGTGAAAGCCTTTTGTTACTTGCGGAACTTGTATCTGTTTATTTTTTTATAAACTTGGTAGAGCTTTTATAAGAGTGAAACCGCTGAAAATCAAGAGAAAACATTATTTTAAGTTGAAAGCTTAAAGAAGACAAGAGGTCAAGTTATAGATTAGCAACTTGAAAGGAAAGGGAAACAGGCGAAAGCTCCTTCGATACAGGTTTTAACAGTTTGGAATCACAATGTAAGGGCATAGACAATGCCAAATCAAACACTAAAACAGACACAACAACTTTAAACATTAGGGGATACAGCATGGATAGGAAAAGAATCTGCACTGAGTTATAAAAACTTAATTGACCCCATGAAATAATATAAATAGTTACTCCAGTCCCAAATTATTTTGCACTTTTCCTCTTTCTAAGAGTGAATTTGATACTCTAAATTCATTTTCCAATTGAGGATAACATTAAGAGATTAAGAAAGTAGATTAATTATGTTACAGATTGAACTTTTCTTTATCAAATGTTAACCAATAGTATAAACAGTCATGGTCTGGTTGATTCTCAAAAGACACCCTTTAGCATCAGCTGCAACTGTTCATTGCCTTTAGCATACTTATTCATCAAAATCCCCACAACAGTACCCTAAATAGTTACTTTGCTATAAGATATCATGTTCTACAGGTTCGCCCCTACCATTAGTTCATCAGCGCCTATAATACAGGGAATTTGAATTTAGTCCTTACAGCACATCTTTCTGTTCCGAAACTAAAACCTCCAGCATAAGGTTTAAAGAAATTGGAATTTGGGCTTCTTTCATATCCTATTTTCATTCAAATATATTTACTCTTCTACATCCAATTTGTGAGAATGCACCTGAGAAAAATATGATATTATTCACATATATTAAACACGATACAATGAGCCCCATATATATATATATATACAAAATATGTCTTACTCCTAATACATATGGGATTAGAGTTATTTGCTCCTATTTACATAACTATCTCCTCAAGCTGGTACATATAAATCATATGTACCGAGCTTGTTACATATGTAGTTAATACGAGGACCAGTGAGGAACTTGGTAAAAATATTTACAAGTTGATCATTCGACTTCACAAACTTTGTAGCAATATCACCCGAAAGTATCTTTTCTCTGACAGAGTGACAGTCAATCTCAATGTGTTTAGTTCTCTCATGGAATACTGGATTTGACGCAATATGAAGAGCAGCTTGATTATCACACACAAGTCCCATCTCACTAATCTCACCAAATTTCAACTCCTTAAGCAACTGTTTGATTAAAATTAGCTCACATGTCACTATAGCCATCGCTCGATATTCTGCTTCTGCACTAGACCGAGCAACCACATTCTGTTTCTTGATCTTCCAAAACACCAAATTTCTTCCTACTAAGACGCAACATCCAGACGTAGAACGTCTATCAGAAGGTGATCCTGCCCAATCAACATCTAAGTATCCAACGATCTGCTTATGGCCTCGATCCTCAAACAATAAACATTTGCCTGGAGCTGATTTTATATACCGAAGAATGCGAACAACTGCATCTCAATGACTATCATACGGAGAATCCATAAACTGACTCATAACACTCACAGGAAAGGAAATGTCAGCTTTTGTCACTATAAGGTAATTTAATTTACCAACCAACCGCCTATATCTAGCAGAATCGCTAAGAGGCTCCCATGTCCTAGCAGAAGTTTAGAATTCCGATCCATCGGAGTGTCAACAGGTCTACAACCTATCATTCATGTCTCCTCAAGAATATGTAAGGCATACTTTCGTTGTGAGATCACAATCCCTGAGCTACACTGAGCGACCTCAATACCCAGAAAATATTTTAGTTTGCCCAGGTCCTTAGTCTGAAAGTGTTGAGAGAGATGTTGCTTCAATTTAGTAATACCATCATAATCATTGCCGGTAATAACAATATCATCAACATAGACCACCAGATAAATACAGAGACTCGAAGCAGAGTGCCCATAAAACACAGAGCGATCAGCTTCACTCTGAGTCATGCCAAACTCCTGGATAACTGTGCTGAACTTACTAAATCAAGCTCGAGGAGACTGCTTTAGACCATAAAGTGACCGGCGCAAGCGACATAGAACGCCACGAGACTCCCCCTAAGCAATAAACCCACGTGGTTGCTCCTTATAACTTCATCCTCAAGGTCACCGTGTAAAAAGGCATTCTTAATGTCCAGCTAATAGAGAGGCCAATGGCGAACAGCATCCATGGATAGAAAAAGGCGGGCTGATTCTACCTTAGCCACGATAGAGAAAGTATCGTTGTAATCGAGCCCAAATATCTGAATATATCCCTTGGCAACAAAACGGGCCTTAAGGCGATCAATCCCGCCATCTGGACCAACCTTCATTGTATATACCCATCAATAACCAACAGTAGATTTACCTGAAGAAAGAGGAACGAGCTCCCAAGTACCACTCATATGTAAAGCAGACATCTCATCAATCATAGCATGTCGCCATCCTGGATGAAACAGTGCTTCACATGTAGACTTAGGGATGAAAACAGAGGACAAAGAAGATATAAAAGCATAATAGGGTGATGACAAACAATGATAACTTAAATCGACATAATGGGCTTTGGATTAAGGGTGGTCTGTATACCTTTCCGAAGTGCAATCGGTGTACTAGGAAGAGACAAATCCGAGTAGGAGCAGGGTCAGGTCCAGGACGTGAATCAGCTGAGCCTGATGTTGGGTGTAGACGACAATGATATGTCAAGAATGGTGTTCCTGTGGCGGGGAGTCTAGGATGAGCCACACTAGACTCCCAAACGGTTGGAATGCGTAAGATTTATGTGGTGAAAGGTAAAGGAGGAGCTATAGTAAACTCCTTAAAGGTCGGTATAGGTAAGACCTCAGATATATCAAGGTGGTCAAAATGGTCAGAAGAGGTAAAGAAAGTTTTAAACTCAAAAAATGTGACGTCAGATGACATAAAGTACCTACGAAGATCAGGTGAGTAACAACGATATCCCTTCTCAATACGAGAATAACCAAGGAAGACATACTTGAGAGTACGAGGAGCTAACTTATCTTTCTAGGGACTAAGTTATGAACGAAACAAGTGCTCCCAAAAATACGAGGGGAACAGAGTATAAGGATGACTAGGGAAACAATACTGCATATGGAATCTAATTCTGGATGGGAGATGAAGGCTTCCGATTAACCAAATAATAAGTTGTGAGAACCGCATCGCCCCAAAAACGCGACAGAACATGAGATTCAACGAGAAGTGTGTGAGCAGTCTTAATGAGGTGCCTATTCTTTCTCTCTACAACCCCATTTCGCTAAGGGTATATTGAGAGGATAAATATTCTAAGGCATTATCACTGCGAAAAGTGCGAATAGATATACCAAATTGATTTTTAACTTCAGCACAAAAATTATGGAATATAGAAAACGACTCAGAACGATCTTTCATTAAGAAAATTCAAGTACATCTTGAATGATCATCAATGAAACTAACAAAATAATGAAATCTCAAAGTTGAACTGACTCTACTAGGACCCCATAAATCAGAATGAACTAAAGAAAAAACACTCTGCATGACTCTCAATACTACGAGGAAAGGAGGCTCGGGTATGTTTCCCGAGCTGACATGACTCACACTCTAATGTAGATAAATTAAACAAACTCGGCACCATCTTCTGAAGCTTGGATAAGCTTGGATGACCGAAACATCTGTGAATTAGGTACGAGGATCTGTAACTAGACATGCCTCGAAAGAATTAAGTGAGTTAAGGTAGTAAAGGCCTTCTGATTCAAGTCCAGTTCCAATCGTTTGTCCCGTACTACGGTCCTACATAATAAAGGAATCATCAATAAAATATACCACAATGGAGGGCACAAGTCAAACGACTAATAGATGCAAGATTAAAAGGATAGTCAGGGACATAGAGAACGGAATCTAGAGTGATAGAGGGTAAGGGATTCGCTTGTGGCTCTTTTTGCTTTGGTTTGAGACCCATTGGCTAAAGTAATAGTGGGAAGAGATTGTGAATACGCAATATTTGACAAAAGTGATTTATTACCAGAGATATGATATCAGAAGCGGCTAAGTCCACAACCTATTGTCCAAGAGTATTAGATTGGAAAACACAAACAAAAGAATTACAAACAACAGAAGTATCAGTCTGAGCAATAGAGGCTATTTGTGGATATGTCTGCTTAATTGATCGATACTGAAGGAACTCATTATACTCCCCCTCAGATAAAGAAAATTCCTAGTTACTTGTAGTCTCGATCTGAGCAACATCAGTATTTTTGGGTGGGCGACCATGTAAAGAATAGTACACATCACGAGCGTGTCCAAATTTATGATAATAAGAGCAACTGGGTCTAGATCTTCCAAAACGACCTCCTCGTCTATTCTCCATAGTATGAGATGCCCAATTATCCACTGTTTGAGATGCGAGAGCAGAAGAGTCATGTGTCTGTGATGAGATCATTGGGTGACTTGGTGATGTAGCAAGGCAAAGTAATCGAGAGAATAATTCATCAACTGTGGGGACAATCACACTAGCCAAAATCTGATCGCGTACTGAGTCAAGATCATTAGGAAGCCCAGCAAGAGTAAGAACTAGAAACATCTTTTATCGTTGCTCTTGCTGCTTTTCAACACTAGCAAAAACTGGCATCAACTTCTCAAATTCCTCCAGGACTGCCTATACTTGTCCCAAGTAAGTAGGCATATCTAATTCATGTTTCTTTAAGTTTGTCATCGGCGATATCACATCATAGAAATGAGATATATCATTAGTGTATAACAAATAACCATGTCTAGACGAAACAAGGACATCAACTTGGAATCAATAGATCGCCACAGAATACTGCATAATTGAGCATCGATCTTCTCCCAAAGTGCTTTGGCCTTTTCATCTCCTTCACTAGACTTCGTGATTAGAAGATCTTGAACACCTTGACCTTTACACCACAACTCGACAGACGAAACCCAAACTAAGCAGTTTGAACGTCCCATTAAAGGTTTTGAGGTAATCATAACACCGGAATTGCCAGAACCCAGGTTTTTAGACCAGAAAGCATCGACTCCAGGTCCCAAAGACATTGTTGGATTGAAGTGAGCTCTATAAAATTATCACCAAATAACAGAAACAATCAATTGAAAACTCGCAGAAATGGACGAAGGAGACACTATTTCAGCCGAAAATTGCTATATTTGCGGGAAAAAATCAGTATAGTCGCCGGAAAAACTCAAAGTGGTCGGAATTAAAAAATAAACTTATGGATAGGCTCGGAATTTGAGGGCGATCCAACTGCTCTGAAGGAACATCGTCAAAAACTGCCCGGAAAGTGATCCACGCGCCGACGTGTGGAATAGATCTCGTCGAAAAAAAATTTCTCTAGTCAGCACGTGGAGGCACATGAGATGGTTGCAGGCAAAGGTGTTTGTTGGGGTTTGGTCGCTGGGGTTGGGGGACCTTGTGGTGGTGTTGGTTTTTGCACAACACCGATGTAAATTGGTTTGACAAAAAATAGCCCTAAAAAGGTTGCCTGAATTGAAGCACGGCGATTTTTTTTTTGGCTGGGTTTTCTTTCCCAGATGTTTTCTCACTACTGCTATGATATAATCTAAGAATGCACGGGAGAAAAATATGATATTATTCACATGTGTTAAACACAATACAATGAACCATATATATATATATATATATATATATATATATATATATAACATGTTCTACTCCTAATACATATGAGATTAGGGTTATTTACCCCTATTTACGTAACTATTCTAACACAATTGAAGATATGATATGCTATGTCAACTAGAGCAAGTCCAAGTCATATTTCACATAATCTGCTTAATGAACTATGTCGCTTCTGTTTCTTTACTGAACCTCAGTCCAGCAATATAAGAGCCGATAAAACCCACATAGAAGACCATAACTTAAGAATAAAGGCTTAGATAAATAAGAAGAACATTGAGTCAAGATATCATGGACAATGTCAAATGAAAGAGGGTATTAAGTTATTATTAAGAAATCCCTAAAACTTTAATAAAAAGATTTTGCTTAAGCCCTTGCAATTCTTTTACTAATTGAAGAATTAGTAAGAACTACTTTACAACAACAACTGCTACTCCTTAGTCCCAAACAAGCTAGGGTTAGCTATATGAATCATCACTTATCACGTTAGTCCATTCAACTATTTCTTAAACAATCTTAATTTCTCGAAAACCTATTAATTGAGCATACAAAACCTCTTCCTAGAAACAACAATCTTATATACTTCTTCAAGAAAGCAACACTAATCATCAAACCACATTCAAAAATCACAAATTGCCCAAGAAGAAAAAAAGTTTTAAATCAAAATAAATGACATACAGTTCAGCAGAAATATATTCAATTCGCTTTTTGACATTGGCTCTTGCCTCAGCCAAGTCCTGCTTCACAAGCACTGGCCCTATTAACTTGTAAACATTCGCATCTTCATTCAACAGATCCAATTCCTACATACCCAACTCAGCGGAAAAAAAAGTCTCAATATACCAAATATTGCAAAAACCAAACACACCCAAATAAGCATATGAATAATAAAATAATAATAATAATACCTTGAGAACAAGCTCGTTTTCACCTAGTTGAATAGTGTATTTCTTTCTGATTTGGTGGTTCTTTGATATATCTGTAAATACATCACAATTAATATGTGAAGATACAGTTTTCTTTTAGTAAGAAAACAAAAGGGAGGAGGATTAAGGAAGCAAAGATTATGCCTTTTTGAAGTTTGCTAAGATCGTTGGCTTTGTTCTCTAGGTCACGCTGCATATCTCGAAGAGCAGCTGACGAGGCCATTCTTTTATCTTCTTCTGCAATTGGGTTACCTTCTTTTGTGTTGATTTGCTCTCTGCTGCTGGAGGAGTTTTCGGGTTTGGTGAAAGGAGTGCGGCGGCGACCGGGAGCGGGTGGATATTCGTGGAGAGAACCGGAGATTTGCTCGTTTATTTGCGGTGTCAATACTCAATAGTTGAGGAGAAAATATAAATATTGTTTTAGTCCTCCATATTTAGTAGTTGCTCGACTTCAGTCCTTGAGGTATCATAGTTAACTATCTGTTGGAAATAGATTGTGTCAAAATAGGCTTGACAAAACTCCATTGAGGCTACCACCTGAAGTTTCTCATTTTCAAAAATTCTCTCTCTAAAATGGCGATTCTATCTCGGTGCATATTAACTAACTTGCGTCTATCATGGGTAATAGAGCACAAATCCCGTCTCAGACAGCACTAATGACGAAGGAAGCAGCTGAATTACATAGCAAAAATCAACGAGGAACTAGAGGAAGTATAACAATAATAAAAAATTCTGGTGAAAAACAATTGAGCCCTAATATCAATGTGAGTAACAGAAAAGCTAGGAAATGAGAAGCAGAAGGAAATCGAAGAAATTCAAGTATGGGAAGAAGCTCAGGAAGCATCAACAAGCAACAATTAAATATTGCATATGCGACATAGAAGGAAATCATGGGCCGTTGAGGTAGAAGAGATGAACGAAGTACAGGGGAAGGAGAGTTCAGTGTGGAACAACTTTGATATCACAAAAATATCAAATGTTGGGTATAAATTGGAGTATGTCCAACCGAAATCGATATGTGAGCTTAATTTTGTTGAAATTGAGTTGGAAGACAAAAGTACAGAACTTGAATACTAGAGAAATGCTGTGATATTCTATGTATTTGGGGTTCATCCACCATTTACAGTAATTCAAGGTTACATATAGAGGTTGTGGGGTAAACATGGGGTAGATAGAATTGCGATGCTAAAAAATGGAGTAATGGTTGTTAGATTTGATATGGTAATAGGGAAGCAAGAGGTAATTGAAAGGGGAATATATCAGTTTGATAATAAACCAATTATTGTCAAAGGATGGACACTTGAGCTGGAATTCACTAGAGAGGAACTGCTGACAGTACGAGTTTGGATTTAGTTGCCAGATCTGGACTTCAAGTATTGGAGTCAAAAAAGGCTAAGTAAGATACGAAGCTTGATTGGAAAACCTCTAATGGTTGACCAAACATGGAAATGAGGATTGGGTTGAAGTTTGCAAGGCTGTTGGAGGAGTTTGAAATGAATACTAAACTTCTTGATGCGGTGAAGTTTAGGAATGAGAAAGGCAAAATAATAGAGCAAGATGCAAACATTATTTTAAGTATGGGCATGAGGAAGATGTATGCAGAATTAAGAAGAAACTTCAAAAGAGTGAACTTATGAATAAGGAGAACGTGGCAGATACACTGGTGGAGTAGCAAGGTCAATGACAAAATGTAACAAAGCAAACTAGAACGTTCAGAAAACAAATAACCAGAGAAGAGGAATGATGCAGGAAAATGGGCATTAGGGAAAACTCAGCAATATGTAGTGAAGAATCAGGGGGCACAAAAGGAAAGGAAATGAGCTCAGGACTGGAAAACACCTAATAAATTTGGAAAAAATATGGTGAGGCAGATGGAATAAGTGGAGAAGTCCAACTCATTTCAGATTCTCAACAAGCAAGAGGAATTGAATATGAGTAAAGAAGGGGAAAATGAAGCAAAGTGGGTGTTCTAATCATCCCTAATAAAGGTAATGGTTAGTCTACTAAGCTGGAACACAAGGGGGCTTAATACCCCTAATAAGAAAAAAGAGATTGAACTCCTTTGCAATGAGGAAAGAGTATGGTTGATAGGGTTATTAGAAACAAAACTAAAAAAATAAAAAAAATGGAAAAGATAGCAAAAATGATGTTTGCATAATGAAAATATGTAACAAATCTGGAATGTCACTATAATGGTAGAATCTGGATCACCTAAAAAGCCAGATTACTATCAGGTAAAGCCTAAGGAAAAAACTGTTAAATTCATAACATGTGAAGTCTTGTATATACCACTAAAGCTAGAATTTGAGGTAATATATGTTTATGTTTTTAATACAATGGAAGAGAGAAGAGGATTGTGGGAAGTGTTAATCAATCATAGTAGAGGATGTAGCAAGCCATGGATGATAATAGGTGACTTCAATGCAATATTAAATGCAGAGGACAGAATAGGTGGAAACGAAGTGACATGGGCTGAAGTGGTGGATTTTCACAACTGTGTAATGGAGTATGGATTAATGGAAATGCCAGTACAAGGGAATAGGTATACCTCGAGTGATACACATAATGAGCACATGATATTCTCAAAAATTGATTGGATTTTTATCCATTATCAATGGCTTATTACTATGCCAGAGTGTGCTGGCAGGTTTCTAAATGAGGGAATCAGTGATCATTACCCAGTTAAGGTGACCTTTGTAGAAGACAGGCAAATAATAACAAAGGCTTTTCAATATTGTAATAGTTGGGAAAAGCATCCACAATTCATGAGAACAGTCAAAGAAGGTTGGAAAATCAATCTAGAAGGGTGCAAAATGTTTAAGGTTGTTAAAAGGTTGAAGCTGCTAAAGAAGGGATTAAGAGCATTAAATACTTAGGCTTTTAAGAACATATTGACATAAGCAAATGAAGACAGGGCAAATCTAAAGAAGGCTCAAGAGCAGTTGTAGCGAAGTCCCTTGAATAAGGAGTAGCAACAAACTGAAGCTATAGCATATCAGAAGTTCAAGAATTCCTCCTACGTAGCAGAAGAATACTTACAACAAAGGAGCAAAGCAACATGGATAATATTGGGAGATGATAATACCAAGTATTTTCACTCAGTAATTAAACACAGGAAATTGAAGTAGGTAGTTACACATATAAAAGACAACTCTGGAAATTAGCAAACAGATACAGACAAAATTGCAGATACATTTGTTGAGTATTATGAGAACTTACTAGGAAGGATAACAAGTGACAGAGTGGTGACTTTCAGAAGTATAATCAGAAATATAAGCATATTATCATAAATACAGCATGATGAACTAATACAACCTTTCTTGAGAAGGGAAATGAAGCAACTAATGTTCCAGATAGACAGTAATAAGAGTCCTGGTCCTGAGGAATTTGGGAGTGGGTTTTATAAAATTGCATGGCAAATAGTGGGAGGAGATATTACTAAAGCAATATTGGAGTTTTTTCAGAATGGAATACTGCTTAGAAAGATAAACACTACTAACATTGCTTTGATACCTAAAGTGGAGGCTCTTGAGAATGCAAGCCAATATAGACCTATTTCATGTTGTAATATGTTATATAAATGTATATCAAAGATGATATGTACTAGATTAAAGCCTGCAATCAGCTATATAGTAGCAAAAAACCAATCAGCATTTGTACAAGGAAGATCTATGATGCATTATATGCTAATATGTCATGATCTACTTAGACTGATGTCTAATGAAGATTGATCTAAGAAAGGCTTATGATATGGTGAGCTGGGAGTTTCTAGAGGAAGCATCAGGAGGGTATGGCTTTCTAGACAAATTTATACAATGGATTATGTTATATGTTTCTACTGCAAAGTTTACAGTCAAAGTTAATGGAGAAGTCCATGGATATTTTGAGGGTATAGAGGACTGAGGCAAGGTGACCCCATGTCACCAGTGTTGTTTGTCTTAGTCATGGAGTATTTGTCCAGAACATTGAGTATAATCAGCAAGTTGCCAGATTTCAGATTTTATCATATGTGCAAAGAGATCAAGCTGACTCGTCTTATTTTTGCTGATGATTTGATGATCTTTTGCAAAGGTAATATTAGTTCTGTGAGTAGAGTGGTGGAATCCCTAGATCACTTCAGTAAAGTCTCAGGTTTGATTGCCAAAATGGAGAAGTTAAATATCTTTGTAGCTGGGGTTGAAGAGGGTTGAAGATGAAGTTAAAGCGCAGTTGATGAGCAGAACATAATTCACTAAAGGAGTGTTTCCAATCAAATATTTAGGACTGCCTCTATCACCAAGGAGATGGAATAAGATGGACCGCCAGATGCTAATTAGAAATATCACACAAAGAATTGCTGTCACATATTCTAAATAGTTGTCATATGTAGGTAGACTGCAAGTAGTAAATGGTGTCATATTCTCTATCCATAGCTTCTGGGGGAATATTTTTATCCTCCCTCAAAGGTGAAAGGAGTAGACAAGTTATGCAGAGAGTATTTATGGGGCAAAAAGGAGGAAATGAGGAAGGTTGTCTTGGTTGCATGGGAGAAAGTCTGTTGTCCTAAAAGCATGGGAGGACTAAACATTAAGGGATGCAAGGAATGAAATGTAGCTTCAGTTGGAAAACAGGTATGGCAGTTAGTATTGAACAAGGAGTCTCTTTGGGTAAGATGGGTAATAAGTAGGGCTTTTAACGTATTTCATGCTCCTTCTTGCCTATGCTTTGATTATAAATCGTTACAAAATAGTCCCAAAAAGCTCATAAGTTGTGCTTGATTGCATTTTTGATCGACAAAGTGACGAAATATCAAAGGTCAGCTCAAAAGGAGTGCAACTTGCTCAAGTATCACAGACAAAGTAAACTGAGGGCAGACAAGGCTAGTGCAGACCACACAAAGTTGAATGCAGTCGCGCTAGGTGATTCAGAGAGATGGCAAAACCAGGCTTCAGGCAACGCGACCGCAGTTCACATTGCATCATCTGCGGTGAAGGTTCCGCGGCCACACTACCTTTTTGTGTGGCCCGCGGAAGAGAGATTTAGAGAGATAGAAAATGCCAAAGTTCAAGCCATGCGGTCCGCGGTCGTGATTGTGTGGATCACGCTAGCTGCCTCCGCGACTGCGGTCCTTTCTACGCAGTCCGTGGAGCCCAAGTTAAAAGTGTCCAGATTTGAAGTCCAAGAGCCTAGTGCGGCCGTGGTCCATTTTATGCGGCCCGCCATGACCCCGTAGGGGTATTTTTTCTAATTTTTCCTGCCTAGTATAAATAAAATATTTTACCATTTTTAGGTCATCTGTTATATCCAAAACTGAGTTACGCTCGTGAGAATCTCATCTGTAGCTATTTTTGGCATCTTAGCTTCAAATTAATGATATATTATTGTATTTTTAATTTATTATTTAAATAATATGCATTGTTCTTCATCTATTTCTTCATTTTCTTTGTCAAGCATGAGTAGATAAACCCATTAGGTAGGGTTGTGGCTCAACCCTAGTGTGGGTAATTGATGGGTATTGCCATCTACGGTTAGATTGACTATGAGTGTTTGCTATTTAGGTTGATTTTATGTTTTAATCTATGGATTGGTGGTTGCACACACTAATTTGAGCTTTATGGATTTGACTCTTATTGAGAAAGAGAGTCCAAGTCTTCAAAATTGACCCAACAAGAAATTGGGATAGACTCATGAGAAATGATAGTCCCAATTAACGGGTTAAACCTCAAGAGAGTAATCACTATATTTGAACCCTAGTTGCTTGATCTGATTTGACTACCCATTTGGTCTCGATAGAGTTAATTGGGCAAAATCATTCTCTCGAGAGAGGTGTGAGAGTGGGTAAAATTGTGCAACGGTTATGTCACACCTCCTTTTGCCGCTAACCCGCGAGGGCGTGAGGGAGTTTTTCCAATTAAAGGACAATCGAAATGAGATTTATTTAATTAATTCAGAGTCGCTACTTAGGAGATTTATGGTGTCCCAAATCACCGATTTGAATCCCGAATCGAGGAAAAGATTGACTTTGTTAAACAATCTGCGTACTAGAAATCCGGATAAGGAATTCTGTTAACATGGGAGAAGGTGTTAGGCATTCCCGAGTTCCGTGGTTCTAGCACGGTCGCTCAATTGTTATATCCGGCTTGATTATCTGATTTTTTAACAAATATGAACTCATGTGCAAATTTTTACCTTTGACCGTTTTTATTACTATTATTATTATTATTTTTAACAAAGGATTGTAACATTGTGAAAACATATCTCGAACCACATCTCATCAATGTACCCATGGTTGTCGACATATTTTGACCCCGTTGAGATTTGGATTTGGGTCACATAAATGTGCACCCGAGTTTAGGGAGATAAAATTATTAAATATGTGCCTAAAGATGCTAACGCATTATTATTTTTTGAGAAAAGCCGCGGAATTCGCTAAACGGCATGTCCCGTAATCTAAGTAATATTTATTAAACAAGTATGAGGACCCCACAATTTATAACTATTTTTGGCGAGGCACGCCTTATTTATTTTAAAAAGGCAATGCTAAAGTGACTACATTTTTCTATTAAGTTCGTCTCTAAATTAAAAGAGAAAAAAATTCTAATTAATTACGAGTTTAGTAATATGTAACACACTAGTTGCTAGATTAATACCAATATTGATGGAAGAGAAATTAATTTTAAAACAATTTCGAATAAAATATATAAAAAATAAAATAAAATTTCGAAATTACAAATAAATAAAAATAAAAATTCGAAATTATAAATATAATAAAATAAAATTTCGAATTTATAAATAAAAGATAAAATTTGACAACTAAATATTCAAAAGAAATTGAATATAGCTAGATTAAAACTTACATTGTTATATGAAACTATTAAAATCAATTTCTAAAATGGCTACATTTTTATGAATTCATCAAAATAAAAGGAAACAAATTTTCTTTATTAATCTTCGTGATTGGAATTATAACTTATTAAACGGATTAAAATAGACGCAACTGACAAATTGTAATCAAATTAGCACATAAGAAAATTATGTCATGCCTTACTAAAATCGAAGTTATAGATAAAACATGGCGTTTATAAATAATATATTAAAATAAACCAATTACCCCATAACTAATTTAAACCACATATGAGTGGATAAATAAACCGTTGAAATTAATATCTATCTTCTGAAATTAGTTCAATTTAAATGACTTAACTAGATTTAACTGTGTGTTCACAATTAACTTATCATCGACCACGTTAAAACATTCATAGCTAGTGAACTAACCAATTTCTACCAAACCGATTCGTTAACCAATTTAAGCTATTCTCTTCTTAATTATTAAACCACAGTAACGAGCGTGCTTAAACATACACTACCTAATAGTCAATCCAAAACAAGATATTGCTTAATATATCATTATAATTTGTCTAATTATGTAAGACTACAAAAATATACAGAATAACGAAACATAAAATAACTAAATACGATTAAAAAGAAATAAATACAAAAACTAAATTAAAAATTTAAGATTTTATTCTTCAAATGTGTTCATGCTTTCACGTGTCGGATACAAGAATTACAGCAGTGTACCTGGTATTGGGTCACAAAGAAAAGAAAGATCAGTAGTGCAGTAGTGGCACAACACAGCAACCTCTACAAAATAACTCCCGCAAATAAAAGCAACAAAACCAGCAGTAACCCAGTAATAGCAATCAATAAAAAATCAGTTACCAAAGTAGTTGCTTCTAATCTTTGAACACTCGAGAAAACAGAAGCTTGAAGCTTCGGTAAACAGTATGAATTGATGCTGAAGAAATGAAAAATAAGTTCTTTTTTTTTTCTCTTTAATTCTTAAGATTCGAAAATATTTTTATCTTCTCTACAATTCTGAAATTCTCTTCCAAAATATTTCTCTCTTTTTTTCCCATTAATTACCAGACTTCTGTATCTTTATAGTCTCTTCTAAACCTGCCCTTATTTGAAAAATTCTACTTATCCGACCAACAACCCCTAAATAATCTGCCCATTTTCAAACTAAAATCCCCATAAAGAAGGCTTTTCTAATTTTATTCCTTAAATTAAGGCATGATATAAGGGCTTGGCCCCCCACTAGTATTAAACTAATGTATAAGCTTTTGTCTTATTAGTGCTTGAATGAGAGGCTATTAGTTTTCTCAAACCTAACCATTTTCTATCCCCAAAATACCCCCGTAATCATACTAACATGCCCAAAATATTCTCCTTTATGTGTATATTTTTACCCTTTCATTATCCCTTATATTATTTCTAATTTCGAATCAGGCAAACATTCATTATTTTTTAGTGGTCCCTACCCTACCAATTAATTCAAATTAAAACTATTAGGGCCCTACTGGATGGACTATCCAGTCAAACTAAATTTTCTATTTTTCTATTCCTAAAATACCCCTGAATCCTACTGAAATTATTGTTCTCCCCCTAAACCTTCAATCTGTAACAAAGCTATCAACTGATCAAAATTAGATGACACGGGGGGGGGGGGTGGCCGGCGGACAGATGTGGCTGTTAAGGTTGGTCTAGGTTTGGCGACGTAGACGACGACAGTAGGGTGGTCGTTTGGGATAGAGGTTCACAACGGGAAAGGGGTGATTGCTTAGGATTCTGTTCGGCGGTGATGAGGTTGACTTGGGTGGTCTGGCGACAAAAAATGGACAGGGAGAGGGCTGGACAGTGGTGAACGGACTGGGGGGATGTGGGGTTTCGTGAGGGATGCATGGAGAAGATGAAAAGAAAGGGGGGTGCATGGGTCCGGCGGCTAGGAGAAAGAGATGGGTGTGTCTTTAGGGTTTATTTTTTTAGGTAGTGAGTTTTTGGGAAATGAAGTGTAAAAATAAAAGAAAGGGATCTTTTAGGTTATGGGGCGGACCGAGTCGGGTTATGGGTTATAGACTGGGTCGTTAGGTGTTTTGGGTTGGGTAGAATTGGCTTGGGCTTGGGGTTAATTCAAGAATTGGCCCAATTTCGAATTCGTTCTTCTATTTTTTGTTCTCTTTTCTTTTTATTAATTAATAAAACTAAAAAAAATGCTACCATTAAATTATAAAACCTAAAATTATCTTAAAATACTAATTAACTCCTAATAATAATTATCACACAAAATTAAACATTAATAAAAATAAAATTGCACGATTTGGTCATTAAATGCTTAAAATGCAAAAATACATATTTTTTATGAGTTTTCATTTTCGTAAAATAAAATTAATTGTAACTTGAATTTTATATACATATACAACATATTTTTGTATATTTTATTTATTTAAACAAGCAAATATGCACAGATAAAAATGCAAATAATACAAGAAAATAACACAAAATTCACAATCATTACAAGCAAACTAAAATTATTTCATTTTTGAATCTTTAAGAGTATTTCTATTATAGGGCAAGAATCACGTGCTCACGGGTTATAGCATAAGCCCCAATTGTTTCAATCAAACCTTAGTAACATCTACCCGTCAATTAGCCACCTAGGTGATGTCACGACCCCGTGCCCTTCTTTCTATTAGATATAACATTAACAATTATCTCATAGCATAATCTAGTTTCAATTAGTAATTTGATAATAGTAGTTTATAATCAAAAACCCAAAAATGTGTGGAAGTGACATTTGGAGTAAATACACACTTCTAAGCTAGATAGATACTTCAACTCCAATACTATCCCCTAAGGAATTCGATCCTGACCCTTATATCGGGTAAAAGATATTGCGACCCTATCTTCCTACCATGTTGTAGCATTGAGTTAGTTGCGATCACTTTTTGGCGCCGTTGCCGGGGAGCTTACGGTGTTGACTATCTGTTTAGTTAGTTTTGTGTTTTGCTTTTCTTTCCTTCTTGTTTACTAATTTTGTTTGTGTCGATCACTCAGGTACAAATGGCTCTCAATGCTAATGACCCTCTTGGCACCGTGATTGCGGGGGAAGAGGTAGATGATCTTGAACAAGATGAGGTCTTACCTCAAGCTCAATGTAGAGGTCGTCAGGCCAATGCAAATGAGGCAACAATATTCCAGACCCTCCTACACTACCGCCAAGAGTGGCTCCCAGAGTATTACCAAATCAAGGATACGGCAGTGCCATTGTTCCTCCCCATCTGAGCGGAGAACTTTCAACTCAAAAATATCATGTTAACCTTGCTCGAGCAAAGAGGGTATTTTACAGGCGCCTCCGATCAAAATGCCTACAGGCACTTAAAGTGGTTCATATATACATGGTGGGGGAGCAAGCAGACGAACGTGTCCGAAGATGCACTTAGATTGAGGCTTTTCCCGTTCTCTCTTCGGGGTAAAGCATTGGATTGGTTCGAAAGGCTCCCCAATCATTCCATCACAACATAGGATGAATTGGAAGACAAATTTATTTCCAAGTTCTTTTCACCAAGTCATGTGGCAACACTTCAGGATGAAATTTTAGCCTTCAAGCAAGAGCCAATGGAACCTTTGCATGAAATATGGGAAAGGTATAGAAAAATGGTGAAAGAGTGCCCTAATAACGACATGACCGAGGCAATGATTCAACAAACCTTTTATCGGGGCATAAACACCACGAATCAATGCATTGTGAACCAATTGGCCGGAGGCAACTTTATGAAACTTTCTTACAATGAGGCATGTGATGTACTTGATGAAATGGCTGACACTTCTTCGGTGTGGCAAAGCCGAGAAAATGTGCCCCAAGGTGACCTCACGGTCATCCATTTGCACAAGGAATTGCACGATCATGGTCAAACTATTGTCGAGATCATTACTACTATGAACCAATTGGCGAAGGCGCAATTGCAACAAGTCCAAAATCCGCACCAAGTTAATGCCATGGAAGGTGTTTCTCTGTTAAAGAGGAGGCAGAGAGGGCAACAACCTCAAGGAAATTGTGAACAATATGACAATAATGATGGTGGTCATTTTTCGAATGAGTGCTATGAGGATCAAAGTGAAGAGGTCCAATATGTCAATAACTACCAAGGGAATAGAGGCAATTCTTCAAATCAACAATGGCGACCCCAAGGTAATTGGGGTAAGCAACAACAAGGCGGAGGTTATTGGAATAACAACAACCAACAACAAGGTGGTGGCAATTTGAACAATAAAAATCAAAACAACAATTGGGGTAATCAAAGTAACAACCAAGGTAATTGGAATGGGAACAACAATAATTGGAGCAACAACAACAATCAAGGTGGATTGAGCAACAATAGTGGGAACCAAGGCAGCCGGGGGCAAGGATTTCTAAGGCCCCCCAATGTACCAACAATCGAACAATCCACCCCATTTTCCTTCTCAAGGTCCAAGTTCTTTCGGGAATGATATGGGGAGAACTGAAAGTATGTTCGAGAAAATGATGAAAAAGAACCTAGATTCTGATGCACAATTGGCTTCTCATAATATATCTATCTGGAACTTGGAGGTGCGACTAGGCTAAATTTCTCAAGCTTTGAATACTCTCCCCAAGGGTGCTCTACCAAGTGATACGGTAAGTGAACCCGAAGAGTGTGAATAACAACAATGTGATAGCGGTTACAACTAGAAGTGGGAGAGGCGGTGATGTGTATGCCTCGAGAGAAAAACAAGTTGTGAATGATGATGTTGAGTTGCATGATGATGAAGTACCTTTGATTGTTGAAGATGTAGTTGAATAGCATGTGAACAATGATGTGCGGATTGATATTACTGAGGCCGAGGTAGAAACTCAAGATATCGTGAACCCGTCTAGGGAACACGTGATTGACATGCCCGAGCAGGTAGTGCCAAAAGCAAAGGCTCCCTTGCCTAGGCCTCTTCCACCTTATACTCAAAGGCTAGCTAAGCAACAGAATGATAATCAATTCAAGAAATTTATTGATATGATGAAGAGTTTGTCTATAAATGAGCCTTTTGTAGAGGCCCTTGAATAAATGACGGGATATGCCAAGTTCATGAATGATCTAGTTACAAAGAAGAGGTCTATGGATTGTGAGACGATAAAGATGACTCATCAAGTGAGTGCTATAGTGTATTCAATGGTACCCAAGCTTGAGGACCCTGGAGCATTTACTACCTCTTGTACGATTGGAAGTGCAGATTTTGCTAAAGCTTTATGTGACTTAGGAGATAGTATCAATTTGATGCCGTGCTTGGTTTTCAAGACTTTGGGGATTGGTCAACCTAGACCAACTTCAATGAGACTTAAAATGGCAGACCAATCAATGAAGCGGCCCTTGGGAATTATTGATGATGTGCTTGTCTGGGTGGACAAATTTATATTACCGGACGACTTTGTCATCTTGGATTGTGAGGTAGACTATGTGGTGCCAATTATATTAGATAGACCTTTTCTTGCTACGGGGTAGAAATTGGTTGATGTTGAAGCGGGTGAGCTCACTTTCCGAGTGGGTGATGAGAAGGTCATATTCCATGTTTGCAAATCCATGAACCAACCCAATAGCACCGAGGTGTGCTTATTTGTGGACCTTGTCACTATTGTGATTGAGGATGATACTAGTGCTATGATCAACATGGAGGACCCTCTTGAGGCCTTGCTTTTGAACATGGATTGCAATGATGATGCTAGTAGAGTAGAGTGTGTGAATGCCCTACATGGGATGGGCTCTTATTCTTATAATCTGAGGAAGCTATCTTTGGATCTTGAAAATTGGAAAACTCCACCAAGAAAGTCATCAATTGAGGAGCCACCGATGTTGGAGTTGAAGCCATTTCCTCCACACCTCAGGTATGAATTTTTTGGTGCAAATTCTACTTTACCAGTTATTCTTTCTTCTTTCCTTACTAACATGCAGGTTGACGCCACTTTGGCAGTTCTTCAAAAGCGAAAAAGGTCAATTGGATGGACTCTAGCTAACATTCGGGGAATAAGCCCGCATTTTACATGCACAAAATCATCTTGGAGGAGGATGAAAAGCGTTCATTGGAGCATCAAAGAAGATTAAATGAGGCGATTCAAGAACTGGTAAAGAAAGAGGTTATCAAATAGTTAGACGCTGGGGTGGTTTATCTTATTTCTGACAGTTCTTGGTCTTCTCTGGTGCAATGTGTACTAAAGAAGGGTGGCATGACTGTTGTGACCAACGACAAAAATGAACTCATTCCCACTCGCACGGTTATCATGTGGAGAGTATGTATGGATTACCAGAAGCTAAAACAAGGTGACCCTAAATGAGCATTTCCCGTTGTCGTTCCTTGACCAAATGCTAGATCGCCTTGCGGGGCATTCTTTCTATTACTTTTTGGATGGTTACTTGGGGTACAATCAAATTCTAATTGCCCTCGGAGGATCAAGAGAAGACAACTTTTACATATCCTTATGGCACATTCGTTTTCTCTCGAACGTCGTTCGGATTGTGTAATGCTCCGACAACTTTCCAATATTGCATGATGGCTATTTTTACCAACATGGTGGAGGATATATTGGAGGCTTTCATGGATGATTTTAGCATGGTTGGGGATAGTTTTGATGAGTGTCTAAAAAATTTTGATAGAGTGTTGGCCCGATGTAAATACACCAACCTTGTTCTCAATTGGGAAAAGTGTCATTTCATGGTAGAAAAGGGTATAGTGTTGGGTCACAAAATTTCAAAGCGAGGAATTGAAGTGGACAAAGCCAAGATAGAGGTAATTTTGACGGTTCATCCCCCTACTTCTATCAAAGGGGTGAGGAGTTTCTGTGGGCACGCTGGTTTTTACCGGAGGTTCATAAAGGATATTTCTAAAGTGGTACACCCTTTATGCAAGTTGCTAGAGAAAGATACGAAGTTCTTGTTCGATGAGAGTTGTATGCAAGCATTCGAGCTTCTCAAGCTCAAGTTGACTTCTACCCCCATTGTTACCGCACCAAATTAAAGCTTTCCTTTTGAGCTCATGTGCGATGCTAGTGACGTTGCAGTTCGGGCTATTTTGGGCCAAAGGATCAACAAGATGTTTCATTCGGTGTACTACGCAAGTAAGACCATGAATGAAGATCAAAAGAACTGCACAGTCGCCGAGAAAGAGTTGTTGGATATTGTTTCCGACCTTACCTATGGAGGCCAAAGTTATAGTGCATGCATACTGATCATGCCGCCCTTAGGTATTTGATGACAAAGAAAGACTCCAAGGCAAGATTGATGAGGTGGGTATTACTTATTCAAGAGTTTGATCTAGAAATTGTTGCCGGAAAGGTAGTGAGAATTAAATTGTAGACCACTTGTCCCGTTTGGAGGTGGAGGGGAGGCATTGTGATGACCTTTAGATAAATGATTTATTTCCCGACGAGCAACTCCTTGCGGTGTCAATGAATGTAATGCCATGGTTTGCTGATATCGCCAATTATCCTGTGATTGGAATAATCCCATGTGAGCTCTCTTCTAACTAAAGGAAGAAGCTCAAGTGGGATAGCTTGGATTTTTATTGGGACGAGTCATATTTCTTTAGGATTTGCATGGATGGTTTGATTCGTTGATGTGTCCCGGAGGAGGAACATTTGGGTATCTTGGAGGCTTGCCATTCCTCTCCCTATGGTGTCCATCATGGCAGGGCGAGGACGACTTCTAAAGTGCTTAGTTTTGGATTCTATTGGCCTACCTTGTGCAAAGATGCATGTGATTTTGCCAAGAGATCTGATGAATGCCAGAGAGCAGGCGGATTTTCAGAAAGGGATTAGATGCCTCTCAATATAATTCTCGAAGTGGATATCTTTGATGTTTGGGGCATCAATTTCATGGGTCCATTTGTTAGTTCTTGTGGGAACACTTACATTCTAGTTGTGGTTGATTATGTCTCAAAGTGGGTTGAAGTCATTTCTTTGCCTAACAATGAATCCCGGAGTGTTGTGGCCTTTCTTAAAAAGAGTATCTTCACAAGGTTTGGCACTCCTCGTGCAATCATTAGTGATGGGGGTCTCACTTTTGCAACAAGGCTTTCGACACATTACTTTCTAAGTATGATTTCAATCATAAGGTTTCTACCCCGATCACCCTCAAGCTAGTGGTCAAGTGGAAGTCTCCAACAGGGAAATTAAGAGCATCTTGTCAGAAAATGATCAATGCTAATAAGACCGATTGGTCGAAAAAGATAGATGACGCTCTATGGGCTTATCGGACTTCTTACAAAACTCCGATTGGTATGTCTTCGTATCGGTTGCTTCCCATCTTCCGGTTGAGTTAAAGCACAAGGCCATGTGGGCTTTAAGGAAGTTGAATTTAGAATGGGATGTTGCGGCAAATCTTCGAGTTGAATAACTCAATGAGCTCGACAAGTTTAGATTCCATGCCTACTCTAGTTCGTACTTGTACAAGGATAAAATGAACTACCTTCATGAAAAATATGCTCGGGATAAGGAGTTCAAGGTTGGAGATATGGTTCTGTTGTTCAAATCCCGGTTACGTCTGTTTCCGGGTAAGCTCAAGTCAAAGTGGAGCGGGTCGTTTGAAGTTGTGTTCGTGACCCCATTTGGTGCTCTTGATATACGGAACAAAAATGGTGAAGTTTTCAAAGTTAATAAGCACCGGGTCAAACATTATCTTGGGAAATTTGATGACAACCACGTGATGGTACTTCTTCATCTAAAGTGATGTGATGGTAACTTGCACCATGCCGCGACGTTAAATTAGGCGCTTCTTTGGAGGCAAGCCATATCTTTTTCTTCTTGTTTTCTTTGATTTCTTTGTAGTTTAGGTTTGATTTTTGGACTAATTAGTTGTGAGATGTTGCGAGGATTGTGTTGATACAGTACAAAACATGAGGAAAATAAAATTGAATTGAATAGTCTCTGAAGTTGCTAGTGCGGCCGCATTATGCCTAGTGCAGTCCGCACTAGTGAAGACCAACTGAGGCACTCTCTGAATTTTGCCTCCACGACCACATTCCATTTAGTGCGGACTGCGGTGGACCTCTACGGTCATGGTCTATTCTGTGTGGGCCGCGGAGGTTTCCTTCTCAGACTTCTTCTAAACAAACCCAGCGCCGTCCGCGGTCTATTTTGTATGGCTGCGCTGGTAGGTGAAGCTGGGTCCTACATGTTTTTCTATAAATAGACCTTAGGGTTACCCTTTTTCGAAAAATTGACTCTCAGAGACCTAATATCTACTGTTCATCCTCTCTTTTCACGTAAATCATTGCTTAGATTGATTACTTGCATTCCATCTTCATATCTCGTAACATTTCATCCAGTTTTCTTTGTTTAATTTTACAATTTCATTTTAGTTTCCTGTTCATTAGCCTGTAGTTTCTTCTTCTTCCCGTAGTTCTTCAGTTCTTAGGTCACTTTAGTTTAATAGTTAATTTTTGTGTGTTTGTTGAATGTAATGATATGGATAATTGAGTACGGACATTAATTAGACAAAAACTTGAACTAATTGCAAGGTTTGAGTACCCTAACTCAGTGCCTTGACTTGGCACCCTCCGCGGACCGCAATGCTGTGATGCGGTCTGTAGTGACACTTTGTGCAGACTACGGTGAGTATTTTTCAGGAAATTGACCTCTTGCCCAGCGCGGCCGCATTGCACTTTGTGTGGTCTGTGCTGGTCCACCGCGTTCGTGATACCACTTTGTACAGGCCACATTGTAGAGATTCAAAGAAGTGGTTTTCTAGAACCTGCCCCAACACGGACTGCAGTAGCTTTTGTACGGTCCGTGGTGCCTCCAGTGCGGCCGCACTCCTTTTTGTACGGGCTGCGGTGCACTGTTTCTGCAACATTTTCTACAACTTTTGGCTTTTGTCTGCAATTCATTTTCCATAAATGATTCACTACTTGTGCTGAAACTAACAAAGCTAGATATTTATGCTTGCAGACAATGGTCAAACAAAGAGGTAGATATGCAAAACAACCCGACCAAGGTGATTCCTCCCGGGGAGGTATAGTAAAGACTATAAAACTCACTCCCCAAGTTTGGGAAAGAACAAAGAATCTAAGAAAAGTAATAAAAGTAGCTGACAGATCTGCTGGTAAATCGGGGAGTGAGTACGAGCCTTCACAGGATGTCTCCTCAGATTCTATACCCACTTATCTCCCCGACTGGCATGGGAGATTCAGATTGAGTGATGACTCTCCCCCAGCATCACCCACTGCCCAAGCAGTAGAACATGTCCCAACTGAGTCGTCTGAGGGCTCAGCAGCCAGTAGCGGTGATTACTCCATTCCATAGCTTCATTATCCAAGAAGAGTGCAAGCAGAGGTGATAAGGAGGTACCCGAGAGTGGTGTGCCTCAGGTTAGGGGCGTTGACCGCACTAGAAATCCCGCAGTCTGGGAGGATAGATTTTTCAGCCAGGTGGCATTCCACAAGTTTAGGGAATGGGGGCCACTACGAAAGTTGATTCTTGAAAGGAGTTTTATTGACAGAGACCTGCTGCCCCTATACCCCAATGTGCATAGACAATTTTAAGCTCGAGTAGGTTGGGAGCATTTTTGGGATGATTGTGTGAAGGAGAATGAGCACATGGTCAAGGAGTTCTATAGCAATGTGCCCCACATCTTGAAGGGCACTAAAGTGACCAAAGTGCAAAACAAAAATATAGAGTTTACGGGGAAGGCGTTAAATGAATACCTGGGGTTTAATGAGGAAGATGAGTCCTTTACATTGAAAAGTTGGCAATGGGCGAGGAGTTTCATCCGTGGTTAGCTTCATACCTGGAAATCCTGGGTACTGTTCCAGACTAGTTGACATCAGTGGACAAAATACTTCGGAGAACCCTCAACTTTGAGGGTAGAGAGTTGTTGACCTTTGTATGCAGCCGACTTGATCCCACTACACATGATCAGACTATTCCA
This sequence comes from Nicotiana noctiflora, assembly GCA_032618575.1. Classification (NCBI taxonomy): domain Eukaryota; kingdom Viridiplantae; phylum Streptophyta; class Magnoliopsida; order Solanales; family Solanaceae; genus Nicotiana; species Nicotiana noctiflora. The sequence continues at coordinate 258,556 of JASVEL010001119.1, forward strand.
CTTTCCTGGACTATTCATATTGCATCTATCATGGAGGGATATCCCATCAACGCGGGGAATGTGATCTTCCGCGTCATTTCTTCAATGGGGGTTGAGCATGACCAGAACTACCCTTTTCCAAATCTTTACTATGTATTTTCGAGACCTGAAGGTGGAGAATAGACCTTTTGACATGAAGGTCAAACTTGTGGCTCCATTTTTATGGTACAGTTTGAAGTAGCCAGACAACCCCAAACACAATAATTACAAGCCACCTGCTTCTGCCCCAACTGGACATTCTGAAGAGCCGGTTATAGTAGAGCCCTCCACTGAGCCTGCCTCTACAATTGTGGACATGCCCCCGAGATCTTCCACTACTGCTAACTTGCCTCCTGGTCCTCTACTTCAGCTGGCACGAGGATTCAATCTTCCCGGGCCTATCCTATCACTGCCCACCAGCGGAGGTAGACACTTCATAGCTTGAACAACTAGATGTCAGCTGTATCATCCAAGTTGTCCACCTTGACTTCTACCATTGCGGCTCAGTAGGCACCGCATCCAGCACATATTCCACAATCCATTGAAGATACATTAATGAAGATCTTGGAGAACTAGGAAAAGATCATCAATACTCAGGGTGCCTTGTCTAAGGCAGTGGATTCACCCGTAAAGCTCTAAAGGAGCTTGCCAGGGAGCACAAGAAACTGCGCCAAAAAAGGGCTTCTACGAAGTCTGTGAAGGAGCTTAGAGTGGATATGGACAAGCTGAAGGCAGACCAGCTACCTTTAGACTTGTTATTTGAGGATCCAGCTCCAGTAACAGTACCAGCAGCAGAGCCACTGTAGGAGCAGGCACAGAGGCTTCCAAGGAAGAAAATGAATCTCCCTAGTGCAGATGAGGCGATCATCCAGTTGGCTGACCCACCAGAGGATTCCTCCAGTCAACCGTAGGATGTTCCTGATATTCAGCCCGTCCAGGTCCAGGCCCCAATCCCAATAATTGAGCAGCAGGAAATCGGGAACCAGCTTGAGGTTCCGGCACATATAGAGGACCCGGGGGCCACTGATGATCCTATGCAGACGGACACGACTTAGGGAGTCTCCATATCATTTCCTTATACTTTTTGGTGCTTATTTGTTTAGTTGGCATTGGGGATAATGCCAACTTTTATTTGAGGGGGTGCGGCCTACATTTTATCCTTGGATGATTGTATATATATACTGATTTAGTTTATGCCTTTTTATTTCCTATTGGTTTGTATATAACTTTACATTTAGTTACTTTTCTCGTACTTTTTATCTTCCTTGTAGTCTGTATATAAAGTTATATTATTGTATATATTCATCCCCCGTTGTACATTCAAATCCCATATTATATATATTCATTATATTCTCTGTTTTTGTAAAAAAAATAGCTTCTTAGATAGGCTCGTAGCCTTTTGTTTCGTTTTTCGCACTTTCAATAAGCCTTTGGTTTTCTTAATGCCGCGGTTCTTTCCAAAGGTGGAGTATTGTGTGAACCAGGTGGCTCTTCCCAATGATGGATGGCGTGACAACCTTCTTAAGGGTTTGAGTCCGATTTTGTTTTTGGTTGTTTATAGTTAAGGGTACCTCAAGAAAATTTTACTTGGGCCTAACCCATTTGCCTTTGATCCCATCGTCAAAGACAAGTGGTTTTGTTTAGGATGGTGAAACTTGTGACCTTGAGACTCTTGTGTTGACCAAACAATCATCATATGGTCTTTCGGGACTATTGTGTGCTCAAATCATGTCTAAGGATGTTGTGGGGCCCTGACTCTATGTCTTTAGCAATCCTTGAGCTTGTGTGGTGAGAAATCGAATTATGAGTCCAAGTCCTGAGCCAATGGTCTAGAACTTGCCCTGAATGTTTGTTGAAGCAAAATCTTGAGTGAAATTTGACTTGAGAAGTGATTATTGGATCTCCTGGATCCAAATGATAGTTGAACAATTCATAGCCTACCAATGATATAATTCCTAGCTAACCCTTTTGAGCCTTAAACCTTTTTCTTTCAAGAACCAATGCTATAAGCCTATACCCATTCTAAAATATACTCTATCTTGGCACCCAATCGTCCCTTGAGCAATGGGAAAAGTCTAAGTTTAAGGGGAGAGATGAGAAAGGGAACAAACAGGTAAAAGGAACAAAAGTGAAGAAAAGAAAGGCAATGAAAAAGAAAGAAAAGAAAAAAAGGACAAAAAGAAAGCCCAATATGAGAGAATAAAAAAAGATTCAAGAAAAACAAAAGAAAAAAAGGTGTGGAAAAAGTTGAAAAAGGAGAAATGCTTTGAAGTGCATTAGAAAGAATGACATTGTGTCTCTCTAACCCGTTAAAAAGAAGTGAGATGCTCAAAGAGTCAAGAGAATTGTGCCAAATGAATCAAAAGAAGTGCTTAAGGTAAGATGGAACCCATTTAGACCAAAAACTTTTCCTACCCTGAACCAAAAGCCTTCACATTAACTCCTAAAAATTACCATATGATCTTGAGTTGAATGATGCCTGCATTAGTGGAATACTTACATGAGGGGCAATCATATGGTATTTAGAGCTGCACTTGTGGTCTTTCCTTGAGAAAGATGAATGAATTCCCATTAACCTCGGTTTGTGTGCTAATTCTCTAAGAGGAGAGGTTTGCTTAGGGAGAGTTGAGGATGTGTGAGTCTGGGTACCACAATGACCAAAGTCATTGAGAGAGTTCTTTGATAAAATGAGTCAACTCTTGATGCTCTTGTGTCACACTTGATCCATAGTTTTTTAAAGTTTAAATCTCTATTAATGATTGATTCGTATTGAGGGCAATTGTTAGTCCCAATTGATGCTTGTTGAGGTTATTTTAGGATAGCTGGAAATACTTCGATTTTCCCTTATAGAGTGGATCTTATTTTGTTTGCTTGAGGACACGCAAAGGCTTAAGTTTGGGGGAGTTGATAAGTAAGGATTTTAACGTGTTTCATGATCCTTCTTGCCTATTCTTTGATTATAAATTGTTGCAAAATAGTCCCAAAAGGCTCATAAGTTGTGCTTGATTTCAGGTTTGATCGACAAAGTGACGAAATGTGAAAGATCGACTCAAAAGGAGTGAAACTTGCTCAAGTATCAAAGACAAAGTAAACTGAGGGCAAACAAGCCTAGTGCAGACCGCACATAGTCGAATGCGGTCGTACTAGGTGATTCAGAGAAATGAAAAAACCAGGCTTCAAGCAATGCGATCGCAGTTCACACTGCACGGTCCGTGGTGAAGGTTGCAGTCATGATTGTATGGACCGCGCCAGCTGCCTCCGCAATCGTAGTCCTTTCTACGCGGTCCGCGGAGCCCAAGTTCAGAGAGCCCAAAATTGAAGTCCAAGAGCCTAGTGTGGCCGCGGTCCATTTTATGCGGCCCGCACTGACCTCACATGGGTATTTTGTCCAATTTTTCTAGCCTAGTATAAATAGATTATTTTACCATTTTTAGTTCATCTATTATATCCAGAACTGAGTTACACTTGTGGGGACTTCATCTGTAGCAATTATGGCATCTTAGCTTCAAATTAACGATAGATTCTGGTATTTTTAATTTAGCATTTAATTAATATGCCTTATTCTTCATCTATTTCTTTATTTTCTTTGTCAAGCATGAGTAGCTAAACACATTATTTAGGGTTGTGGCTCAACCTAGTATGGGTAATTGATGGGTGTTGCCATTTAGGGTTGGATTGACTATGGGTGTTTACTACTTGGGTTGATTTTATATTTTAATCTATGAATTGGTGGTTGCAAATACTGATTTGAGCTTTGTGGATTTAACTCTTCTTGAGAAAGAGAGTCTAAGTCTTCAAAATTGACCCAATAAGGAATTGGGATGGACTCATGATAAATGATAGTACTAATTAACGGGTTAAACGTCAAGAGAGAAATCACTTTACTTGAACCCTAGTTGCTTGATCTAATTTGCATACCCATTTGATCTTGAAATAGTCAATTGGGCAAAATTACCCTCTCTACCGAGAGGTGTGGAAGTGGGTAAAATTGTGCAATAATTATAGCATAAGCCCCAATTGTGTGAATCAAACCTTAGTAATATCTACCCGTCAATTTGCCACCTAGGTGATGTCATGACCCTGGTGCCCTTCTTCCTATTGGATATAACTTTAGCAATTATCTCGTAGCATAATCTAGTTTCAATTTTCAATTAGTAATTTGATAATAGTAGTTTATAATCAAACCCCCAAAATATATGGAAGTGACATTTGGAGTAAATACACACTTCTAAGCTAGATAGATACTTCAACTCCTCCACTAGCTCCCTGAGGAATTCGATCCCGACCCTCATATCGGGTAAAAACTATTTTCACCCGCTCTTCCTACCTTGTTATAGCATTGAGTTGGTAGTGATCAGTGGGCTCATGGGGTTTATATGAAGTCAAATCCAGATATATGGACATATTCACCAACCTCGGATAGTAGCTGGTACTGGAGAAAGCTAAACTCAGTAAAAGAAGGGATAAGGGTGTGGTACTCATAGGACCTATACATTCTAAATCCTGCATGGGAGTACTCTATAAACCACAACTATCTTGCAATAATTGGTAGACAACAGAAGATGGAAGTTGTAGACTGTAACGACCCGACCGGTCGTTTTAGAAAATTACGCCACAATCCCCAATTTAACTGTTCCCCTAAGTTCATTTATGCTATTGTGGTTGCCGGGAGAGTCGGTTCTGAAATTTGGAGTATTTTGGGACACTTAGTCCCTAAATGAGAGCTTTAAAGTTAGAAAATGGCCCGTAGCCGGAACAGTATTAAGACGATCTCGGAATGGAAATCCAATGGTTCCATTAGCTCCGTTAGGTGATTTCGGGGTTGGGAGCGCATTCGGAATGTATTTTGGAGGTCCGTAGCTCAATTAGGCTTGAAATGCCGAAGGTTGAAATTTTGGCGAATCCGAACGATAGGTGAGATTTTGATCCGCGGGTCGGAATGGAATTCCGAAACTTCTGTAGCTTCGTTATGTGATTTTGGATATGTCCGCAAATTTTCAGGTCATTCGGACGTCGTTTGGTCGGGTTTTAGATCAAATGTGCAATTCGGAAAGTTTTAAGAAATTTAGGCTTGAATTCGATGTGAATTATGGGTTTTGATGTTGTTAGACGTGTTTTTATGATTTGAACGAGTTCATATCGTGTTTTGGAGTATGTTGGTGGTTTTCGTTGGGGTCCCGGGAGCCTCGGGATGAATTCGGGGGTCCAAACGGACCAATTTGTGCCAAAAGGCACTGCTGTTCTGCTGCAATAATTGCAGAGAAATTTTGCTCTCCGCGATCGCGGAGATGGCCATGCGATCGCGTAAGGGAGAAATCCCGAGCTCTACGATCGCGGAGTAAAGCGTGCGATCGCGTAAGTCTGGAGGTTGAAGCATTGTGATCGCGTGAGAGTGTATGCGATCGCGTAGGGTATTTGGTCGGAAGCAGTGCGAGCCGGACGAGTTTGTTCTTCGCGATCGCGTTAGTACGTTTGCGATCGCGTAGTGTTGCTGAGTTGTTCACTGCGATCGCGTCCAGGGTCACGCGATCGCGTAGAGGAAAATTAGGCCGCCCATATTTTATGCATCGCGATCGCAAGCCCAGTGCTGCGATCGCGTAGAGTAAAATGGCCTGGCAGTGACTTTAAGTCCAGAACATTTCGGTCGCGGCCTAACACACCAAAACCACCATTGTTGAGCTCCAAGAGAGGATTTCGAAGGGGAAACGCTGGGATATCATCAGGAAATCATCGTGGGTAAGTTTCTTGACCTTAATTCGTTGGTTTATCATGAAATCCGTGATTATTTCACCGAAATTGGAAGATTAAAGGTGGGTTTGAGCCCTAGGCCTAAATGTTAGAAAATCTCTGATTTGAGTGGGCAAATGGAGTCCGATTTTGGTAAATTTTATATGCCTAGACTCGTATTGAGATAAGGAACCCGAATATATAATTTTCGTGATTTTTCGATAAGCGTACCGAAAGTCGGGTTTTGGCAACTTGTGGGTTTTTGGCGTGTTTTGAGTTGTTTTGATCGGGTAATGCCCAATTTACCTATTTTGATGTGATTCTATTGATTTTTATCAGATTCTACACTTGTGGAGGCCGACATTCGCGGCAAGAGAGTTGTTTCATAGCGGTTTTGTACCGGAGTCGAGGTAAGTGGCTTGTCTAACCTCGTGTGGGGGAATTTTCACCCCTAGGATATTATGTGATAGTTTAAATGCCTTGTACGCGAGGTGACGGGCGTGTACATGCGCTGGTTGTTGAGCACGTACTTTATTTAAAATGTTCGATGAGCGATATTTCTGTCTTTGGCTGTTAATTTGATATTTTTACCCGGTAGTGGTTAGAAGAGCATGATTAGGTAGCACTTAACTGTTTAGTTGCCTAATTTCCTTATTTGAACTCCTTGATTATTATTGGCACTATTTTTCGGTGAAGTTATAGTTAAGCATAATTATTCTCTCTGTGGATTCCTTTATTGGATGTGCTTCTGGACTGCGGGTTCGATTCCCGGAGACCCAGGGCTGTGGGTTCGATTCCCAGAGACCCGGCGTGATATTGGTAGGGACTACGGGTTCGATTCCCGAGATCCTGAGTTATTGGTAGGGACTACTGGTTCGATTCCCGAGATCCCGAGTTATTGGTAGGGACTACGGGTTCGATTCCCGAGATCCTGAGTTATTGGTAGGGACTACGGGTTCGATTCCCGGAAATCCTGAGTTATTGATTATTTATTGAGATATGGGCTGCGGGTTCGATTCCCGGAGACCCAGAGGTACTGTCAATGGGACTGTGGGTTCGATTCCTACAGGTCCTGGACTTATTTTATTGAGTTGGCTATTCATTGGTATGGACTAGGGGTTCGATTCCCTGAGATCCTGAGTTATTGATTATTTATTGAGACATGGGCTGCGGGTTCGATTCCCGGAGACCCAGAGGTACTGTCAATGGGACGGTGGGTTCGATTCCCACAGGTCCTGGACGTGTTTTATTAAGTTGGTTATTTGTTGTTAGCTTAATTGTAGACGGTTGCAGTAATCATTTTATTGTTGTTATTTCCAGATTCATTATTATTTGAACTGCTTATTATTGTTATTATCATTATGTTATTGTTTTCTCAGTAGGGCCCCGACCTTCCTCGTCATTACTCCATCGAGGTTAGGCTTGGCACTTACTGAGTACCGCCGTGGTGAACTCATGCTACTCTTCTGCACACTTTTGTTGTGCAGATCCAGGTACATCAGAGCAGGCTCGTACTAGGTGATTCTGCAGCTTTCTGGGAGACTTCGAGGTATGATCCGCTACGTCCGCGGATCCGGAGGCTTCCCTTCTATTCTAGTATTACTAGTTGACATTTTTCTTCATTTCGTTGTTAGATACTCTTTACACATAGAGCCACAGTTGTATTCTCTCTTTTAGTCTGTGTTGCCCGTGGGATTCCGGGTCTTGGTGGTGTTTTATACAGTGTGTTGACGAGTGTATGTGCCAAGCGGCACGGATTACATTCCTATTTATATTGTTTTTCTGCTATTTCTTGTTTAAAGTTCATAAACTTGTATATTCCGCAACGTGTTAGGCTTACCTAGTCGTGGGGACTGGGTGCCATCACGACATGTTCACGATTGGTGAACTAGGGTCGTGACAAGTTGGTATCAGAGCTCTAGGTTCATAGGAGTCACGGGACACGGACCGGTTACTTAGAGTCTCGCTGATCGATACGGAGACGTCTGTATTTATCTACGGGGGGCGATGTAACTGTTTAGGAAACTCTTCAATTCTTTGAATTCCTTATCGTGCGCCATTTATTCGGTTAGAGCCTATGTCATATGTTCTTTTGCATCCACTCGTGTATTGAAATTGCGCACTCGGTATCAAGTATGCGCCGACGGTTCGTGATGCTGCAGAGGGATTTCAAAGGAGACAAGAATTTACTCAACCATTGTTACCACGTGTCATCCATATCGATAATACAAAAGAATTGAGAGATCTTCAATTGTGCACATGGGGTGCACTAGATTCCGACATTCGATTGATAAGTACGGTCTTGAGAAGACTTACTTAACTACCAAATCGTCACAACAATGGTAAAAATCACAAAGTGGACGTAGATCTAAAGATAGTTGGTGGTAATAAAGACTATATGGTTCACATGAGATATCTATTTAGCGAAGGATTCAGACAGCAGAGATACTGGGGGGAAATGAGTTTAACTGTCTTAAGAAGGACATGTACCAAACGAATGTCTTTGGCTTGTCTTATGATGAAAACGTACGAATGTTAAAGGCTAGTATCATGGATTAGCAGGATGTATCTTAAGGCTTCGTGTCAAGTGAAAGGATTTCACTATCAACGATCTAATTATAGGTCATGTGTCATATCAGATTTGGCCTGCGATGTATTTATGTGTTATTCAAAAGTTCTTGAAAACTTGCGGATGGGCAAGAGTTGAGGCTCGTATGGTATAATGTTGGGACTATATATGTTCCTGTGTCCCTAATAAACTCTGCATTTTATTATCAGCAGGGAAATATTTGACAAAGGCTACATGGTGCTTCGTGGGCGTGTGAAAATCATAGTATGTTTTAAGATGTTGTTGGTAGAGAATGCTCGGTGCATCAAGCGAGAAGATGTTTGGTTGTATTGGGATGAGGTCATACCCTATGATGTTAGGGTGCTAATAGAGCACATGTGGTTATATTCGTTGGATCAAGTCAATTGCAGCGTTGAATAATAGTAAATGACTCGAGAGAATGGTTCTAATGTGTTCGAGAGTCGTGTAATAGTGGCTTTGGGCTAAGTGGAAGAGTCCCACCACTTAAGATTGGGTTGCATGGTTAATTACCTGTGTGAATTCTGGATATTAGCGTATTAATGGAGTATTGCAGCTACGGAAAAAGACCATGAGTGGTAATTTAAGTATATGAATTGTTGAATGCATGTTATGGTTAGCCTTATTGGCTCATGTTCAAACTTGAGGGAAAAATTTATGATTTATGCCTCGTATAGGTGCAGGCTTCGCGGGAAGTGATTCCGTTGGGTGCTTTATCGAGAGGGTATTCATATGTTATAAAGAAATTCAGTAGAGTTGGTTGCGTACTGGGGCAAGTTAGAACCGGATGGTTCTCAATAGCGGTCCTAGTGAATTCAAGAGGTAAAGTGTGGTGCCTGATAATTCTGAGTCTATAAGTACAGTTGAGGCTCAAACTTTTGAAGCAACTTATGAAGAAAGGCACAAAACGATCTATGATGTTTTGACTTGTGGTGTAGTATTTGAGAGACATGAAATGGTCGTCGTTCTTGAGATAGCATGGCCTCATGATTTAAGGTCACTCGGGGTAAGTGCGGTTGGAATAAGTTAGGTATTGAAGGAAGATATTAACATTTCTAAGGCAATCGGGGATAACCTGGAAGGAAGTAGATTGATCAGCCATAGTTGAGTTGGCGTATTGGTGTCAATGATCGATTCATGCAACGTGATCGAATTATGCATGTGATTTGTGGCGGTGCATTTGAGACTTGTCGGCCGTAGTGATTGATGTAATTCTGAAGTATTCTTCTGTTAAAGGCCTGTTATGAGTAGGCGGATCTCGGAAAGGGTTATGGTGGCTTGGACCACTACTTAGAGATTGGCATATTCAACGGTTATGAGAACTCACTGTGTGTTGCTATAGTTCTCCTAAAATGAGTTAAATGGAAGGTCTTATGTGATGAAGTATTAGCCTATCGTCAGTTTTAGAGCTATGATGGAAATTGTGTCTATCGTATATCGACATGTGGGGTGCAGCGAGTAGTATGAAATTTGAAGTAAGGACCAAGGTCACAGTTTGGTCAATGAATGTGATATAAAGAGCTCGGATGAGCAGGGAAAGAGTGTCAGTGTTTGAGTAAGATGGGTATTAGCATCAGTATCATTTGAGGTCGGTGTTCTATGAGAAAGGCTTTGCATCCCGATTAGGGATTCCTGATCGCTTTTCGGTGTTAGTGCAGCCGGTGGGTTGAATGTGCAGGCCCGTTTAATTATTCGGAAGATGGTGGGAGCTTGACCCACAAAAAGATTGTATAGGTGTGACTTGTAGTCACTTGATTGGTTAGAAATTTAAACCAAGAATGAGGATTTTGGTGATATCATCCATTTGAGAACTTATGTCTGGAGGGCACTCTGCTTATTGGGTTATAGACCTGTGAAATATTATTGACTTAGCTTGGCACGACCAGGATAGACTTAAGGTCGGTGGGTAGATTTAGATGTGAAAGTGAGCCTTGCATCAGGCCATTTGTGCTTCTTCCAGCAATGCGCCCTTTATGGAGGGATAGTCACGGTCTTATTTCGCGGTTAGTTAATTCAAGTAAAGATATATTGCGCCGTATGAGTGTGCGACGGCTTGGTAAATTCCTTATGTGTTGAGGTTCCGCTCAGCGGTGATGTTATATGAGCATGATGGCTCTTGAGACTCATATCTTATATCGCACCTCAGTTGTGCTTGAGTTCATAGCCTATAGCGCTATATGTTTTCATTGAGTCCGATATCATGCACCTTAGTGTGCTTATGATCGATATTCAGTATTTTGATGTGACGAGCTATTCAGCTCGACATATGACTCCTTGTGTGAGTCTATATTGTTGGGATCGGATGGCACGCCGCCATGGTTATATTGTTGGGATCGGGTGGCACGCCGCCATGGTTATATTTTTGGGATCGGGTGGCACGCCGCCATGGGTATACTCTTGGGATCGGGTTGCACGCCGCAACAGATGTGATGTTTATTTCAGTATCTATAATTGCTTGTATGTGTTCTGTTTCCTATTTTTCCGAGGAGGTCCATGATAGTGTGAGAGTTGAATAGTTCTCTCTAGTGTTCGCCTTCCTTTTGTACCACGTACGAATTAATAGCCTACTAGCACATTGTATCATCTTGTGGGACTTTTGATTATGTTTGATGTGGCTTATCGCCTGAGTAGTTCGTACTGGGTGAGATGAGATTATGTGATTTGGGGTCAGTGCAAACTGATTATATGAAGTATATTATAGAGGAAAGGATCATCCTCTAGTTTAGGACAAGGTAATGGATCTTGTCAGGAGTATAGACCTAATGAATTGTTGATTCAGTAGTTGGTTATGAATATCAGCACATCTCTTCCGTCATGTCAGAATTGTGAAAGTTAGAACAAGACCTATGTAGACCATGAGGTGCAATGAGAGCATCTGATTCGTCGAATTTTTGGCTGATTTGGTCAAAAAAAAAATATATATATATTTTCGTGGTCCTGTGGATTTTGTGTTGCAAGGTAAGAATCCAGCAAGGTTATGCAGTCATGTTTGAGGACGGCGTTTGAGGAATATTGAGTGATCTCTTGATGAAAACAAGCCTGACACAGAATTCCGGATGTTGGAATTAATCTCTAAGACTTAATTGTTAAACAAGAGGGAATATCTTCAGATATATCAGGCTAATGTGCTCAGTTGAGTCCTAGATTTATTGGCCCTTTTGAGATTTTGAGGCATGTCGGGGAGGTTGCTTATGAGTTGGCCTTACCTCCCAGCCTAGCCGGAGTCCATTCCGTATTTCATGTCTCTATGCTTCGGAGATACCATGGTGACCCGTCACATAGGTTGGATTTCACTTCTGTTCAACTAGACGAGGATTTGTCTTATGTTGAGGAGCCAATAGCCATTCTAGACAGGCATGTCAGAAAGCTAAGGTCAAAGAACATCGCTTCGGTAAAGGTTCAGTGGCGGGGCCAGCCGGTCGAGGAGGCGACTTGGGAGACCGAACAGGATATGCGCAGCCAGTACCCTCATCTTTTCACTACTCCGGGTATGTTTTCTATGCTCGTTCGAGGACGAACGAATCTTTAAGTGTGGGAAGATGTAACGACCCGACCGGTCGTTTTAGAAAATTACGCCACAATCCCCAATTTAACTGTTCCCCTAAGTTCATTTATGCTATTGTGGTTTGCCGGGAGAGTCGGTTCTGAAATTTGGAGTATTTTGGGACACTTAGTCCCTAAATGAGAGCTTTAAAGTTAGAAAATGGCCCGTAGCCGGAATAGTGTTAAGACGATCTCGGAACGGAAATCTGATGGTTCCATTAGCTCCGTTAGGTGATTTCCGGGGTTGGGAGCGCGTTCGGAATGTATTTTGGAGGTCCGTAGCTCAATTAGGCTTGAAATGCCGAAGGTTGAAATTTTGGCGAATCCGAACGATAGGTGAGATTTTGATCCGGGGTCGGAATGGAATTCCGACAATTTCTGTAGCTTCGTTATGTGAATTTGGATATGTCCGCAAAGTTTCGGGTCATTCGGACGTCGTTTGGTCGGGTTTTAGATCGAATGTGCAATTCGGAAAGTTTTAAGAAATTTAGGCTTGAATTCGATGTGAATTATGAGTTTTGATGTTGTTTGACGTGTTTTTATGATTGGAACAAGTTTGTATCGTGTTTTGGAATATGTTGGTAGTTTCGTTGGGGTCCGGGAGCCTCGGGATGAATTCGGGGGTCCAAACGGACCAATTTGTGCCAAAAGGCACTGCTGTTCTGCTGCAATAGCTGCAGAACAATTTTGCTCTCCGCGATCGCGGAGATGGCCATGCGATCGCGTAAGGGAGAAATCCCGAGCTCTGCGATCGCGAAGTAAAGCCTGCGATCGCGTAAGTCTGGAGGTTGAACCAGTGCGATCGCGTGAGGGAGTATGCGATCGCGTAGGGTATTGGTCGGAAGCAGTGCGATCGCGTGAGGGAGTATGCGATCGCGTAGGGTAGTTTGGGGAGCCGGACGAGTTTGTTCTTCGCGATCGCGTTAGTACGTTTGCGATCGCGTAGGGTTGCTTAGTTGTTCACTGCGATCGCGTCCAGGGTCACGCGATCGCGTAGAGGAAAATTAGGCCGCCCGTATTTTGTGCATCGCGATCGCAAGCCCAGTGCTGCGATCGCGTAGAGTAAAATGGCCTGGCAGTGACTTTAAGTCCAGAACATTTCAGTCGCGGCCTAACACACCAAAACCGCCATTGTTGAGCTCCAAGAGAGGATTTTGAAGGGGAAACGCCGGGATATCATTGGGAAATCATCGGGGGTAAGTTTCTTGACCTTAATTCGTTGGTTTATCATGAAATCCGTGATTATTTCACTGAAATTGGAAGATTAAAGGTGGGTTTGAGCCCTAGGCCTAAATGTTAGAAAATCTCTTATTTGAGTGGGCAAATGGAGTCCGATTTTGGTAAATTTTATATGCCTAGACTCGTATTGAGATAAGGAACCCGAATATATAATTTTCGTGATTTTTCGATAAGCGTACCGAAAGTCGAGTTTTGGCAACTTGTGGGTTTTTAGCGTGTTTTGAGTTGTTTTGATCGGGTAATGCCCAATTCACCTATTTTGATGCGATTCTATTGATTTTTATCAGATTCTACACTTGTGGAGGCCGACATTCGCGGCAAGAGAGTTGTTTCATAGCAGTTTTGTACCGGAGTCGAGGTAAGTGGCTTGTCTAACCTCGTGTGAGGGAATTTTCACCCCTAGGATATTATGTGATAGTTTAAATGCCTTGTACGCGAGGTGACGGGCGTGTACATGCGCTGGTTGTTGAACACGTACTTTATTCAAATGTTCGATGAGCGATATCCCTGTCTTGGTTGTTAATTTGATATTTTTACCCGGTAGTGGTTAGAAGAGCATGATTAGGTAGCACTTAACTGTTTAGTTGCCTAATTGCCTTATTTGAACTCCTTGTTAATTATTGGCACTATTTTTCGGTGAAGTTATAGTTAAGCATAATTATTCTCTTTGTGGATTCCTTTATTGGTTGTGCTTGTGGACTGCGGGTTCGATTCCCGGAGACCCAGGGCTGTGGGTTCGATTCCCAGAGACCCGGCGTGATATTGGTAGGGACTACGGGTTCGATTCCCGAGATCCTGAGTTATTGGTAGGGACTACGGGTTCGATTTCCGAGATCCTGAGTTATTGGTAGGGACTACGGGTTCGATTCCCGAGATCCTGAGTTATTGGTAGGGACTACGGGTTCGATTCCCGAGATCTCTGAGTTATTGGTAGGGACTACGGGTTCGATTCCCGAGATCCCGAGTTATTGGTAGGGACTACGGGTTCGATTCCCGAGATCCTGAGTTATTGGTAGGGACTACGGGTTCGATTCCCGAGATCCTAAGTTATTGGTAGGGACTACGGGTTCGATTTCCGGAGATCCTGAGTTATTGATTATTTATTGAGACATGGGCTGCGTGTTCGATTCCCGGAGACCCAGAGGTACTGTCAATGGGACGGTGGGTCCAATTCCCACAGGTCCTGGACGTGTTTTATTAAGTTGGTTATTTGTTGTTAGCTTAATTGTGGACGGTTGCAGTAATCATTTTATTGTTGTTATTGCGGGAGTTATTATCATTTAAACTGTTTATTATTGTTATCATCACTATATTATTGTTTCTCAGTAGGGCCCTGACCTTCCTCGTCACTACTCCATCGAGGTTAGGCTTGGCACTTACTGAGTACCGCCGTGGTGTCCTCATGCTACTCTTCTGCACACTTTTGTTGTGCAGATCCAGGTACATCGGGGCAAGCTCATATTAGGTGATTCAGCAGCATTTTGGGAGACCTCGAGGTATGATCTGCCACGTCCGCGGATCCGGAGGCCTTCCTTCTATTCTGATAGTATTAGTAGATGTTTTCTCTCATGTCTTTGTTAGATACTCTTCACACATAGAGCCACAGTTGTATTCTCTCTTTTAGTCTGTGTTGCCGTGGGATTCCGGGTCTTGGTGGTGTTTTATACAGTGTGTTGACGAGTGTATGTGCCAAGCGGCACGGATTACATTCCTATTTATATTGTTTTTCCGCTATTTCTTGTTTAAAGTTCATAAACTTGTATATTCCGCAACGTGTTAGGCTTACCTAGTCGTGAGGACTGGGTGCCATCACGACATGTTCACGATTGGTGAACTAGGGTCGTGACATAGACTTAGTATGGAAAATAGTAGCTCAACCTAAACACAGATTCATAGGTTGGCTAGCATCATTAGGGAAGTTGTTGACAAAGGATAGGATGATTGGAATGCAGATACATGTGGAAAATGTCCATTGTATTTTTTGTAATGAGGATGCATTGGAATCTCAGGATCACTTGTTTGCAAATGTGGATGGATAGCAGTAGTAAGGCAATAGCTGAACATATGGACTGTTCACCTCATTTGCGCCCTATTTGAGACTAAAGCAGGCGGGGTGGCGACCTCGTCTTAAGATAAGATATATGGGGCATGATGTACAATATACAAGAGTGAAGCAACTTTTAGAGCAGATCAAAAGGAAGCACTAGAAACAGTTCAAAAAAGAAATGATTGCTCCAGTGTACTTAGCGATGATATACTATACATGGAGAGCAAGAAACACAAAACATTTTTAAGGAAGGAATGTAAATACTGAAGAGGTAGTTATACAAATTAAAAAAGAAGTGATAGAAAGGATAAATTTACTTCAACAGTCTAAGAAAGTACAGAAATGTAGGAATTTTGTTAGGAGAATTATTTGTAATTAGTTTTTTCTATTTGTTAGAGGCCTATTTTCTAAGTTAAGAAAATCAGGTGCTCTATAAGTGTAATTGTTGTTGATGTTAATGGTAATTCATATTGTTACAAAAAAAAAAGAATTCCATTATTAAAGCAAATAAACTGCTTAAATTTACACCAAAAAAAGAGTCAAAGATTACTTTTAACCTATGCTCCAAGCACATAAAATTTATATATTTTTGTATATAATATATAAAAATATAAATATATACAAAATACACATTTTTCGATTATTATTTTAAAAGCGACTATACAATGACATTTTTCCAAAAGAATAATTTTCTTGACCCTTGTACCACATTAACTAAAGACCCTAATAATGGTCATAATAACAAACAAAAGTCCACTATCTAGAATTTACTATTTTATGAGTTTAACACTTTAATTTTTAGCACAGAACATATTATTTTTTAAATAATGAGTTTATATTTATTAATTACTGTAATTTAAAAAAAATATTGCACCTAAACTTATGCTACACATTAAATGTAGTAGGTTCTGATAAACCGGATACTTCTAAGTTGCATCCGCCCCCTATATCTACTAGAGGAAAAAAAATATCATATACAACATAAATATTGTGTAGATGACATAGGTCGTTACTCATTAGGAGCAAATCCATATGAATGCATATAGTCATTCAGACAGAATACATCAAACCATTGGATATAATATATTCAAATGTTTTGATTAGCTTAATAGGTTCAACAAGTAAAAACTTCCTCACTATGATGTGGGTGGGAAACATGGACACGATGAAGCAAACCAAAGGTACAAAGATTATCTTTACCTATTGTCATAGGGTACTTGTCTTATTTTGAAACTTACCAATCTTATATTTTTAGGAGACTTATATGTAGAAATCCTTTGGATAACCTAATAATGCAACAACAACAACAATAACTACTACTACAATAATAGACCTAGTGTAATCCTACAAGTGATGTCTGGGGAGGGTTGTATGTACGCAGACCCTACCCCTACCTTCAAGAAGGCAGAGAGACTGTTTTCGGAAGACCTTCGGCTTAGGAAAAATAAAAGAAGGGCATCAACAAGCATACCAATTAGAAAGCCGAAGCAAAAATAGAAAGATACAAAAATAAAACTGAGTATTGTAATCAGAAGGTCAGAACGAAGGCAACGACAAGAAAATATAGAAATCAAGGAATACGAAAATAAATAAATAATGCTAACTCATGTACGAAAGTTACTGTTACAGACAAGAACAACACTAGGTGACATATCCTAACCTTTTACCTTTATTCTCAACCTCCACACATTCCTATCCATATGCATTTTCTCAGTGAGCTGGAGCAATGCCATATCATGTCTAACTACCCCTTCCCAATACTTATTCGGCCTACCTCTACCTCTCCTTAAGCCCTCCAGGGCCAACCTCTCACACCATGTATCTATAAATCTCCTCTTCACATGTATGAACCATCTAAGTATCGCCTCCTACATCTTGTCCTCCACTGGGTCCACACCCACCTTATTCCGAATAACTTTGTTTCTAATTCTATATATCCTAGTACGCCTGCCATCCATCTCAACATCCTCATTTCAGCCACCTTTATCTTTTGGACATGGGAGTTCTTGACTGGCCAATACTCCGACACATATAACATAATTAGTCTGACCACCGCTCTATAAAACTTACCTTAAAATTTAGGTGGCATAGTCTCATCACACAAAACACCTGAAGCGAGCCTACATTTCATCCATCTCGCCCTAATACGATATGTAACTTTCCCGTTGTTCTCTGTATTCACTTGAATAACTGACCCAAGATATTAAAAGCTCTATTTTCTAGGGATGTCTTGAGAGTCAAGCCTCACTTCTTCGTCTACAGCCTAAGTCGTACCACTAAACTTGTACTCTAAATATTCTGTCTTGGTCCTGCTCAACTTGAAGCCTTTAGACTCCACGATCTGCCTCCAAATCTCTAACCTTTCATTAACACCGCCTCGTGTCTCATCAATTAGAATAATATCATCTACAAATAACATGTACCACAACACCTCTCATTGAATAACCTAATAATCTAAATAAAAATTACAAGTATATATAACTTAAAATTTTTATTATATACATTATTGATATTAGGCTATATAGATGATATTTAAACCTTAATGTTACCATGCTTTATTGTTGTTTCAAAGGCAAATTACCAACAACATGCTCTAAATGGTGTTATTTTGTTTTGTAGGGAATATTCTAACTGAGGAAGCACCACGGAGTATTTTTGAGGCAATAATGTGAAGAACATACCCACTTAATAAGTACCCTAGCACAAAGAAGCAAAAAAAGATGGACTGAGCAAATTCCACCGCGAGCGCGGTGGAACCACGACAGATCAAGCGCACGAGATAGAATGCTCAGCGTTCACCGCGGTGCAATGTTCACTTGCCAAAAATTTGGGGACCAAAGTGTAAATTCGGGGAAACTTGTTCCAAACCCTTATAAGCTTTAGAAACTCGCCCAAGATGGTTTTAAGCTTGTTTTGTAGACTACGTTAGAGGCAAGAACAAGTGTGACAAGAGTGAAAAACATTAGAATTCTTCTATCTTCTTTTGATTATTTCAATTACCCATTATGAATAATTTGTTAGTTTTATCTTGTTTTGTCATGAGTAGCTAATTTCCTAGTCTAAGGTTTTGATGGAACCTATTGAAGGATGAACTTCTTGTTATGTTAATATAGTTTTCCCAAATTAATTTCTATTTGTTCAACTATGTGTTTGTTGTATTTTATTGATAAGATCCTTAATTAACTGTGCCTATTTAGTGTGCATAACGCGGAAGAGAGTGCATATTTAGGTAATTATTGAACAACACTACTCCTAAAGTTGATGTGCCGGAGAATTTCAGCATATTTACATACTAATTGCTTAGATTTTAGCTTGTTTTAATACAAATATGATCTATAATGTAGTTTTGTTACTTTTATAGTACATGAGGAAGGGGAACTCAAGAAGACGGATATAGAAGCAAAAAAGGCAAGAAAAGAGCAAAGGTTGCACAAATACTGGTCTGCGGTCCACTATGCAATCGCAGATCACACATCAAAAGGATCACAAACTGAAGTAGAGTCTTGAGCATAATTTCAAGAGAAGAATGTGGTTCAAGATGCAACCGCAGAATCAAAATGCGGTCCGCATAATGACCGCATAACCAACCATGAAGATTACTAAAGATTAGCAATGCGAGATAAAATGCGACCGCAAAATTCAAATGTGGTCCGCATAATTGAAATGTGGTAAGATATGGTAACTAGGGTTTTGCTCTGCGGTCTGGACGATCAAAATGTAGACCGTATACTTGTTCTGTGACAAGAATGCGGTCTCATATCTGACCTGAAAGGGCAATTTTGTTCATTTTCTGCCCCGATTTTTGTCCCACTACAAAAAGTTTTATGAAGCCTTTGTGGGCTCATCTTGTCTACCCTTTATACTACATTCCAAGTCATAAATATTCTCTCTTTTTGGAAGGTTTTGGGTTGAAGATTCCCTTATTTGTAAGCATTTATGGCATTAAATACTATTTGTCCCTTGTATTTTAGTATGTGTTGCTAACTTTAAATACTAAGGTTGTGGACCCTAAATGGGTGTTATGTTAATGGGTGTTTAACATTGAATATATGTATAATGGTTGGTTGGTATTTGTTTACTTCTCATTCTTTATTTATTATTGGTGGTTGCAAACATTAACACAAGCCATTAAATTCTTGCTTTGCTTGGGAAAGTGGGTTAGAATTTTGTAGAAGTTAGCCTTACACCTTGTTTAATAAAATCGCTTAGGGAGAAGTGGGTTTTATTTGGCATATATTGATGGTTATGAATTGCAACTCTTTACATTTGGGAAAAGTTAAAAGAGGAAATGTTATCCAACTATTGTGAAATATTGGGTAGTTGCTTAGACATCAATTGCATACCAAGAACCGACCATTAGAAATATATCATATTAACACCGATAACATTACACTTCATTAACGAGGACACAATCTTGGTTTAATCAATCTCATTAATTACCGTATCAACACTTCAAATAGTTACCATTCCAAAACAACTTCTTTTCATACTCTTGATACTACTACTCTACACTCTTGTTACTATTAACCGAATAGAATTACGATTTCAGTCGGGCAACACACTCATTTAAGTGACCTTTTCACACATATTCCCTGTGGGATTCGACCCCATCCTTGTTGGGTTATTATATTTGATATCGACCACCTTACACCAATTATTAAAGTATAATTTGAGCGTATCAAATTTTGGCGTCGTTGCCGAGGAATACGGTTTTGAAATTACTTATTAGTGTGCGCTTTACTGTGTGTCTAATTATATTCACACTTTGCTTGTTTTGCTTGGTGTTGATAGGATAACATGCCTGAATCTAGCGATAACGTTGCGGTAGATCTGCGAGAGAATTCTTTTGCAGACATCGAAGAGTACATTAAGGACACAAATGCTATTGTACCTCCTGCGGTTGGTGCTGCAACATTCAAAGTGGAACACTGTTTGATTCTTATGCTCAAGGTAGAGGTGTTCTTCAGAAATTCCACTGATGACAATCCAGCACAGCACCTTAGGAACTTTTTCGATGTGTGTGCAATGCACAAGCAGAATCATGTCTCTGATGATGCCCTGAGATTGAGGTGCTTTAAGTAGTCTCTACTCGGGATGCAAGAAGATGGATCCAAAATCTACCACCTAACTCTATTCATTTTTTACCCGAACTTGTCCAGGCATTTATATCCAAGTGGTTCCCGCAAAGTAAGAAGTTTAAGTTGCGGGCTAAAATATTCTTCTTCAAGCAAACACCGGGAAAGAAGTTGTATTAGGCATGGGACCGTTTCAAATTATATTTGGTGAGGTCTCCAAACTATGGTTTTTCGGATTCTATGCTATTGGAAAATTCTACATGGGTTTGGATCCTATGTGTCACGCCCCAAATTGAGGGACATGACCGGTGCCTGACCGGGTACCCACAGTCAAGCGGACCTGGGTGCCTTTCTAACCCACGCGTTGCCCCTGTATTGTTCATTACTTAAAAATCAAGGACTTTACCAATTTATAATTAAAATCATACTTTTAACAACATAACAACACACTTTACTTCTTAACAAGTTTACAATTTACAACGCCCGTCATGTATTTACATAAAATCATAACCCCACAGTTCACTATCTACGGAGCCTCTAGGATACAAAGGATGATACAATACTTGCCGGTAACAAGGCTCCGGTGATACAATACTTGCCGATGAGCTGAAGTACCTGCTACAGATCCACCTACAATCATAACACGAATGTAGCGTCCCCAGCAAAAGGGATGTCAGTACACTGGAATTGTACTGGTGTGTATGGATAAGCTTTGTCCCAAGTAAACTCAAGCCATTAAACAAATGAATCACGATAGTAAAACAACCAACGGTTACACCAAGAAATAACAAAGCCAGCCAATCGCATTCCCATATTTACTTCGTTTCAAGTAGTCCTCAGCCCAAGTACAAATAAAGATCAACAAGGAAGGCAATAACCAAACATACACGGAAATCACAATCAAGTCAAACAAAGGGGCAATCAGTGCCCCACAGGTTGCAAACTCTCCTGCTGTCTCCTTTCACAATTTCACATCAATGATTTCATATCAATTTCAATGGAGATATCGATCGCTTTCCACCCTTATTACCTCGGCCACCCTTATCACCCCAACCTACACCTTATTACTTCATGTTGCGGCACGCAACCCGATCCCACCGTAGAGTTTCAAATCATAACAATCACAAACAGCAAACAAGGGCACTACACAAGATCACAAACAAGTGCAATAAGTAACTTACAAATTGGTTCATGTTTCCAAATTCTTTTCAAGCCGGTGTCACAACAAAATTACAATATTTCCATATCCAAGAGGATCCATACCATTTTGTTCAACAGTTCATCACAATTCGAGTTATTTCATTAGTTTCCCACAAGAAGCCAAGTATGCCATCACTACAATTGTTCTCAATTTCTTTACCAATTATGACTTCCTTTTTCATCTTTCGGTTCACATCCCATACCACACAACACATAGTTCAAATCAATTGAATACCCAACAACTAAATCAAAGAGTTACACAACAATTCTCAAAATTATCACATACCAAATGAATTGTACACATAAGGGCGATTTCACAAGGATCAAAGTTAACCATACATACCTGGAGTCAAATTTACTTCCTTCAATATCTTACTTTAAGTTCACCCAAGTTATCCTATGTTGCCGACTTCCGTTTTTGAAAACTCTTACTCCTACCCACCTCTTTTTACTAAATTTGAAGTTCAAATAACATGCATGAGTGTTAAATTCGATTTTCAAAATCTAATGCATGAAAATCTTTCTTTCCCATTAAGAACTGAAAATTCAAGGAAAATGGCTAGGATTTTTACCTTTAGAAATTGGGGAAGATGACAGTTGCCCTAGGATCTTCCGGACCAAGCGATTAGAAACAATCTTTGAATATGGTTAGGTTTCTCTCTCTAGAATCTCTCTTTCCCCTCTCTTGTTTTGCTAAGAAAATGTGAGAAAATGAAGGTTTGAGGTGTTTTATTAAAGAAGGAATCGGGTTAAAATTTTATAAACATCTGGGGCGAGTCAAATCTGCGGTCGCATATGCGATCGCACAATCAACATGCGGTCCGCATAATGGACCGTAGAATTGCCCCAAAAATTCACCTGTTCTGATACGATATGCGACCAGAATGGGTCCGTATTCGTATTTTGCTGTCGCAGAGCGCACCACAGAATTGACACTCAAATATTCCTAAGGAATTATGCGATAGATTTGCGGTCCGCATTTCCGTTATGCGAGCGCATATTGGACCGCATTTTCAATACCAATTTTGCAAAACATTCTGTTACACTCTGCAGTAGGATGTGGTCCGCATAGCAGATCTGCGACCATATTCTTGACCGCAAAATCGACATTTTCTGGAAAAATTTGTTCTTTCAAATTTTAAAGCTTAAATCACTACCAAGGGTCGCGAAGAATTCTACGCATTCCTAACACATTATTCGGACCAGGACACCACGGGCTACTAGGTTTTAAGCACAAAAATCTTATGGGGCCTTACACTATGAACTGATCTATAGCCAAGAATATAACTGATGGATCATTCATGGATAAATTATTCACAAGGGTGACAATTTTTTTTGACAAAATGGCACAACACAATCAAGCGTGGCATTTTAAGGACACCTTAGGTGGAGTGGCATATGGTTCTCCTTCCTTGACTAACTTGATCAAGGAGAATCAAGAGAGGTACCAAATAATTATTGGATTGGCTACGGATGTAAATGTGTTGACAAAAATGTTCACTGAAAGTCAAACAAAGAAGGTGAATGTAGTCGAAGATGTGCAACCCATCTCCAACGAAGAGTTTGAAGAAGCCAACTACATCAACAACCCTCAATGAGGGTATCAAAGACAACATTATCAGGGTCAAGGGCAACAAAGTCAATGGAGGCCAAATCTGCAAGGGCAAGGAAACCAACAATGGAGACATGACTAAGGCGGCTCAAACCAGTGGGATTGGAACAACAACAATAATTTTGTTAACTGGAGTTCAAACCCTTATGTTCCTCCAAATGGTCAATATTTGAACCAAGGATCTTCTAGTGAATCTAAGTTGGAAGCTATGCTTGAGCGGATGTTGCAAAATCAAGAAAAATCCAACACTTCCATGAGAAATATTACCGAGGTAGTAGGATCTCATACCGCCTCCATTCAAAAATTGGAGATGCAAATGAGAGACCTCTCCAAAGAGCAAAATCCAAAGCAAAAAGGTATACTCCCTAGTGACACGGTTGCAAATCCAAGAGGTAGTGGGAGTGGTCCAACTTCTCACATCATGGCGATCACTACTAGAAGTGGGAAGGTGCAAAACGGAGAGGGTGAACAAATGGTTGAATAATTTAAGAAAAAAATAGAGGTTGGAGAGCAAATTATTGTTGAGGTTTAGAAGATTCCGGAAGAAGTGGTAGTGCAAAAAGAACACCGGGAAGAGGTAAAGGAAGAGGGGAAGGAGACACCCAAAACTCTGCCTCCTATTTCTAGACCTCCTCCTCCATTTCCTCAAAGGCTTGCATGCAAGATTGATGATAGCAAACTTGAAAAGTTCTACGACATCCTCAAGCAATTAATAGTGAACATTCCTTTTGTGGAAGCATTTCAAGAGATGCCAGGGTTTGCTAAATACTTAAAAGATTTTATCACCAAGAAGAAGACCATAAAGCATGAGGTGGTAAATATGACTCACTGGATTAGTTCTATTATTGCCACAACTCCGATCTAAAAGAAGGGAGACCAGGGAGCTTTTACCATACCATGTACTATCGGGGAACGTGAATTCGCAAGAGCCCTTTGTGAAAATGGGGCTAGCATCAACTTGATGCCACTTGCCATTTATAAGCAAGCGGGATTAGATATGCTAAGGCCAACAAGAATAAGGTTACAAGTGGCTGATTGTTCCATCAAGCGACCTGTAGGAATTATTGATGATGTGATTGTAAAAGTTGGGAAATTTCATTTGCCCACCGACTTTGTAATCCTTGATTTGCGGTTGATAAAGAAATCCATATAATTTTAGGGAGACTATTCCTAGTCACGGGAAAAGCACTCATAGATTCGGAGCAGAGTGAAATCAAATTCTCGGTGAATGATGAAGAGGTTACATTTCAAGCAATAAAGGGTATGAAGTTGCCCCATGAGTATGAGAGCATTTCTGTGATAGAGGTTGTTGATGTAGTGGAAGAAGCCATCGAATTGAAAATGGAATAACAATGCCTTGTTGAGGCATTTGGCAGCTATCTTGGTAAATTTTGATGGTGAAGACATGGATGGGTACATGGGGTCAGTAAATGCATTGGAGGGTCTTGGATCCTACACTTATACTCCGACAAATCTTTCTCTTGACTTGGAGAATCAAGCAGCACCCCCCCGCAAAGCCATCAATCATTGAGCCACCACAATTAGAGCTCAAATCACTTCCTCCGTACCTAAGGTATAAATTTCTTGGCTCTAATGATACATTACCCATAATTGTTTCGTCTTTGTTGAATGATGTGCAGGTGGAGCAATTATTGGAAGTCTTGAAGGAGCATAGGCAAGCCATTGGATGGACGATTGCGGATATCCGAGGAATCCCCGCGGGTATTTGTGAACACAAGATACAATTGGAGAATGACACAAAACAAAGTGTGGAGCATCAACGATGATTGAATCAATCAATGCAAGAGATGGTGAAGAAGGAAATCATCAAGTGGTTGAATGCCGTGGTGGTATGCCCTATCACCGATAGTACTTGGGTAAGTCCGGTGCAATGTGTACCGAAGAAGGGAGGCATAACCGTAACTGAAAACGACAAAAATGAGATCATCCCAACAAGAATGATGACTGGTTGGAGGGTATGCATGGATTACCAAAATCTCAATAGTGCAACATGCAAAGACCATTTCCTTATGCCTTTTATTGATCAAATGCTTGATCGGCTAGCAGGGAGGTTATTCAATTGCTTCCTTGATGGGTATTACGGCTACAACCAAATAAACATTGCGTTGGAGGATCAAGAGAAAACAACGTTCACTTGTCCCTAACCTTTTCCTTTAGTCGGATGCCATTTGATTTGTGCAATGCTCCGGATACCTTTCAAAGATGCATGATGTCCATTTTCTCCAACATGGTGGAGGATTTTCTAGAGGTCTTCATGGACGACTTCTCGGTAGTGGGCGATTCTTTTGAGCATTTTCTTAACAATATTAGACAAGTGCTTTAGAGATACGAGAACACAAATCTTGTGCTAAATTGGGAGAAATGCCATTTCATGGTAGATGAACGCATCGCATTGGGGCATAAGATTTCAAAGCATGGCATTGAGGTTGACCAAGCGAAGATCGAGATTATTTTGAAGCTTCCTCCACCTACCTCAGTGAAAGGTGTTCGAAGTTTCTTGGGGCATGCCGAATTTTATAGGCGGTTCATCAAGAACTTCTCCAAGATTACAAACCCCATGTGCAAGCTTCTTGAAAAGGATGCAAAATTTGTGTTTGATGAAAAGTGCCTCAAGGCGTTTGATGAATTAAATCTAAGGCTCACCACGACACCTATTATTGTCACACCCGATTGGACTCTTCCTTTCGAGCTCATGTGTGATGCTAGTGGTGTAGCTATTGGAGCGATGCTCGGGCAACGTCATAACAAAGTTCTTCATCCGGTCTACTATGCAAGTAAAACACTTAATCAGGCACAAATGAATTACACTGTCACTGAGCAAGAGTTTCTTGCCATTGCTTATGCCTTTGAGAAGTTTCGAGCTTATTTATTGGAAACCAAGGTAGTGGTGTACACGGATCATGCGGCTCTCCGCTACCTCATGGCAAATAATGATGTAAAGCCTCGATTAATTCGATGGGTCTTGTTGTTGCAAGAATTTGACTTTGAAGTCAAGGACCGCAAGGGAACTCAAAACTAAGTGGTGGATCATTTGTAAAGACTTGAGGAGTAAAGGAGACCAAAGGAATAGCTTGAAATCAATGATGCATTCCCGTATGAGCACATTTTGGCACTATCCAACACTCTTTCTCCGTTGTATGCTCATATTGCTAACTACTTGGTGAGTGATATTATTCCAAAAGGGTTGGAGTCTTATTAAAAGAAAAAATTCTTGAGAGATTGTCAAAAATATTATTGGGAGGAGCCCTATTTGTACCGTGTGTGTGCCAACAATATCATCCGAAGGTATGTTCAAGAAGAAGAAGTCATGCCAATTCTCAAAGCATGCCATGACTCACCGGTTATGGGACATCATGGAGGAAATCGAGCGACGACTAAGGTTCTCGAATGTGGTTATTATTGTCCCTCCATTTACCATGATGCCAATCAAATTGTAAAAGCTTGCGATCAATGTCAACGACATGGTTCAATCTCCAAAAGGCATGAAATGCCAATGCACTTTGTGATGGAGATCGAGATCTTTGATGTATGGGGGATCGACTTCATGGGCCCCTTTGTAAGTTCTTATGGAATGAAATACATCTTGGTGGATGTGGACTACGTGACCAAATGGGTTGAAGCAGTTGCCTTACCAAACAATTAGGCGAGGAGTGTGACCTCCTTTTTGAAGAAAAATATATTCACGTGGTTTGGCACACCTAGAGCCATTCTAAGTGACGGTGGATCTCATTTCTGCAACAAAGCTTTTGTGGGGTTACTTGAGAAGTAGGGCATAAAACATAAGGTGGCCACCCCTATCATCCGCAGTCAAGTGGTCAAGTTGAGGTTTCCAATCGGGAGATCAAGAACATCTTAGGAAAAACTGTGAACGGAAATAAGAGCGACTGGTTAAGAAAGCTGGATTATGCATTGTGGGCGTACCGCACAGCTTACAAAACTCCTATTGGTACGTCTCCTTATCGGGTAGTTTTTGGTAAAGCATGTCATCTACACGTGGAGTTGGAGCACAAATCGATGTAGGCATTGAAAAGGTTAAACTTAGATTGGGCGGAAGCTGCAAATTTGAGGTTTACACAACTCAATGAAATGGAGGAATTCCAGTTCCATGCTTATGAAAGTGCAGCTGTATACAAAGAATGGATGAAGTTTGTCCACGACAAGAAAATATTGAAAAGAGAGTTTAATGAGGGTGATTTGGTCTTGCTCTTTAATTCGAGGTTAAAATTGTTTCCGGGTAAGCTTAAATTAAAATGGTCCAGCCCATTCAAGGTGGTAAATATCTCTCCTTACGGAGCAGTGTAATTAGAGTTGACTGATGGATTCCACACATTTAAGGTAAATGACCAACACATCAAGCATTACTTGGGCACTGATGGTGAAAAGCATTTGGTTGAGCAGCTGGCTCTCAAAGATGGTCCATGCCCAACCATTGAGTGAAATCAAAAGAACTTCAACTCCATCGTGCCGCGCATTAAATCAAGCGCTTCATGGGAGGCAACCCATCTATGGTAACATTTTTTTTTTCTCTTGAATTTTTCAACTTTTGGTAGATAAATTTATTTGAGCAATGAAAAGTGTGTGTGAGTGCAGGGCTCATAAGATCTCAACACTTGGTGAAGATGCATAAAATTCGAAGAAAAATGCACCAGGTGAATTATGCGGTAGGAATGGGGTCACATTATTGCTATGCGGACTGCATTTTGACCGCAAACAGGAGCAAAGTGTTGTCCAAACTGGTGCATGTTATGCGGCGGAATGGTGTACTATGCGGTCCGCATTTCACTTCTGCGACCGTATTGTGCATCACATTCCTCCATTATCAAACCCACTTTTAAAATCACCCTATAACACATATGCGGTCGCATTGTGTGTTATGCGGTGCTGGGCCCATCGCAGATCTGCTAGGTAAGTCAGACATCTCTCATCTCTCACTCACTTAGCAAAAACAAAAAAATAGAGAAAGTAATCAAAAAAAAAAAAAAAAGAACGGACAAAAGAAACCCTCAGAAAAAGACAAGGAGAAACTCGATCGAGCCCTTGCTGTCACAAATCCAAGCAACCCAAGGTCTCACTTGTCACCCCTGTAACTTCTTCTGGTAATATTTCGTTCCCCCCTATGTATTTTTCCTTCTTTTTCTTTCTCAATTTCATTGTGGTTGCGTATGTGGTTATATCTCATTGTGTGCGGAGGTGTAGCTTATGGTTTGGCTAGTCGATTCTTGCTAGGATAACTACACATGGGCTAAAACTAATGAGGGGTATAGGGTAGAACAAAAGGGGACCGCCATTGTTGAAAACTGGGGCAAAGCATGTATCAGACGCATTCTGCGATACGCATTTGTGCAATGCGGTCCGTATTATCATCGCAGAATTAGCCCTAGGTCCTCTGAGGATGATCACACAATGTGGTCGATCTACAATCGCAGATCTCAAATACGGTCCGCATTCCTACCGCATAGTGGAACAGAACATATGTGAATGAGCATCTCATTATGCGGTCAATCTGCGATTGTATTATTTACTTTGCGGTGAATTATGCAATCGCATTTTGAGCAGCATGTTTTGGCAAATCAAGTCTGCGGTGATTCTGCGGTCCACGTTGTGGTTTTGCAGCCGCAGAATTGACCGTATTCTGCACTTCTTCTTCATATTTTTGTTTTTGTGTGTTTAGGTCACCGTGTTGCTATGAGCACTAATATTTCACCCTCGTGCAAGTATGGCTCCCAGGAAAAAACACAACATTGTTAAACAAACACCCTCGGCTAATCCAAACCAAAGCAACAAAGGACAGAACCTCAAACACCTCATACCTCCCAGTCTAAGGAGGAGGGACCCACACCTAAGGTTGATTTACTGGCAGAAGTGCGGAGGAAACATGACAATGACTTCCAACTCCGATGGGGAGTAGAGGGGTCTAGGAAAAGATATAAAGAGTGGTTGCTTAAGTGGAAGCTCCTGCCGGAGAAGCAACTCAGTTTGAATGGGCTGAAAGAGCACTATCCTCACATCCTAGAAAACATCAAGAATAGGAACTGGTAGTCCTTCACTAAACCACCAGGTGAATACAATGAATCCCTTGTTCGTAGATTCTATGCATCATATGGGACTTCAAAGAACAAGCATAAAAAACGAAATAGAGAATTCACTCATGAAGTGCTGGTCCGGGGGAAAACAATCTTCTGTGCTGAGGAAACCATAAATGAGATATATGTCCCAAATTGGAGTTTTGGTACCGTAGAGTATATGAAGAAATTTGAGAATCGGGAAAATGAAAAAGGATAGATTGCTTCTATAATTGCAAAAGGAACCCCGGCCTGGATCAACCCTGGTCAGAAAATCTACAAGGAAAGTCTGTCAAGAGAGGGTCGTTACTGGCTTGCATTCCTCACATCTAGACTGATACCAACTCCGAACGAAACAGAGATTGCCATTAAAAAGGCTATCCTCATTGCATGCATCATGGCCAGTATTAAAATAGATGTTGGGGTAGTGATATGTCAGGAGATAGGGATATGGGCCACACAACAGCTACCTCACTTCTATTCTCCTCCTTGATCAAAACATATGCAAGAACGTGGGAATCCCAATTGATGACCCTCATGACAGAAAGGGCAAGGAGCCAGGGGTCATTGATATCACTCGCCTTAGTGATGCTACCCCACGAGTAGTTCCAAGTCAGGCACCAATTGCTGCTGAGCCATCTGAGTCCCAACCTATTGAGATCCAGACAGCCACTGAGGCACCACCTCCCACACCACAGCCTGCTTCCCAAGCCCCTACTTCCCGGCCTGCTATGGCCATCCCGGCTACCCCTAAGCTTGTTATATTGGCTAGTCATGCCAATGCTAAAGTTGATCAACTTCTGAAAACATTTCCAAGCCTTATAAATCAAGCCCTGGCCCCCATGCACACCTCCGTGGCAGCCATTTAGCAGCAGCAGCAGTCAGATTTGCAAAACGGTTACAACAATTTGAGTTGCGAGTTGAGATGACAGAGTGGGGCGAATCGAGTGGGTTGTCCGCACTCAAGATGGAGGTTGCCGCTATAAAGGTCAAAATCTAAAAAATGCAAAATCTGGAATTCGACCTATTATCCCTCCTTCCCACAAATGATGATCAGGGTACAGGTTCGGTGCCTCCAGATATGGGTCTCGACTTTTCAACATTGATAACTGACTATGTCCTCCCTACCCCTGGAGCTTCTAAAATGCAGCACCTCCAACTCCTATTATGATCCATTATGAGGAGGACTCCGGATGTTCTGATAAATCAGAGGATGAGGACGATGAGTAGAATGAGGAGGATAAGGAGAGTTCAGGGTATTCGACGGATGAAGCCCCTCAGGATAAGGGCAAGCAGATTGTAGATGCCCCAATTGCTGATGCTACTCTAGAGGAGGATGCCGATGATGCAACAGAGTGAGTAGCTATTCAGTAGGAGATCCAGATGTCATTGGTAGACCGGGCCATTTATGCAGCCCTTGTGCCCACCCTATCATCAGTGGGTGAGGCCAGTAGTTCACAGGCTCCCGCACTTACATCATATACTCTTGACCGACCTGAGTGCACTATTTCTATTTCTCTAGTGCCAGCTCCTAGTCCAGCTCCAACTCCAGTGCCAGCTCCTAATCCAGCTCCAACTCCAGTTTTAGCTCCTAATCTAGTGCCGACCCCCATTCTTGATCAGCCTGAGGGCACCAGTCCTCAGACCAAGCTTCCATCAGTCCTAGTCCCTGCAGCTGAGGGTGACCCCTCCAGCATTCAGCCAGCTACTGCTTCTTCTAGCAGTTAGTGTGCCCCAGGGAGCTTTACCTCTAACTCATCTCTATGTTTATGCATTGGGTAAAATTCATGATTTAAGTTGGGGGTGCTTAGTAGCATTATGGGAAATTTTTGTGTAGATATTTTTATGTGATTTTGGATATTAGAATTGGAATAGCTGTATATATGCATATCCATAGTATCATCATCAAACTCATGTATTTATGCGTATCTTTTGTTCTGTATATATTGGCATGACTTTGGAACATGAGGTGTGTTTTTAAATGATGATTTTAATATTAATGTTTACTTTATGCTTAAAATAGTGTTGTGTACATATGGTGTTACTCTTAACATAAGAAAAACATATATATATATATATATATATATATATATATATATATATATATATATATATATATATATATATATATAGAGAGAGAGAGAGAGAGAGAGAGAGAGAGAGGGGGGGGGCAGAGATAGTGAGTATGAATCAATTCCCTTTGGTTTTTCTTTCCCCGATTCTTTTCCAAAGGTGTAATAGTAAAACGAGGAGAGTAGGATGAATCATTATGACTGTGTTGGTGTAATTGCAAAGCATTAAGCATATATGTTTGTACATGGCATATACCCTTCCGCATGTTTATAAAATAACAACAACTACGTGAACACGTGCCGATGATGCAAGCATTGAATACCAAGTGTTGACTCAAAAGTATTAAGTTGTGCGAGTGAAACAGTTCATGTACCATGTGAGTGTGAGTTTCTTGTGTGTATATTATTCTTGTGCGTACTTCTATCATTCAGAACTTGCATGGTTGGTTTTTCAATGCTAAAGATAGTATGTTTGGTTGGAGGGATGACGTTAAGCATTCTTGTCTTAATTGCTAAACTTCTGTGGCCTGTGGCCTTTCAAGCCTACCTGTACATAAATAATATCACTAGTATCCAATTTGAGCATTTAACCCTTTCTTTGGCTAAATCATCACAAACCTTTGACCTTCTTGAAAAATAACTCCCTCATTTGAACCCGTCCCTCCTTGAACATTGTTAAGGAGACTAAAAGCGTAAGTTGGGGGTGTGGTGCGAAAGTAAAACTCGGTAAGGTTTTACATTGAGAGTAGGATCATATGCCTCTAAGTATCGTATTAACACAATCAAGCTCCAAAAGAAAAATAAAAAAAAATGATAAGAATTGTTTGTGTATATATATTGGAGCCTTGAACAAAAATCAAAGAGGTATGTAATCTGATTCTACTTTGGGAACTAGTTGCCAATGAGGCTATGTGAGTTGAAGAGAATTAAAAAAAAAAAAGAGAATGAAACTTGTGAGTAGTGTTTAAGGAGGGTGAAGTCACTTGTACCCAAATGTTTATCCAACCCTTCCCTAAACCTACATTACAAGCTTAAAAAGTTCTTATGGGACCTCCAACTGAACACTCTTGAATAAGCGATAAATTAAAATAAGGACAAGCTTATGGTATGAAAAGTTGTAGCACTTGAAGTTCTTTTTTAGAGTGAGTGTGTTTGTGAAAAGTCCCTTGTGTTGTCATTGTAAATATTATGAATTTTGGACATTATTTCTAGTAAGGGTACATGAACTGTTGAGCGAAGCAAATGTTAAGCTTTTGAGTTAAATACAACTACGCTCACTTGAGGGTAGCATTTTTGTCGCATTGTCCGAGGCTCAAGATTCACAAGTTGAAAGTTTTTATTTATTTATGTATATATCATTTGCTATGGAAGGGTAAAACAATTGTAAATGTATGCTTGAGTGACTAGCAATGAACACCACCCGCAGTCATTATGGTTTCATGTTTTGTTAGTAGAATCTAGGATAGGCCAAGTTATTTTTGTTGCATGAGGACAAGCAAGAGTTTAAGTTGGGGGTGTTGATGTGCCGGAGAATTTCGGCACATTTACATGCTAATTGCTTAGATTTTAGCTTGTTTAATGCAAATATAATCTATACTTATGTAGTTTTGTTACTTATACAGTACATGAGGAAGGGGAACTCAAGAAGATGGAAATAGAAGCAAAAAAGGCAAGAAAAGAGCAAAGGTTGCACAAATGCTGGTCTGCGGCCCACTATGCGATCACATATCACACATGCAAGCTGCATAATGGACAAGAGGATCGCAAACTGAAGCAGAGTCCTGATAATAATTTAGAGAAGAATGCGGTTCAAGATGCGATCGCAGAATTAAAATGTGGTCCGCATAATAACCGCATAACCAACCATGAAGATTACTGAAGATCAGAAATGTGAGACAAAATGCGGCCGCAAAACTCAAATGCGGTCCGCATAATGGAAATGTGGTGAAGATCTAGGAACTAGGGTTTTACTCTGCACCTATACGATCAAAATGCGGATCGCATACTTGTTATGTGACAAGAATGCGGTCGTATATCTGACCTGAAAGGGCAATTTTGTCCATTTTCTGCCCCGATTTTTGCCCCACTATAAATAGTTTTATGAAGCCTTTGTGGGCTCATCTTGTTTACCCTTTATACTACATTCCAAGACAAAAATATTCTCTCTTTTTGGAAGCTTTTGGGTTTTATATTCGCTTCTTTGTAAGCATTTATGGCATTAAATACTATTTGTCCCTTGTATTTTAATAGGTGTAGCTAACTTTAAATACTAAGGTTGTGGACCCTAAATGGGTGTTTAACATTGAATATGTGTATAATAATTGGTTGATATTTATTTACTTCTCATTCTTCATTTATTGTTGGTGGTTGCAAAAATTAACACAAGACATTAAATTTTTGCTTTGCTCGGAAAAGTGGGTTAGAATTTGGTAGAAGTTAATATAAAAAACTTAAGGCCTTACACCTTGTTTAATAAAATCTCTTAGGGATAAGTGGGTTTTATTTGGCATATATTGATGGTTATGAATTGCAACTCTTTTATATTTGAGAAAATTTAAAAGAGGAAATGCTATCCAACTATTGGGAAATATTGGGTAGTTCCTTAGACATCAATTGCATACCAAGAACCGACCATTAGAAATATATCATATTAACACCGATAGAATTACCCTTCATTAACAGGGACACAACCTTGGTTTAATCAATCTCATTAATTACCATATCAACACTTAAAATAATTACCATTCCGAAACAGCTTCTTTTCATACTCTTGATATTACTACTCTACACTCCTGTTACTATTAAACGAATAGAGTTACGATTTCAGTTGGGCAACACACTGATTTTAGTAACCTTTTCACACCTATTCCCCGTGGGATTCGACCTCAACCTTGTTGGGTTATTATATTTTGCATCGACCGCCTTACACGAATTATTAAAGTGTAATTTGAACGTATCAAATTTTGGCTCAGTAGCATTGTGGAAACATTTTTGTGCGGATATTCTTATATGATTTTGGATATTAGAATTGGAATCGCTGTATATATGCATATCCGTAGTATCATCATCAAACTCATGTATTTATGCGTATCTTTTGTTCTGTATATATTGGTATGACTTTGGAACATGAGTTGTATTTTTAAATGATGATGTTAATATTAATGTTTACTTTATGCTTAAAATAGTGTTGTGTACATATGGTGTTACCTTCACATAAGAAAAAAAAAAAATATAACTAGATAGTGAGTAGGAATCAATTCCTTTTGGTTTTTCTTTTCCCGGTTCTTTTCCAAAGGTGTAATAGTAGAACCAGGAGAGTAGGATGAATCATTATGACTGGGTTGGTCTTATTGCATAGCATCAAGCATATATGTTTGTACATAGCATATACCTTTCCACATATTTATAAAAAAAACTATTTGAACACGTGCCTATGATGCAAGCATTGAATACCAAGTGTTGACCCGAAAGAATTAAGCTGTGCGAGTGAAACAGTTCATGTACCATGTGAGTGTGAGTTTCTTGTGTGTATATAATTCTTGTGCATACTTCTATCATTCAGAACTTGCTCGGTTGGTTTTTCAATGCTAAAGATAGTATGTTTGGTTGGAGGGATGACCTTAGGCATTCTTTGTCTTAATTGCTAAACTTTTGTGGCCTTTCAAGCCTACCTGTACATAAATAATATCACTAGTACCCAATTTGAGCCTTTAATCCTTTCTTTGGATAACTCATGACAAATGTTTGACCTTCTTGAAAAATAACTCCCTCTTTTGAACCCGTCCCTTCTTGAACATTGTGAAAGAGGCTAAAATCTTAAGTTTGGGGAGTGTGAAAGTAAAAATTGGTAAGGTTGTACATTGAGAGTAGGATCATATGCCTCTAAGTATTGTATTAATGCAATCAAGCTCCAAAAGAAAAATTAAAAAAAATGATGAGAATTGTTTATATATACATATTTGTGCATCGAACAAAAATCAAAGAGGTATGTAATGTGATTCTATATTGGGAACTAGTTGCCAATGGCTATGTGAATTGAAGAGAATAAAAAAAAAAGAGAATGAAACTTGTGAGTACTGTTCAAGGAGGGTGAAGTCACTTGTACCCAAATGTTTATCCAACCCTTCACTAAACCTACATTACAAGCTTAAAAATTCCTTATGGGACCTCCAACCGAACACTCTTGAATAAACGATGAATTAAAATAAGAGCAAGTTTATGGTATGAAAAGTTGGAGCACTTGAAGTTCTTTTTGAGAGTGAGTGTGTTTGTGAAAAGTCCCTTGTGTTGTCATTGTAAATATTGTGAATTTGGGACATTATTTCTAGTAAGGGTACATGAACTGTGGAGCGAAGCAAATGTTAAGCTTTTAAGTTAAATACAACTACACTCACTTGAGGGTAGCATTTTTGTCGCATTATCTGAGGCTCAAGATTCACAAGTTGAAAGTTTTTATTTATTTATGTATATATCATTTGTTCTGGGAGGGTAAAACAATTGTAAATGTATGCTTGAGTGACTAGCAATGAACACCACCCGCAGTCATTATGGTTTCATGTTTTGTTAGTAGTATCTAGGATAGGCAAAGTTATTTTTGTTTCTTGGGGACAAATAAGAGTTTAAGTTGGGGTTGTTGATGTGTCGGAGAATTTCGTCACATTTACATCCTAATTGCTTAGATTATAGCCTGTTTTAATGCAAATATGATCTATACTTATGTAATTTTGTTACTTCTACAGTACATGAGGAAGGGGAACTCAAAAAGATGGAAATAGAAGCAAAAAAGGCAAGAAAAGAGCAAATGTTGCACAAATGCTGGTATGCGGTCCACTATTCGATCGCAGATCACACATGCGAGCTGTATAATGGACAAGAGTATCGCAAACTAAAGCAGAATCCTGAGCATAACTTCAAGAGAAGAATGCAGTTCAAGATGCAACCGCATAATCAAAATGCGGTCCGCATAACCAACCATGAAGATTACTGAATATCAACAATGTGAGACAAAATGTGGCCGCAGAACTCAAATGCGGTTTGAATAATGGAAATGCGGTGAAGATCTGGGAACTAGTGTTTTACTATGCGGTCTGGACGATCAAAATACGGACCACATACTTGTTTTGTGACTAGAATGCGGTCGCATATCTAACCTAAAATGGCAGTTTTGTCCATTTTTTGCCCCGCTTTTTGCCCCGTTATAAATAGTTTTATGAAGCCTTTGTGGGCTCATCTTGTCTACCCTTTATACTACATTCCAAAACATAAATATTCTCTCTTTTTGGAAGCTTTTGGGTCTTAGATTCCC
This sequence comes from Nicotiana noctiflora, assembly GCA_032618575.1. Taxonomy (NCBI): domain Eukaryota; kingdom Viridiplantae; phylum Streptophyta; class Magnoliopsida; order Solanales; family Solanaceae; genus Nicotiana; species Nicotiana noctiflora. The sequence continues at coordinate 295,064 of JASVEL010001119.1, forward strand.
TTCTTTATAAAAATTTATGGCATTAAATACTATTTGTCCCTTGTATTTTAGTGTGTGTAGCTAACTTTAAACACTAAGATTGTGGACCCTAAATGGGTGTTTAACATTGAATATATGTATAATGGTTGGTTGATATTTATTTACTTCTCATTCTTCATTTATTGTTGGAGGTTGCAAACATTAACACAAGCCATTAAATTCTTGCTGTGCTTGGGAAAATGGGATAGAATTTGGTAGAAGTTAATATCAAAAACTCAAGGCCTTACACCTTATTTAATAAAATCGTTTAGGGATAAGTGGGATTTATTTGGAATATATTGATGGTTATGAATTGCAACTCTTTTATATTTGGGAAAATTTAAAAGAGGATATGCTATCCAACTATTGGGAAATATTGGGTAGTTGCTTAGACATCAATTGCATACCAAGAACCGACCATTAGAAATATATCTTGGTAACATTGATAGCATTACACTTCATTAATGGGGACACAACCTTGGTTTAATCAATCTCATTAATTATCGTATCAACACTTCAAATAGTTACCATTCCAAAACAACTTCTTTTCATACTCTTGATACTACTACTCTACACTCATGTTACTATTAACCAAATAGAATTACGATTTCAGTTGGGCAATACACTAATTTAAGTAACCTTTTCACACCTATTCCCTATGGGATTCGACCCTAACCTTGTTGGATTATTATATTTGACATCGATCGCCTTACATGAATTATTAAAGTATAATTTGAGCATATCAAACGTATATGACAGATCAATAACTGAGGGTTTAAAGGCGGTATTAAGGATAACGAAGCCTTGGGTGTAGTCTAAAGTGAGCTGTAATAAACAAAGATAGCTAGCGTAACTCGGAAGAGTGATTATCGTGATTACTAGAGAGAGATTTACGGTAATAAGAGATCTCATGATTGATAGAGATGATTACTGGTGAATCTATGTGAAACATAACCAGGAGGGATTCCATTAATAGGGGAAATCATAACCTTAGATCCTTCTCTTAATTGTTTACAACTTAATCATTATTAGTTTTTAGCTGCTTATTTACATTCATTCTTAGTTAGGAGATACCTTCAATTGTTACTTACAATGTTTGGGAAGTTGATTCCATAGAATTTAGCAAGTCTAAAAAAGTAATTGATAGGTTACTTCCTTGTGGGTTCGACTCGGGGCTAAATACTCAGATTATATTTGCATCATCCGCATGTCCTTTTTATAATGTATAGTTGGGAGTGATAAAATTTTGGCGTTGTTGCTAGGGAATTAACAGTGTTATCAAATATAATTGAAATAAGTACAAAAATTCTTAGTGTAGTCAGTTTTCTATAGCCAATCTTTACATTGAAATTTTAACAATTGTTTACTTGGTTGTATAGGTGCATGCCTAGAAACTCATCGAGAATTGGTGAAGTATTTGAAGCATTATTAGATCACGAGAGAGTTTTCAAGGCCTTCAATCGGGCCAACCTAAAAAACAAACAACTGAACAACTCGAAACAGACATGGGAGATCACGAAGAAGACCCAGTTGTACCAATAGCACCAGTGGCACCTCTTGTGCTAGAGGTTGCTCTCTATACTGGGCACAATCTACAGCTGAAAATGTGGCCACATCGACTGCAGTCCCACAGATACAGGTTATCACGAATAACATGTTGCACTTGTTGCAAAACAAGGGACTATTTTCGGAGTCACAAGTCGAAGATCCTCAGCATCACTTAAAGAATTTTCTATCAATCTACAAAACCCAAAGGCAGCCCAACATAACTCTGGAAGCAATCAAGTTGTTATTGTTTCTATTCTCAGTGACATGAGCTACCCAGACCTGGCTAAACTCACCCCCTTTAAATTCCATAACAACTTGGGAGGAGTTAGTCAAGCAATTTTATAACAAGTTCCACCCACCCAACAAGACCGCTCAACAAATTGATGAAATTTTGAGTTTTAAATAGAGACAAATGGAGACACTGCATGAAACATGGGAACATTTCAAAAGGATGTTGCTTATATGTCCGTACCAAGGTATTCCAGAACTGATGTTGGGGCAACGATTTGCCATAGGATTTTCAGATAGCGTGAAGAACATTGTTGATGCTTCAACTGGTGGAGCATTTTTGAGCAAAACATGGAGAGAAGGCCAAAGTCTGCTTGACAAGATGGAACATAATTCAGGATGGACAACCAGGAATGCACCTATCACTCCAATGGTTCACTCAGTGCCCTTAGATTTATCCAACTCTATGACTGAAAATATAGCCACCTTATTGACACAGATGAGTATACTCCAAAAAGGTGGAAGAGTTAGGGCAGATGCAAGAGGTACACATCATAAATACTATTAATGGGGGCGTGTGCACATCTTGCATTAGTCATCCAATTGGTAACTAATGGAATGCAGAACATGATCATCATCACTACCATGAAGACATGAACTATGTGTCTAATTATGGAGGCCAGAGACAAGGTGGTCAAAATTGGGGCCAGCAAAATTAGCTGTACAGGCCAGTCCAGCCATAATTCAATAATAGGAACATGGGAGGTATGAGACCTCCTAGCAATATGGCACCTTACCCAAGGTCACAGGGATATAACAATCAGAATTAGCAGCTGGATAGTAGAAAGATGGGTTTGCTAGACTTGAGGCAATAATGCAACAGATTATTAAGTCTAATGCAAAAATTAGTGAGAGGGTATATGCACATGACTCAGCTATCAAGAATATTGAAGTGCTGATGGGCCAAATTTTGATGTCTCTAAATAACCTGTAGACACTCAAATAAAACCAAAAGATCAAGGCCCGAAGCAGTTGTTGACAGTTAGTCTACGGAATGGAAGAGATATAGACGTGGAGCCAGAGAGGGATCGAGAAAGGAGACATGCTGATACACTAATACCAAAGCCTATTAAGCTAGATGAGTCAACGAAACTGACAGAAGTGATAGTCCATCCTGCCCAAGAAAAATATAACATTCAGATTAAGACTGAGAAAGAAGTTGAGACAGCCCAAGAACAAGTAGTCGAGGTGGCAGCTGATAAAGAGCAACCCCAAATCATTGAGAAGAAGAGACCTCCTACACCTTTCCCTCAAAGGCTGGCTCAGCACCAAAAAGAGGAGCAGTACAAGAAATCCTTGGAGATGCTAAAATAAATCCAGGTAAATATTCCATTAATAGATGCTTTGAAAGAGATGCCTGGGTATGTAAAAATTATGAAGGACTTAATGTCCCGAAAATTCAATTTCCAAGACTTGTCCACGGTGAATCTTACTCAGACCTGCAGTGCAGTTGTGACTAGACCAACTACGGAGAAGCTATTTGATCCAGGAAGCTTTTGCTAAGGCACTTTATGATATAGGGGGAAACATATACCTTATGCCCCTGCAATTTATAAAAGGCTGGGGTGTAAGGCCCCGTAAAAATTTTGTGCATAAAACCTAGTAGATGTGGTGTCATGGTCCGAATAATGTGTTAGGAATGCGTAGAATTCTTCGCGGCGAGCTTGCTCGCCGCGGTTCGGACCCTTGGTAGTGATTTAAGTTTAAAAAATGTAGAGAATTAATTTTTCCGAAAAATGTCAAATATGCGGTCAAGAATGCGACCGCAAACCTGACATGCGGACCGCATTCTTGCCGCAAAACGTTCCAGAGAGTTTCCCAAAAATCGTGTCAAAAGTGCGGTCGATATGCGATCGCATGTCAAATCTGCGGTGCACTTTGCGACCGCGGATCAAGCATGCGGACCGCATTCTGGCCGCATTCCTTAACAGAACCTGTGTAAAATTTGGGGCAATTCTGCGGTCACTATGCGGACCGCATGTTGATTCTGCGGTCGCATAGTGCACCGCATAATTGACCCCGGCCCCGATTTTTGTAACATTTTGACCCGATCTCTTCTTTAATATAACACACTTCTTCTTCATTTTATCATATCATCTTACCAAAATTAGAGAGAGAAGAGAGGGTTTTTAGAGAGAGAAATCTTTCATCTTCAAAGATTGTTCCAACCATCTTAATTCCAAGGGATCTTAGGGCAAGGATTCAATATCCCCAATCTTTTCAAGGTAAAAACCCTAACTATTTTCTTTGATTTTCAGTTTTAATTGGGTAAAGAGAGGTTTGCATATAATAGCTTTTAAAAATAGAATTTTTACACTCATGCATGATTATTGAACTTGATTTTTAGTAAAAAGAAGTGAGTAGAAGTAAGAGTCTTCAAGAACAAGGTTGGCAAGAGTAAGATAGCGTGGGTAAGCATAAAGTAGGAAGTTAACGGAAGAAAACTCATCACCAGGTATGTATGGCTAATTTTGATTCTTGTAAAATCGCCCAAATGTGTGCGAATTGTTTTGGCATGTGTCAAATTGAGAAATTTTACGTAATTCTTTGATTTCCTTGTTGAGCATTTGATTGATGTTGAACTACATGTGGTGTGGTATGAAATATGAATTGAAAGATAAAAAGGTAATCGAGATTGGTAAAGAATTGGGAACAACCATTGTGATGGCATATTTGGCTTATTGTGGAAGGAATTTGAAACACCTTAATTGTGGTAAATTGTTGAACATGATTATGTGGGCATTTTCGATTTTGGAATACTTGTAACTTGGTTTTGATATTGGCTTGAGAAGAAATTGAGAACATGAACCAATGTGTAAGTTGCTTATTTGAACTTGTTGAAATTGTGTGTAGTACCTTATCTGCTGTTTGAAATTGTTGTGTTTTCAACTGTAAGGCGGGGTCGTGTTGCGCGCCGCAACGTGGGGAAATAAGGTGTGGGTTGGGGTGATAAGGGTGGCCGAGGTAATAAGGGTGGTCAGGGGCAATAAGGATGGAAAGCGATCGAAATCGCTATTGAAAATTGATACAAAAATCAATAATGTGAAATTGTGAAAGGAGACAACAGGAGAGTTTGCAACCTGTGGGGCACTGATTTCCCCTTTGTTTGACTACTTGTGCTTTACGTGATTGATTGGTTATTGTTAAATTTGTTGATCGTAGAAAGTGCTTTGTGTGAGAATTATTTGAAATGAGGAAAAATGTGGAAACATGGTTGGCTGGCTTAATTAATTGTTGATGTAATTTAATGGCTTGAGTTTACTTGGGACAAAGTTTGTCCATACATACCAGTACAATTCAAGTGTACTGACGTCCCTTTTGCCGGGGGCGCTACATTCGTGTTATGATTGTAGGTGGATCGGTAGCAGGCACTTCAGCTCATCGGCAGTAGTATCCTTCTCCTTCCACCGCCCGTTTTGGTGAGCCCCTTTCTTCCTCGGGGCCTTGTGTGGTTCATGCCACTCGGTTTAGATTTCATTTTGGTTTTGTAAGGTATAGCCGGAGCCTTGTTACCGGCAAGTATTGTATTTCCCTTTTTGTATCCTAGAGGCTCCATAGACATGTAAACTCTGTGGGATTGTGGCCTATGTATATGTATGGGGCGTTGTAAATATAAATTATGAACTTGTTAGTGAATCAATCACATGGTTATGTTTATGCATTATGAAATCAGTCATTATTGGTAAAATATTTGGTTAATGAGAAACAATCAACACATGGTTAACGCGTGGGAATGAAAGGCACCCAGGTCCGCTTGACTGGGGCAACCCGGTCAGGCGCCGGTCATGTCCCTCGATTTGGGGCGTGACATGGGGATGGGAAGAGCTAGACCCACCTCTATATTGTTACAGCTAGCTGATAAGACTGTAAAAAGACCCTCTAGTATCCTGGATAATGTGTTGATTCAAGTGGGGAAATTTGTGTTCCCTGCATATATTGTGATCTTAGACTGCAAGGTGGATAAAGAAATTCCCATAATTTTGAGAAGGCGGTTCTTGGCCACTAGGAGAACTCTCATCGATTGTGAGACTGGGGAGCTCAAGATGAGATTGAACGACGAAGAGATAACATTCAATGTGCAGAAATCTGTAAGGTGACTAAGTGAATTTGCCAATTGCTCTCTTATTGATGCCTTAGACGTAATCGTAGAAACTGATGATGAGATGCTGACTTTGAGGACCCATCTTGCTGCATGTTTGATGAATTTAGATAAGGTGAATGGTGAAGAACTGACAGAATGGGTGTTGGAATTAGAGGGCAAAAGGTTCTGGGATAGAACTCTTGAATTTGAGCCCTTTCACTTAGAAAATAAAGAAACGTCTCCAGCCAAGCCATCCATCGAAGAACCACATAAGCTGGAGTTGAAGCCACTGTCCACCTATCTCGGGTATGAGTTCCTTGGACCTGACTCCACATTATCTGTTATTATCTCATTTAGTTTGTTAGATGTGCAGGCACAACAACTCTTGCAGGTACTAAATGAGTGTATGACTGCCATTGAATGGACCATGGCAGACATTAAGTGGATCAACCCCGCCTATTGTATGAATAAGATTATGTTGGAAGAGGGATACAAACCTTCCAGGGAACACCAAAGAAGGCTGAACCTCAATATGAAGGAAGTGGTGAAGAAAGAAGTGATAAAGTGGTTAGATGCGAGAATCATTTTCCCAGTCTCTGATAGCAGCTAGGTTAGCCCAGTTCAATGTGTGCCTAAAAAGGGTGGCATGGCGGTAGTTAAAAATGATAACAATGAACTGATCTCTACGTGGACTATCACGGGCTGGAGAATTTGCATGGACTACATAAAGTTAATTATGGCCACCCGGAAGGATCACTTCCCACTTCCCTTCATTGATCAAATACTAGACAGATTGGCAGAAAGGTCACACTTCTATTTTTTGGATGGGTACTCAGGGTACAATCAGGTCTCCATTGCACCAGAGGATAGAGATAAGACCTTCTTCACTTGCCCATATGGCATTTATGTCTTTCGGAGGATGACCTTTGGCCAATGTAATGCACCAACCACACTCCAAAGGTGCATGATGGCTATATTCACTGACATGGTACAGGGCATAATAGAGGTGTTCATGGAGGATTTTCTTAGTGGTGGGGAACTCATTTGATGAGTGCCAAATAAATATGACTCATGCGTTGAAAAGGTGTATTGAGACAAACCTGGTTTTTAATTGGGACAAGTGCCATGTCATGGTACAAGAGGGCATAATCTTGGGGCACTGGATGTCAAGCAAAGGAATTGAGGTGGATCAGGCTAAAGTGGACGTGATAGCAAAGTTTCCCCCTCCAACATCAGTCAAGGAAATCAGGAGCTTCCTCGGGCATGCAGTTTCTATCGGAGATTCAGAAGAGACTTCTCAAAATAGCCAACCCTCTCTGTAAGTTGTTAGAAAAATATCACCCCTTCTTATTTTCTGATGATTGCAGGGTAGCATTCGAGGAGATAAAAAAGAGGCTAGTCACAACACCCATCATTGTTGCCCCCACTAGGAGCAACCATTTGAACTCACGTGTAAAGCTAGTGACTATGCAGTGGGGGCAATGCTAGGACAACAGAAAAAAAAAGCTAATGCATCCAATCTACTATACCAATAGAATGCTGAGTGGAGCCTAGTTGAACTACACTGTGACGGAAAATTAGATGTTGGCGGCGGTGTTTGCTTTCGACAAATTCTGATCGTACCTGATTGGCCCTAAGGTAATTGTATACACTGATCATACGGCTCTCAAGTGCTTGATTGAGAAGAAGGAGTCTAAGCCACGCCTGATATATTGGCTGTTGCTACTACAAGAATTCGGCCTTAAAATTCGTGACTGCAAGGGCACATAAAACCAAATTTCTAGTCATCTCACGACTTGAGGGAGCTGAAAACTCAATTGAGGTCAATGATATTCTAGAAACCTTTTCAGATGAGCAGCTGCTCGCTACTAGTCTTGGGGATGTGCCATGGTATGCAAACTTTGCAAATTACCTGGCCAACAGTATTCCCTATGACCTTTCATCTATACAAAAGAAATTTTTTTATAGTGACTACCGTATATATTATTGGGATGAACCTTACTCGTTTCAAATATGTATTGACAATATAATCCGGAGGTGTATCCCCGAGATAGAACAATCTTCTATTTTGTAGGAATGTCATGCATCATTGTTTGGAGGGCATTTTGGAGGAGTCAGGACAGCTGCGAAAGTGCTAAAGGTTGGTTTCTTTTGGCCAACAGTGTTTAAAGATGTGCACCAATGGGTGAAGGGCTGCAATGAATGTTAGCGGACCAGGAACACTTCCCGTCGCCATAAGATGCCCATGAACTCGATTCAAAAAGTGTAAGTGTTTGATGTCCGGGGGATTGACTTCATGGGTCCCTTCATCAGCTCCTTTGGCAAGAAGTTCATACTTGTTGTTGTAGATTATGTGTCTAAATGGGTAGAAGTTGCAGCATTACCCACTAATGATGCAAGAGTGATGGTGGGATTTTTGAAAAAGAACATATTACCCACTTTGGGACACCGAGATCGATTATTAGTGACGGAGGCACCCACTTTTGTAATAGAGCCTTCATAAGTTGTTAGCAAATTATGATGTACACCACAAAGTGGCAACCCCATATCACCCCTAGACTAGTGGACAAGTTGAAGTTTCCAATAGAGAGATAAAGAGTGTTCTAACCAAGATTGTGAACGCCACAAGAACTGATTGGACGAAAACGCTAGATGATGCACTCTAGGCTTATAAAATTGCCTTTAAAACACCAATTGGTAACCATATAAGTTGGTGTTCGGGAAGGCCTGCCACTTGCCAGTGGAACTTGAACATAATGCTTGGTGGGCATTGAAATAGCTGTACCTAGATATTGAGGTTGCGGGCACAACAATAATCACTGAATTGCATGAGCTCGATGAGTTCAGATATCTAGTTTTTGAGAGCACAAGGTTGTACAAGGAACGAATGAAGAGGTTGCACGACCAGAACATTATTGAATGACATTTCCAACCCGAAGACATGGTATTGCTTTATTACTCAAGATTACGGTTGTTCCCTGGTAAGCTTTTACGATGGTCTGGTCCATTTTGAAAGGTCGAAGTATTCCCTTCGGGGGCTACAGAGATTGCCCCAGAGGAAGACTCTCACACATAGGTCAATGGGCAAAGATTGAATCTATACATAGGCATGAAAGAACTAAAGGAAGTGTTAGAGATCCACCTGACAAAACCTCAGAGGTCAAGCGAGACTTAAATGTGCTTATCTGCGTCGTGTCGCGATGTTAAATCAGGCACTGCATGGGAGGCAACCGAAAATATTGTTGTTAGTGTTTTATTGTAACTTCTTATATAAAAACAAGAGCATCAGCACCGCGACCGCGACAACCATGATAGAGGCCAGGTATTCTGCCTCGAACTTGCCAGACTCACCGCGACTGCGATGGGACCGTAGTATGACCGCGATGAGATGAGATCATTTGGTCTTGTGGCATTGAACCCACCACGACCGCGGTGGGACCGTGGTATGACCGCGGCAGTTCGGCGTTAGGTAAGTTTTCTTCTAATTTTTTATCTTTTTTCATTTGTTTTGTTTATTATTCAATTTTTTTAACCATACCTTAATAATATCATAACCCCCCCTACTATGTCACCAAATCACCCGCCCTTCTTTCTTTATCTATCAATTTCTCTTTTTAAACCCTAACTCCCTAAAATCCCTCCCTCCCTCACTCATACTACTCCCCCATCTCCATTCCTCTCACCCCTTCTTCCATTGATGTACGCTACTTACCTCCCCCATTTCTTTTATTTTTGCATTTATGTAGTTATATGCTAGCCTAATGTTTGTATTTTTGTAGTGATTTATAGTTGATTTTTGTTAGTTTTCTTCTTGTATTTAAATTTCATTTTCGGGACTGATTGGTGAAGGGGCTGTGTATATAATGTGGTGGAAGGGGTGTATGTTTGTGGGTGTTGAATAAAATGTTGTGGGGTGGGATGGTGAAGTACAAATTGTTAATTTGGGGGAGGAATTAATGTACCGACGAGGGCTATATGTGTTAGGATAGAGCCTTGCCCACAATGTGTTTGGGGAATTGTCACAATGGAGTTATAAGGGCTAATGTGACATGGTTGTGGTGAAGTCTGAGTAACCACCAATAATCACATATTTCACCCATACACTAATAGACGTTTATCTGTTTGACAGGTAAAATGAGTTCATCTAGGAAGAGATGTATCATCGGGTCTCTAGTGGACCGGGAAGCTCCTCGAGAGCTAGGAGCCAAACCAGTGCGCCATAGTTTGACAGCGCTAGGTTTGTATCCAAACCGACAAAGCAAAAGTTCAAGGCAAATGTAGCTAAGAAATTGCTACATGAGGTGTATATTGACTGGGCATCCTTAGAGGTGGAGTGCTCAAATATCTTCAATGAGTTGAGGAGGTGTCAACTGGACATCTTCTTCGAGGTACCGAAGGAGGCCAATGTTCAGATGGTGAGGGATTTCTATGTGAACTTGCTAGAAAATGAGAATAGATTTGTTACTGTGCGCAATACCCAAGTAAATGCGTCCCTCGAGAACATCCGTCAGGTGTATCGCCTCCTAGTATTCATGAGAGAGATGTATGCTTATATAGCTTATCATCACCCGAAGGTTCAGTAGGTACCAATTCTTGATATCATATGTATCCCCGACGAGGCATTTATATAGATAAAACATTTGATAACATTAAACTCACAGTCTCTTAATTAGGAGGCAAAGTGCTGGCTTACCATTATCAACACCCGCTTGCTACCCTCCAGCAACACGACTAATGTCAATAGGCTCTGGGCAGCGGCTATCTATTGCCTTATGATACACCAGGATTTTAATGTCGCCCGGCTCATCTACAATGAGATGTTCATCAGATCACCTGAGTTTATCAAAGGTCTCTACTTCCCTTCTCTAGTCACCAGGCCGTGCCGTCTTGCTAGAGTCCCTGAAGACCTTAAAGTTGATGGGAAATTGCCACTAAAAGCCCTATTCCTAGCAAGAAAAAATGGAATTAGAAGAGAGCCGGTAGTGAATATGGATGAATCAGATGATGAATCAGAGGACGATGATGCTAAGGCAGTTGAGGTCCCACCACCCCCAAATATTGAAGAGGCAGGCCTATCACCGCCCCACCGCAGTTCCCACATGACAGCTTTAGAGTAGGAGATGGTTGGGTTGCGTACCTCAGTCACTAATTTAGGTGCCCGTGTAGACGCGATAGCTGACCGGCAGGTGAAGTCGAAGAAGAAATTCTTAGACTGGATGAGAGCTCTGGGTCGTGCTTGCCATGTGAACCCAAACACCGTCTCCAATCAGGAGTGAGGCTTCAGGAAAGTTCCTTTACCTCACTGTTCTTTAATTTTTTTTATTCCATGAGGACATGTGTACATTTTAAGTGTGGGTGTGGGATACTTCAATGTATGTATGTATAACAATTTGACTGTTTGATTTTTTGTTGTTGTTTTCTTTGATTGTTTTTGGTGTTTTGAGCAATTTCATTAGGTAAGTTAAAGTAGGCAAGTGACTTGTCCCGACAACAGATCTCTTTCAGCGGGGTTCTTGAGGGACTAAGTCGAGAAAAAAAGAGAGGAGAATATAAGGACTCTTCCTAATGACGGATATTTGAAATAGTTCTTGAGGGAAGTTAGTCTAAAGAAAATATCAAAAAGATTTTTTATTTTATTTTTAGGTAGTGTAGTAACTCCCCCTTAGTTTTTCTTTGGGCCACGGTTCTTTTCCAAAGGTTTAGCTTGAACCGGGTGTAGGTAGTTTTTGTTTATTTTGTTTTTTAGTTTTAGTTAGGATTAATGGGCTACAAGCTAAAATCTAAGGAGAAAACCTTAGCATTAGTACACCTGAATACAATCGAAACTAGAGTGTAACGCCTAGTCTCAATGGTCGAATCTTGATAAAGTGCCGTAAAATTGTATGTTTGTATCTAACTTGAACACTCAAAAAAGAATGTCTTGATAAATCAATCCGGAGTGAGTTATGTGCCATATGTGTGTGAGTTTTACTGTATTCCATGATTCACATTTGATGCCTAGAACTTGCCTCGTATTTTTGTAAAGCGAAATAGTAGTTTCATTTAATCTTAGAAGTGATATATGCATTTCTTTGTTGAGCCAGACATATTAAGTAAACCCACCTAAATGTAATACATCTTAGTTAACATCGTTGAGCCTATAAGCCTGTTTCTTTGGCAACCACATTGCGAACCTTACCTAATTATTTGAATAGCCTGCTATTTGAACCCATTTACCTCTCATAAGCACTTGAATGGTATTGAAATTATGCAAAAGTAAAAGTGTGGGTTGGTGGTTTGGGTTTTGAGTGGAACCATTGAAATAAATAAACGTTGCAGAGTTTTGAAGAGTAAAAAAATAAGAACCACAGAAAAAAATGAATGAGTAAATGTAGTAATTGATAAGTGGTGGTTTGTTACAATGGCACCTAATCGATGGGGATGCTGTAAATAAAAATGGTAGAGTGTTTGGTTGACATAAGTATGGTTTTGAAGGTTAATATAACTGTATTAAAAGTGATTAGGGGGTTAATCATTATTTCCAAATATATTCTACCCGTCCTTTAGCCTACATACAACCAACTGAAGTCTTATTGATCCTAGACTGAGTGGACTCAATAAGTAGAGTATTACACTACGGGCAAGCCTATGATGCATCTTTGTGGCATGTGAATGTTCTTTTGGAGAGTGAGTGAATTTTTTCTGTTTGAGTTCCTAATTGTTTTAATCATATTAATTGTAGAATTACTCTCTTCTGTGATATGAGGGCATGTTATTCACAAAGGAAAGGTAAGTCTTGACTCTTGTATAGAGTAGTTTGAGTAAGTGCGGATGTTGCATGGTACGCGAGATTCGACCGTTCAAGCAAAGGGTTGTTCCCTACTAGGTGCAACTTTGGTAAATTGTTCAAGGTGTGAGTCGTTAAGGAAAAGCTTAGGAAAGGAACTTTGATAGAGTGTGTTTGATTGCTAGAGGACTAGCAATGATTTAAGTGTGGGGTGTTGATATAGGCTATATAGATGATATTTACACTTTAATATCACCATGGTTTATTGTTGTTTTATAGGCAAATTTCCAACAAAATGCTCTAAATAGTGTTCTTTTGTTTCGCAAGGAATATTCTAAGTGAGGAAGTACTATAACGACCCAGCCGGTCATTTTTGAAATTTACACCCTGATCCCTAATTAACTACTTTCCCTAAGTTCATTTCTACTATTTTGATTTGCCGCGATGTTCGGTTCTAGAATTTGAAGTATTTTGGGACACTTAGTCCCTAAATGAGAGCTTAATAGTTGAAAAGTGGCCCATATTTGGAATAGTGTTAAGACGACCTCAAAATGGAAATTTGATGGTTCCGTTAGCTCCGTTAGGTGATTTTGGGGTTGGGAGCATGTTCAGAATGTATTTTGGAGGTCCGTAGCTCATTTAGGTTTGAAATGCCGAAGTTTGAAATTTTTGAAAATCCGGTTGATATGTGAGATTTTGATCCGGGGGTCGGAATGGAATTCCGACAGTTGCAGTAGCTTCGTTAGGTAATTTTGGATATGTCTGCAAATTTTCAAATCATTCGGACATCATTTGGTCGGGTTTTTGATAGAATGTAGGTTTCAGAAGTTTTGGTTGAAACTTAGGCTTGAATCCACCATGAATTGATGATTCTTGTGTTTAATGATATATTTTTATGATTGGAACAAGTTCGTAGCGCGCTTTGGAGTAGGTTGGTAATTTTGATTGAGGTCTCGGGGGTCTCGGAGGTGTTTCCGAGGGTCAAACAGACTATTTTGAGTTGATGAACACAGCTGAATTGCTGTCATGATTGTTGCAGACGATTGCTCTATGTGATCGCAATGGGTATGATGCGATCGCATAGAAGGTTTGGGTGGAGGCTCATATTTGTTCAATGCGATCGCGGAATAGGTGATGCGATCGCATAGTTGTGGATGTTTGCTCTCTGCAATCGTAGAAGGTACTATGCGATCGCACAGCGTATTGGCTAGGGGTCCCAGGTTCCTATTTTTGTTCAATGCGATCGCGGGTGTATGGATGCGATCACATAGGGTTGTTTGGTAAAGCAATGCGATCGCAGGGTGATTTGTGATAACATAAGGTAATTTTGAAAGGCTGAAAGTTTCTTCTATGCGATCGCAATGAGGGTGATGCGATCGCATAGTGTTATTAAGTGGGCGGACAGAACAGTTATATATAATTTCATTCGCGAGGGTTTTCATTATTTCACCATTGGTGGGCAAGTTTTGAAGCTAGGGAACACGAGATTAAGAGATTTTCACCTAGATTTCGATTGGAGGTAAGTTTTATGTTCTAATTACGTGATTTTATCCTAGAATCTTCATCTATATCACTGAAAATTGGAGGAATTAAGGTGTAAATTAGGGTTTTGCTTGAAGCCTAAGAAAAATAGAAAGTCAATGATTTGAAGGGGCAAATGAACTCCGATTTTGATAAATTTTATATGGTTAGACTCGTGAGAGTGCGAGGGTTCTGAAAACGTAAAAATATTTCAATTTCGAGCCAATGGCTGGAGGGGTATTTTGGTCATTTTACATATTTTCGCGCCTTAGCTTTAATTTTAACAATGTAATTAGTTACTTGCAATGCTATTTACGCTATGTAATTGGTTTGAATAGATTTGGGCCACTCAGAGTCGGATACTTGTGGCAAGGGCACTATTTCTTAGCGGTTTTGTACCGGGATTGAGATAAGTGGCTTGTCTAATCTTGTGTGGAGGATCTTTTCTCCTAGGATGTATTATGTATTGATTTAAATGGCTTGTATGCGAGGTGACAGGTGTGTACTTGCGCAAATTGTTGAAAAGACCCTTTTTACTTGAATTGCTCAATCAGTGTTATCTCTGTTATTTGATTGATTTAAATGCAAGACTTATCCTGTGTTAGCTAGGGAAGCATGATTAGATAGGATTAATTGTCTAAATGCCTACTTGTCTTAATTGAATTTCCTGGAACATGTTGAGATTGGATTTACTTGTTAATCATAGTAGTGTATTTCATTTCTCTCTGCGTATTCTCTTGTTTGATTGTGTTGTGTTCTGTGGACTGCGGGTTCGATTCCCGGAGATCCGGTGCTATTGATATAAAGGACTTCAGGTTCAATTCCCGGAGATCCTGTGTACTGATATAAAGGACTGCGGGTTCAATTCCCGGAAATTCTGTGCTACTGATATAAATGACTGTGGGTTCAATTCCCGGAGATCCTGTGATATTGATATAAAAGGACTGCGGGTTCAATTCCTGGAGATCTTGTGATATTGATATAAAAGGACTGCGGGTTCAATTCCCGGAGATCCTGGCCACTGATATAAATAACTGCGGGTTCAATTTTCGGAGATCCTATGCTACTGAGTTAAATAGATTGTGGGTTCAATTCCTGGAGATCCTGTGCTATTGATTCTGTACTTGTTGTTTTAATTTTCCTTGTTAGCTTAATCGTAGATAACTTGTAGTTTCTATCTTCTTTTGTTGTTATTTCAGATTTACTCCTATTTTACACTATTCGATATATTATTATTATTATTATTATTATTATTATTATTATTATTATTATTATTATTATTATTGTTGTTATTCTCGGTAGGGCCCTGACCTTCCTCGTTACTACTCCATCGAGGATAGGCTTGGCACTTACTGAGTACCGCTGTGGTGTACTCATGCTACTCTTCTGCATACTTTTTGTTGTGCAGATCCAGGTTCATCTGATCAGGCACACTACCAGTGATCGCGGTGATATTTCAGGAGACTCAAGGTATGAATCTGCTGTGTCCACATATTCAGAGAGTCTTCTTCTGTTCCTTCCCTAGTGACACTAGTTATTTCCTTTTGTTTCGGTTGTATAGATACTCTTTGTGGATAGAGCCACGGTTTTACTCTCTTTAGCATGTGTTTGCCCGTGAGTTTCCGGGTCTTGGTGGTTAAATATTCTAGAAGTTTTGGTAAAGTGTATGTGCCGAGCGACACCTATTACATTTTCTATGTTACTCCGCTGTTATTTTCTTATTGTTCGTAAAAGCTGTAAATTCCGCATTGTGTTAGGCTTACCTAGTCGCGAAGAATGGGTGCCATCATGACAGGTTCACGACTGGTGAAATAGGATCATGACAAGTACCATGGAGTATTTTGGAGGCAATAATATGAATAAAACACCCACTCAAGAAGTATCCAAGCACAAAGAAGCAAAAAAAAAAATAGACTGAGCAAATTCCAGTGTGACCGCAACAGATCAAGCGCACGAGGCAGAATGCTCAGCGTTCACCGCGGTCGAGCTGCGGTCTTGCCGCGACCGCGGAGCACTGTTCACTCGCAAGAAATTTGGGGACCAAAGTATAAATTCGAGAAAACTTGTTCCAAACCCTCATAAGCTTTAGAAACTCGCCAAGATGGTTTTAATTTTGTTTTGTTGACTACTTTGGAGGCAAGAACAAGTGTGACAAGTGTAACAAAACATTATAATTCTTCTATCTTCTTTTGATTATTTCAAGTACCTATTATGAATAATTTGGTAGTTTTATCTTGTTTTGTCATGAGTAGCTAATTTCCTAGTCTAGGGTTTTGATGGAACCTATTGAAGGATGAACTTCTTGTTATGTTAATATAGTTTCCCAAAATTAATCTCTATTTGTTCAACTATGTGTTTGTTGTAGTTAATTGACATGATCCTCAATTAGTTGTGCCTATTTAGTGTGCATAACTCGAGAGAGAAAGAGTGCATATTTAGGTAATTAGTGAACAACACCACTCCTAAAGTATATGAGGGATCAATAACTGAGGGTTTAAAGGCGAGATTAAGGATAACAAAGCCTTGGGTGTAGTCTAAAGTGAGATGTAATATACAAAGCCAACTAGCATAACTCGAGAGAGCGCGTCTAGTAAATTATCGTGATCACTCAGGAAAGATTTACAGTAATAAGAGTGCTCATGATTTATAGAGACGATTATTAGATGAATCTATATGAAACATAACCGGAAGGGATTCCATCAATAGGAGAAATTATAACCTTAGATCTTTCTCTTAATTGTTTACAATTTAATCAAGTTTAGTTTTCAGCTGCTTATTTACATTCATTCTTAGTTAGTAGAAATACCTTCAACTGTTACTTACAACGTTTGGGAAGTTGATTCCGTAGAATATAGTAAGTCTAACAAAAGTAATTGATAGGTTAATTCCTTGTGGGTTTGACTCTGCGCTAAATACTCAGATTATATTTGCAACGTCCGCGTGTCCTTTCTATAAGGTATAGTTGGGCATGATCAATTATTTCTACTACCTTTTATTCATATATCTATATTTGAAAGGTTTTTACACACTCGTTTATAAAATTATTTAATAACCGTAAATATAAAAATGTTTATCTAAACTATTCTTTATCAATCTTAAACATAACACTTAATTAAAATTCACTTCATTGAAACTGTTAGGGTGCATTCATAAAAATAACAATAAGTGCTTCTTTATTTCTAAAATATTGAATATTTTAGAACAAATTATAATTTGACCCGAAAGAGTAAGACACACACCTATATTATTACTTTGCGTGTGCATGTCATATATATGTCGAAGGCCGAATATCTAAATAGCCTTTTTAAGTTGTTTACAATAACGAGACATATATTTTAATTGAGCTTATTACTAATAATTAGACACCTCTTCTTGATTGAAGTGCGATCTCGTGAATCCCTCACACTAACATAGCAAAATATGTGTTTTATATTCACATCTTAGCGTGTGAAGCCCCGAAAATTCAGTTTTTTTTAAATTAACCATACTTTGTGTGGACCTCACTTATCTTCATCTTCACACTTCTCCTTCTTCAACATTCTTCACTTCTATGGAAAATAAGAACAACTAAAAAGTTTCTTCGAAATACGCACATCCAACTTCTTCCAATACAGATTATCATAATTACTTATATAATCAACTCCATGTATTCAAATTGCTATGGAAGCCCAAAGATCAAGCCAATATAGGAAAATTGGCACCATAAATTTTGGGCTTTTGTCTCCTTCAACCTCTAACTGCCGCTACCATCTCCACCACTACTACTACCACTACTATAAGAATTCTACCCACTTCCTCCACCATTATTATAGTTGCCTCCATCAATATATAAACAAGCATACCAAGCAAATCCTTTCACTCTATCACCCATCCAAAAATTTCCTCTTTAATATCTTCATTTTCCAGAAAGGAGGATCTCAAATTGTCACGTCCCAAAACCAACTCATCGTGATGGCATCTATCCTAGTACTAGGTAAGCCGACTACTTAAACATTTCCAACAAGCTAAATCTTTGAAAGATACTAAATCCAACTCAATTAAAGGAAAATCTTTGAAAAATAAAATAGGAAAAATCATAACTAAATACATAAATTCTTCCCAAAGTTGGGGTGTCACTGAGTATATGAGCATCTACGAAATGACGGAAGTCTGGTATACTGCTTAGGAAGTAAAACTGGATAACCAAACTGAGAGATAAGAGAGGAGAGTCAAGGTCTGCGAACGCCAAACAACTACCCCGATAATCTATGAAGGTCTTGACTCTGCAAATCAACAACCGTCATGATCGGAAGCACCTAAATCTGCACACAAGATGTAAGGTATAGCATGAGTATAAGTCCAATTATTGCAGTCAGTTTCAACATTTAACAGTATGGGAAGTTACAAAAAATATGACATTGATATCTCAGAAATTCATAGTGTACAAGTGAGGGTACAAGAAATTTAGACATGCTTTCAACAAGAATGTAGACATGCTTTCATATTTTACGACAAAACTTAACACATAACATGGAAGATCCAACCTGAATGCAATAAACCAGCATAGATCCAGCCCATATATAAATAGTTGTTAGCATTGCGCCCACTATGGATATGAAAACTTCGGAGGGGCCGATCTAGCCCAAGCATTATAATAAGCCGAATCCTGATATCAATCAATAAAATCTAGTACATCGTGCAGCCCGATCCCATAAATATTACTCACAATAGACCCTAAGTCTCACTCAGTCACTAATCTTTCTGGTCTCTCGGGCTCACCAGAATTGTGTTATTCAACCTAACCAATAATGATATGACGTAGCAAATAAGGACAATAGAGACTGATATAGATTATGCAAATAATAGATGTGATAAGTATAAAATGGCAGGATAAGCAAAATAGTTCAACATGTAACCTAAACATCAATTCTAGCATGACTAATGGCCCAATTGTTTTATCACATGGTGGAAATACGAGTAACAACAAGAATTTACAACTATTCAAGGCCATGGAATCAACCAAGTCCCAACTCTTACGGTGCATGCCTAAATGTCACTTAGCACATGTGTCACCTCAACACCAACCAAATTATATGAAATCTGGGGTCAACTACCCTCAGAACTAAGTTTAGAAGTGTAACTTACCTCAAACGGTGCAAAACTCTACTCCAACAAGCCGTTGGCTCGTGAAACGGTCTCTGAATGCCTCAAATCTAGCCACAAATAATTCTATACAATCAACACGAGCTAAAGGAATCAATTCCATAAGACAATACTAAGCTCTTAATCAAAGTTAAAAAGTCAACTCAAAAGTTGACCCCCGGGCCAACATCTCGAAAATCGGGTAAAAGTCATAAAATTTGAACATCTATTCAACCACGAGTCCACCCATATATAAATTACTCAAATTCGATACCAAAGTCTCGATCACATTCTCAAAATTTGGCCTAAGAACTTTCCTCCATTTTTCCTAATTTTTCACCCTAAGTGACTAACTAAATGATGAAATCAAAGACATAAATATGGAATTTAACCAATTCTAAGTAAGAATCACTTACCCCAATCATCCACTTGAAAATATCTCCACGAATCGCCTCCACCGAGCACCCAAAATTAAATTTAAGTTATGAACGCATACCCATTTTAGAAATATTTAAGTCTGCTCAGGCTACCCTTCTTCGCGAACACGATCCTCTTCTCGCATTCAGGCAACACAAATCAATCTGCTACCCAAAAGTTTTCTACGCGAATGCAAGGTACCACTCGCAAATGTGATGCCTTCTTAACCCCGAGCTTCGCAAACGTTCAAATCGTACTCCAACTCCCGGAACCCCAATCCAAGCCTGGTAATCACAAAGTTAACCCTCGGTCAAACTTTTAAAATTTTAACTTTTGCCATTTCAATCCTAATTCAACTACGGACCTTCAAATCGCAATCCGGACACGTACCTAAGTCCAAAATTACCTAACGAAGTTAACGAAACCATCAAAACTCCATCCCAGAGTCGTTTACACACAAGTCAACATCCGGTCAACCTTTTCAACTTAAGCCCCCAACCTTGAGACTAAGTGTCTTAATTCCTTCTGAAACCTTTTCGGACCCGAACCAACTACCTCGGTAACATAGTAATTGTAAAGCATAAAATGAGCATTAAATGGGGTAATAGGGCTACAACTCTCAAAACGACCGGACGAGTCGATATATACATCTTTCAAAACGTATCCAGAAAATTCAATGAAACAGGAGTAGAAGTTAAAAATAAATTGAAATAGTCCCAATTATCAATGAAATCAAATTACTACCATATCCGATTTTCATGGAAGAAAACCAATTTTATTTGTAAACAATCCAATATTATTACCCGTAAAGCTCGAGAGCATAATGACAATTTTTTCTGGAGAATGGCATAAAAATCAAACCTTCTTAATTCAGTTGCCACCTCTCCTTTGGCCCGTAACCCCCTTCAACCACCGTCTCCTCACTTCTCCCAAAAATCACCATTACAATCATCGCTGGGGAAATCCAGACCACTAACAACCACCTTTTTCCTTCCTCATACAAACACAAAAAAATATTTCTTTGACATAACCAACAACCATATATGAAAGTTGACCCTTTCGCTCCATTTCTACTTATTCATTTCCTTTTCACCGCTATGACCACCCCAAATTAGCCTTTGACATAAGAAGTCATAAAATTAGAGAAACTAGACAAATAATTATGAATACCAGTAGTCATGGGTAGTTGCATGGTGGAGAGAAGAGGAGAAGACTATAGGGTGACAATCCAATATTATTATCGGTAAAGCTCGAGAGCATAGTGACAAATCTTTCTGGAGAACGACATAAAAAATCAAACCTGTCTAATTCAGTCGCCACCTCTCCTGAGACCTGTAACCCCCTTTAGTTACAATCATTGCCGGAGAAATTCAGACCACCAACAACCACCTTATTTTCTTCCTCATACACACACAAAAAAAGTATTTCTTTAGCATAACCAACAACAATATATGACCGTTGACCCTTTTGCTCCATTTCTACCTATTTATTTCCTTTCCACCATTATGACCACCCCAAAATCACCTTTGACCTAAGAAGTCATAAAATTAGAGAAACTAGACAAAACATTATGAATATCAGTGATCATTGGTAGTTGCATTGCGGAGATAAGAGGAGAAGACTATAGGATGACAATCTAATATTATTACCGGTAACGCTCGAGAGTATAGTGACTAATTTTCCGGAGAACGACATAAAAAATCAAACCTGTCTAATTCAGTCACCACCTCTCCTTCGGCCCGTATCTCCCTTCAGTTACAATCTTCGCCGGAGAAATTTATACTGCCAACAACCACCTTATTTCCTTCCTCATACACACACAAAAAAGTATTGCTTTGGCATAACCAACATCAATATATGACCGTTCACCCTTTCTCTCCATTTCTACTTATTTATTTCCTTTCCACTGTTGTGACCAACCCAAAATCACCTTTGACCTAAGAAGTCATAAAATTGGAGAAACTAGACAAGAATTATGAATACCAATGGTCATTGGTAGTTGCATAGTGGAGAGAAGAGGAGAATACTATAGGTTGACGATCCAATATTATTACAGGTAAAGCTCGAGAGCATAGTGATAAACTTTTCTGGAGAATGGCATAACCTGCCTAATTCAGTCGCCACCTCTCCTTCGACCTGTAACTCCCTTCAGCCACCATCTAGTCACTTCTCCCAAAACTATCATTACCATCGTCGCCGGCGAAATCCATACCATCAAAACCCACCAAACCACTAAAACCCACCTTCTTTCCTTCCTCATACACAAAAAAAATATTTCTTTGGCATAACCAACATCCGTATAAGATTGTCGACCCTTTCTCTCTATTTCTACTTATTCATTTCCTTTTCGCCAATGTGATCACCCCAAAATTACCGTTGACCTAAGAAGTCATAAAATTGGAGAAACTAGACAAAGAATTATGAAACCAATGATCATTGGCAGTTGCATGGTGGAGAGAAGAGGAGAAGAATATGGGGTGACGAGAAAGAGCTGAAAGGAGGAGGAGAAAAGGGGATGATTTTCTACATTTTTGTCATGACCCGGATTTTCCACCACTGGGATCGTGATGGCGCCTACTCGTGGTAGCTAGGCAAGCCAATTTACTCACCATTTTGCATTAGTAAAACCATCATGTTGTCAATTTAATAGCATAGGTAATAATAATAATAATATTAACGGTGGAAGTGTATTTTTATAACTCTGACATAAATACAAAATACTCAACAACATCCTCTACCCAAGATTTGGTGTCACATACTCACGAACCACTAAGAATAAACTACATATAAAGGTCTGAAAGAAATATAACAGCTGTCTGTCTCAAAACAACGAGACCATAATATAAATGAAAAGCATAAGAAGAGACGCCGGGCCTGCGGACGCCTCCAAGCTCCCTCAGTCTCGTGATAATAAGATCCTGCTATCGAATTACTGCTATTGCTGCTCAAAACATGGACCTGTGCAAAAACATACAAAAGTATAGTATCAGCACAACCGACCCCATGTACTGGTAAGTGTCTGGCCTAACCCCGGCGAAGTAGTGACGATGCTAGACTGGACACCACATAAACCTGTGCAGTTATAAATATGCAGCAGAAATCGAATACCAAGTAATTAACAATATGGGAGGGGGACATGCTATGGGGAAATGCAATTAACAATAATTCAGAGTAACAACCCAAACAACTTAAAGTCCACAACGAAATAAGAAATTAATATACATAACCACATATATCAACAGCTGTTGCGGTATGCAACCCGTTCCATAATTACCATTGTTGCGGCGTGCAACCCAACCCATATTATTTATCATTTATCATTGTTGCGGCGTGCAACCCGATCCTCAGTATCATTTGTTACAGTGTGCAACCCGCTCCTCAATATCATTTAACAGTCTGAGTCCCCCAAGCAACAGTTACAATTATGGGACACACAATAGACAAATACATAGCAAACATCTTGGCAAGGGAGTACAATTAACAACTCAATCATCTCGGCAAAAGCACAATTAATAGTTTAGTCATCTTGGCAAGGGAGAATACATTAGATACTTACGTCCCGACAAGGGAATAATCAATAACGTTTCCTTTTTCTTTACTTTACTTATCTTATAATTCACTTTACTATTCTGAGCCAACGCTCAAAGGAATTTAATGATCATTTACTATTCACATGTTATTCACAATATATCGACATCCTCTAATAACATGAAATTCACATTATAAGGACTCACGGTCATGCTAGACACTAATGTATAGATACTCGTCACCAGCATATACATCGTACTCGATCACATAGCAATTAGCAACAAGACTCAACTCCTATTCCCTCAAGCTAGGGTTAGATCAAAAATTTACCTCGAAGGTTTACGATCAATTCAGTCATCAAGCAATACCTTTCCTTTCGAAATTTTGCTCCAATACAATTGTATCTATACACAATTTATTTAATATCATTGATACTACTCAACAAACCAGCCCAATTTCTTAATTAAAGTCCTTTTAACATTCTGTCCAAAAATTATAAAATCGACCTCGGGCGCGCTTGGTCAAAACCTGAGGTTCGAACCAAAATATATTCACCCATACCCCCACGAGTGCAAATATATAATTTGTTTTAATATTCGACCCCAAATTGGGGTTGAATTACCCAAAATTCTCAAAACACTAGCTTTGCTCAAAACCCATGATTTCTACCTTAATTTCATGATTTAGGCTTAGAAACTTGTTAATTAATGAAGGAAAAGTGAAGAAAATAATCCGGAAATTACTTACTCAAGTGGTCTTAAAGCTTGGGGGCTTTAATGGCTTCCTAGGGCTTGGGAGAGAAGAGGGCTCATGATAAAAAGTGTAAAATCCCGAGTGTACTGGTTCTGTCTCATTTATTAAAATTTAACTGGGCAAAATTGCCCTATGTGATCGAGGAGAAGACATTGCGATCTCATAGGATAATGGGAATAAGCACTGCGATCGCATAAAGACCAATGCGAATGCATAGAAGAAATATGTGAGGGGGGTCCAGGTTGTACAGTGCGATTGCAATATAGAGGAGTGCGATCGCGTAGGAGGAAAATGGAAGACTATGCGATCGCATGATGTCTAATGCGATCGCGTAGAAGGATTTGGGGACCCCTGAACTTTGCTCTATGCGATTGCAGCTATACCTGTGCGATCGCATAGAAGGATTTTACTATGCACCTGCTGCAGATTTTTCTGCAGCTTTTCCAAGTGTAAAACATCTCGTTACCTATCCAAAACTCACCTGAGCCCTTGGGGCTCCAAACCAAATATGTACACTGACTCAAAAACATCATACGAACTTGCTCGAGCGATCAAATCGCTAAAATAACATTAAATTCAACGAATTAAACCCCGAGATCATCACTTTTTATTTCAAAGTTCATAAACCTTAACTTTAGCTATTGAGGTCCAAAACACGTCAAACGACATCAGTTTTCAACCAAACTTTACAAGAAACACTTAAACAATATATAAGACTTATACCGGGCATTGGAACTAAAATACGAGCCCGATACCATAGTCTTTTAATCGATTTTCATTCTCATTTCCTTAATAATTTCAGAAAAAGAATTTAGTAGAAAAATTCTTTTACTCAGGTTCTAGACCTCGGGTTTCGACTCCGGGCACATGCCCGAGTCCCATATTTTCTACGGACCTTCCGAGACCGTCCAATCTCGAGTCTGAGTCCGTTTACAAAAAATGTTGATCAAAGTCAACTATAATCATATTAATATCAAAATTCTTTAAATTTTTCACAGATTTTACATATTTCAACATAAAGACTTTCTGGTTACGCGCCCGGATTGTGCACACAAATTGAGGCAAAATAAAATGAGGTTTTCAAGGCCTCGGAAGTACGGAATAGCTAAGAAAAATAGTTGATGACCCTTTGGGTCGTCACATCCTCCATCTCTAAAACAACCGTTCATCCTCGAACGGACACAAGAAAGTACTTGAGTCGGAGAACAAATGTGGATAACGGATCTGCATATCACACTTGGACTCCCAGGTCGAGGCCTCAGGAGGCTGGCCTCTCCACTGAACGTGCACTGAAGGAAAGCTCTTTAACCTCAACTATCAAACCCGCCGGTCTAGAATAGCTATCGGCTCTTCCTTGTAAGATAAATCCTTGTCCAAATGGATAGTGCTGAAGCCTAACACATGTGTAGGGTCACCGTGATACCTCCGAAGCATAGATACATGAAAAATTGGATGCACGGCTGATAATCTAGGTGGCAATGCAAGTCTATAAGCCACCTCTCCCACTCAATCAAGAATCTCAAACTGACCAATGTACCTAGGGCTAAGCTTGCCCCTCTTCCCAAACCTCATCACGCCCTTCATAGGCGACACCCGGAGCAACACCCGCTCACCAACCATGAAACCTATGTCTCGAACCTTATGGTCTGCATAACTCTTCTGTCTAGACTGAGGTGAACGTAGCATCTCTTGAATGGTCTTAACCTTATCTAAGGCCTCCTGAACTAAGTCAGTACCCAACAATCGAGCCTCTCGTGACTCAAACCATCCGACTAGAGACCGACATCGCCTGCCATACAACGCCTCATATGTAGCCATCTGAATGCTAGACTGGTAGCCGTTGTTGTAGGCGAACTCTGTTAAAGGTAAAAACTGGTCCCACGAGCCTCCAATGTCAATGACACAAGCAGGAGCATATCTTCCAAAATTTGAATAGTCCGTTCGTATCGACCATTTGTCTGAGGATGGAATGCTGTGCTCAATTGAACCTGGGTGCCTAACTCTTGTTGAGGAACTCTCTAGAAGTGCGAGGTAAACTGCGTACCACGATCTGCGATAATAGATCCCGGCACCCCATAAAGGCAAACAAACTCCCGAATATAAATCTCTGATAACCTCTCGGATTAGACTACTACTGGAATGAAATGTGCTGACTTGGCCAGCCTATAAACAATGACCCAAATAGAATCAAACTTCTTCCGAGTCAACGGAAGTCCAGTAATGAAATCAATTGTAATCCGCTCAGACTTCCAATCGGGAAGCTCAATTCTCTGAAACACACCACTAGGCCCCTGATGCTCATATTTGACATGTTGATAATTTAAACATCGAGCGACATACGCATCAATGTCCTTTATCATCCTATGCCACCAATAATGTTGCCGCAAGTCCTAACATATCTTCGCGGTGCCCGGGTGAATAGAATATCGAGAACTGTGGTCCTCCGCTAATATCAACTCTCGAATCCCAACAACATTGGGCATACAAAATCGCCCCTGCAATCTTAACACCCTATCATCACATATGGTTACCTTCGTAGCACCTCCCCGCTGCACCATGTCTCTCAGGACACACAAATGTGGATCATGAAACTGCCGTTCACGGATACACTCCAACAGAGAAGAGAGAGCAACTGTTCAAGCCAACACTCTGCTAGGCTAAAAAATATCTAATCTCATAAATCGGTTGGCCAAGGCCTGAACATCTAAAACAAGCGGTCTCTGGTTGATCGGAATATAAGCGAGACTACCCATGCTAGAAAACTTTCAACTCAATCCATCGGCCACTACATTAGCCTTAGCTGGGTGATATAAGATAGTAACATCATAATCTTTCAACAACTCTAGCCACCTCCTCTGCCGCACATTCACCTCCTCTGGGCACCCTTCTGGGTCAACCTGGTCATCGGGGCTACAATAGAAGAAAACCCCTCTACGAACTGACGGTAGTAACCTGCTAACCCTAAGAAACTCCAAATCTTGGTCACTAAAGCTGGTCGAGGCCAATTCTTGACTGCCTCAATCTTCTTTGGGTCCACCTTAATACCCTCTACTCATACAATATGAACCAGAAACACAATCGAACTCAACCAGAACCCGTATTTTGAAAACTTAGCGTATAGCTGATTATTCTTCAAAGTCTGAAGAACCACTCTGAGGTGCTGCTCGTGCTCTTCCTGGCTGCGGGAGTACACAAGGATATCATCTATAAAGACTATCACGAACACGTCTAGATAAGGCCTGAACACTTGGTTCATCAACTCCATGAATGCTGTTGGGGCATTGGTCAACCCAAAAGACATGACTAAAAACTCGTAGTGCCCGTACCAAGTGCGGAATGCTGTCTTAGGGACATCAGACGCCCTAATCTTCAACTGATGGTAGCTAGATCTCAAGTCTATCTTGGAGAACACCCTTGCTCCCTAGAGCTGGTCAAACAAATCATCAATCCTCGGCAATAGATACTTATTCATTAGCGTCACTTTGTTCAATTGCCAGTAATCAATACACATCCGCATCAAACCATCATTCTTCTTCACAAACAATACCGGCGCACCCCAAGGAGAAATACTAGGCCTGATGAAGCCCATCTCTAGTAAATCCTGCAACTAATCCTTTAGCTCTTTTAACTCTAGCGGGGCCATGCGATACATCAGAATAGAAATGGGCTATGTGTCTAAAACTAGATCAATACAGAAATTAATATCCCCATCGGGCGGCACACCCAGTAGGTCTGAAGGGAAAACCTTAGGGAAATCTTGTACAATAGGAATAAAGTCAATAGAAGGAACCTCTGCGCTAGAGTCGCGAACATACACCAAATAAGCTAAACACCCCTTCTCGACCATGCGTCGAGCCATAACGTATGAATTAACATTATAGGTAGCGTGACTTGGGGTCCCTTTCCACTCTAGTCGAGATAATTCTGGCAAGGCCAAGGTCATGGTCTTGGTGTGATAACCTAGGATAACATGATACGGGGACAACCAAACCATCCCCAATATAACATTAAAGTCTACCATATCTAACAGTAATAAATCAATACGGGTCTCAAGACCCTCAAACACAACCACGCATGAATGATGCACCCGGTCGACTACTATAGAGCCACCCACCGCCGTAGACACATAAATAGACATAGCTAGGCATGGTGCAAAATAGGAAGACACAAATAAATATATAGACCCAGGGTCAAATAGTACTAAAGCATCTCTATCGCAAACTAGAATGGTACCTGTAATCACAATATCTGACGCCTCTACCTTTGGCCTGGCTGGCAAAGCATAAAATCGGGGCTCAACACCACCTCCCTGAACCATGTCTCTGGGACGGTCATCCACCAGTTGACCTCTCGGGATAGCCTTTACCTCTACGGTCTCGACCTCCACCTCTATGATCCCTACCCCTGCCCCTAGCTGGCTGGGTAGGCTATGGGTTAGCTGGTGCCGGAATCATAGGGCAAGGACCCTGCTGCTGTGTCTATGTACCCCTCAATATCCGGTAGGATCTCTTAATATGATCATATTCTCCACACTTATAACATCCCTCGGAACAACGAGACTGGCCCTAGCGGCCCGAATGACCTCCATGAACACTCTGAAGAGGCTGTACACTGATGGGCTGCTGATCTAAAAACTGCTCAGAAAAGCCACGATCACCTGAACCACCCTGTGAAGCCTAGGGGACTAACTGAAAAAGCCTGGAAGACTGGCCCCTATCATAAGAATCCCTACCTCCAGATGAGGCACTACTGAATCTGCCAGAATGATGAGGCCTCTTGTCCGACATCTGACCACCTTTCCGAGTGAGGGCTATCTCAACTCTACGGGCCGCGTTGGCCGCCTCCTGAAAGGAAATTTAAGACTTGTACCAGGTGTCGGAACCAAAATACGATCCCGACACCATAGTCTTTTAATCGATTTTCATTCTCATTTTCCTTAATAATTTCAGAAAAATAATTTAACAGAAAAATTCTTTTACTCACGTTCTAGACTTCGAATTTCCACTCCGGGCACATGCTCGAGTCCCATATTTTTCTACTGACCTTCCGGGACCGTCCAATCTCGGGTTCGGGTTCGTTTATAAAAAATATTGACCAAAGTCAACTATAATCATATTAATATCAAAATTCTTTAAATTTTTCACAGATTTCTTTTATTTCAACATAAAGACTTTTCGGCTACGCGCACGGACTGTGCACGCAAATCGAGACAATATAAAAATGAGGTTTTCAAGGCCTCGAAAGCACGGAACATATGAGGAAAATAAGTGATGACCCTTTGGGTCGTCACAATTTTTAAAGTTATTTTCTTCTTTTTCAATTTTCAAAATACATGTGTTATTTTATAATTTGTTCTTTTTGCACATCAACGCGATGTATTCACGCTTGTGATATATTGGACTCGAATGTCCACGAGGTCGTATTTCAATCAAGAAGAAGTGTCTAATTGATAATGGGGTCAGTTGAGGTATCTATCTGACCGTTTTAGATAATTTGAAGGTACCGTTTATATATTTCACCTATGTAAAAATGTATAATTGGAATTAGTGGCTTGAGACTATCAATATATGGACCTAGTAAATAATCTAGGTCAAGTTAGGCTTGAAGGCCCAAAACAGGAGGCAATCCTGTGAACTTGATTCTCAAGGCGGAGAGACCATCAGACAACAAAATGAGTGATCAAAGTCTCTTTTTTTTATTTTTTATTTTTTATTTTTATATCAGACAACAAAATGAGTTATCGAAGTCTCTATTTTCCTTTTTTTTTTGTCTCTCTTTTCCTTTTTTTTTTTTAATTTTTTTTTTATTTTTGTGTGTATATCACTGCAACTTTATATAAACAACCTCATCAATGTCAATCGACAATCCCAAATCTGAAAAAACACAATAGGCCGGGAGGATGAATTGTTTTTTCTTTTTTTAATTATCAGTAAACTTGAAGTGATGAAACTTTCAAATCACTATTATAGTTTTTTGTTTGAAGTTCAAATACTGACATTTGGTTTACAAAAACTCAATTTTGGAAGTAATGAGGTTCAATATTTGCAGATACTACACTGTATAGCCGCTTAGTATCCGACAAAATATATAGTTTTATATATTAATGTATAATACACATATAATCTATATAGTTTCTGTATATCTGGCTAGTAAATATAATTATTTTTAATTGACTGGCCAAATATGTAACTTGCCCTTCTTAAGTGGCACAAAGCTGAGTCGGTTGGGCATTTTTAGTTAGAGATTTTTTCCTATCTATACCATATATGAAACTTTATTACAAAAAATGTGCATAGTATCTAAATTACCCGCTCGGTCCATATTATTTCTACAATTTTTGTACCATTTGTTTAATAAATGATTAATTGAGCAGAATCTTCCATAATTAACGCGCTAAAAATAAGGAGAGAATCTTGGAATTAATTGATTCAAAATTAACGCGCTAAAAATAAGGAGAGAATCATGGGATTAATTGATTCTACATTAATTGATAAATTTTTTATATTATCTACAAATTTACTATATATATCTACAATTTGACTACAATTTCTTTATTTGGTGCAGGAAAAAATATTTTAATATATAGTGTCTCTAGATTGTAGATAAATTGTAGACAAATTGTAGTTTACTTATAGTTTGTAGTTAATTTGTAGATATATTGTAGATAAAATGTAGATATATTGTAGATACTGTATTGTCCCGAACTTCGTCTAAGGTATTGTCATGGAGTTTTACCTTTTTATGTTCGAAATCTCATAACTACACCGGTGATTTTAATTATTGGCTATTTTTTAATTACATTTTAATATATGACTTTTTCAATCTGGGTTTTCCGGTGTGCAAGGTTGCTGCATACGACATTGAAGGTGGCGGCAGTAGGGTTGGAGAAACTAGCGGGGGCTGACTGTTGTTTCTGGACGACGGGTTGTGTGTCGCTGGTGGTTGACATGGTTGGAGCTTGGGGTGACGGCATGAGGAGGAAGACAATGACAGCCATGGTCGCTGGTGGATTACGCCGGTGATTTCGGCCTTATATAGAGTTCTGCATTCATCCCTAAGGCATCGCTTTTTAAGCTGCCAAAGAGTCAAACTTCAGACCCGAGTATTATTTATAATTCACCAAGTATGAGAAGCATCAATTGAAAAATGCAGAGGTTAAAGGAATCAAAGTAAATAAGAGCAAGCATTCAGAATGAATTAAATAAGGAGTGAAGCAGAATCTCACGCCATGGTTGGGGAGCTGGCCATAATGGTTGCCTTTAATTAAGGAGTAAAAAATACCTATTAATTAGACCCTTAATTAAGTATGGTATAGAATTGGTAATTTGGTATACGGGTTTGTAATTAATCAAACCTTAAACATGGAGGGTAATAAGGTTTCATATATGGTATAGAAAGGTAAAAATTTCTTTTAGTTAAGCTATTGCAGGTTTGGGCTCAGGTTCTGCCGTTCTGGTTATGAAATGTTGGATTTTGGGCCTAAGTCCAGTTTCGAATTAGGGCTGATGATGTTGGGCAAACGAAAGCCACATCGATTCTTGTTGTTTTTAGACCCAAAATAATAATACTGGTTTATGAAATTTTTTCTTTATTTAATAACCTATCTCTTCCTTGTTTTCCCTTCGTGCCTTTCTTTTACTTGTAGAAATTATTTATCTTTTCCTTTATACAAGCCTTATTATGATTGATTATGCTTTTTATATCGGCATGTGAAATATAATTTTCTTTTATTTCTTCGTTATATTGAAATGTGATAATTTTTAATTTACTCTGCTTTCTTAATTATAATTTTTAATTTATCATATCCATATCTCACTAAGTAGAATTATAGCTAATTATTGTTGTTCCTGTTGTTGTCTGCTTTCCAATTTAGCATCCACACAGTTTATTTAATTTTAATGCCTTGACTAAAATGAGAGAGAATAAAATTAAGGTCGCAAGATAATCGCTATACTTCAACCAACAGGTAAACATTAATGTAAGTCTTTTAAACTCAAAATCATTAACATACCGTTATCTTACTCTCCATCTATTTTAATACTAAACCAAACGCTTCAAAATAATTGAACAAATATTTTTATAAGATAACATTTCCCAAATTAAATAATTTTAGTGGAAAACATTTTACTTATACCAAATCCTTTTCCTAGGGGAATGAGGTGATCTACAAAAATTTATTAGAGAATAAAACAAAAATTGATATAATCTAACGAAAATCACATTTGAAGATTTTCATTTCAAAAGTAATAAGGATAAGAAGGAATAAGCTTATAATGGCACATCTACAGATCAAATGGTTTTTATGATAAGGAGGGAAATGCATTGCATATAAGATGTTATTTAAATCATAAGAATTTATGATAATGATACTTCATATTATTTGCATATGTTCCCTTCGCCAAAAGAAATTCAAAGGGAACGACTAAATTAAATATTTGAATATGTGTCTTGTGGGAAACCACATATCTAAGGTATCAAATAAATTTTATAAATTAAGATATAATATATGAACAAATATATTTGATAAGTACTATTCATATATGGAACAAAGAATTTAAATTGTGGTAGACCATTTAAAATGAAATAAATTCCCATTATTATTAGAATATCGAAAAGCTAGGAAATAGCATCTCCCTAGCAAAAGATGCCTATAATAAAAGGCAGGTATCAGAACTTCAAATAAAAAAGAAGAGAGATCTAGAGAGAGAATTTAATTACTTTTCTCTTGGAGTTTTGGTACAAGATAAACTTATCTTATTTCATGTTTAGTATACCAAATTTAATCTTTCCTTATCTAATTGTCATTGTCCTAGTCAATAGTAATACGGGAAAATAGTCAAAATTTCCCCTGTACTATTTGAAATTGATTGACTTCACCATGTGTTAAACTTTTGATCTAATATCGTTAATAAAAGTCTTGTTTTTTGCCTTGACCTCAAACAATGCTCTAATCTGAAGGTAATTTTAAAACGTAATGAAAAGTTGAGGATAAATTTTAATCTTTCTTCTCGAATAATTTAAACACTTGAAGTCCACCGATTTTACACTGAAGCTCTTTTCATGTCCGCAAATATAAGACGCGACAAGCGTATGAATGTGATCAAAAGTCTAACGGACAATAAAATTAAGCAATTTTGATAGCATATAGGGGCAAATTTGCACCTTTCCTAGTAATGATAATAAAAGACATGATAGCGGATTGTGATGATCCGATAGGTCGCTTTAAGTACTAGCTATTATTTTCACGTACCAAGCCCTCTGTTAGCTATATTTGATGTTCTTAATTTGCATGTGCAATCCGTATATTTTCTGAAAAGATTTTATGTGAAAATTTGAAGAAAACATGAGTTTGGCTTTAAAAGTAACTTGAGTTGACCGCGACCAATATTTTGTGTAAACGATCCTGGATTAGTATTTTGACAATCCAGAGGGTCCGCATCATGATTTTGGACTTGGGCGGAAGTCCAAAATTGAATTCAAGAGTCCCTAACTTGATTTGATTTGTTTTGCCGAAAGCTAGTAATTAGAAGGTACGGAAATTTCTTAGGTTGACTTTATAACTACCGGGTTTGGATTTTGGTTTTGGGACTTGGTAAATGTCCATTTTGCTATTTGAAACTTGTCTGCAACATTTGGTACAATTCAAAGTTGATTTGATATGATTCACACGCTTAGTGATGATTTTAGTGTTTTTGAGTTTCCCTTTGAAATTAATGTGTTTTGACTGTTAATTTGTAGTATTAGATGTTATTTGGATGATTGGAGCGCACGAGCAAGTTCATGTGATGATATTGTACTTGTACGCATATTAGGTTTCGAGCCCGAGGGGTTCAGATGAGTTTCGGATGCATTTCGAATGAGTTTGTGTTGGTTGAAGATTGTTGGTGCATTTTTGTTTCTGGTGTTCAATTGCGAGCCTCACTTTTGCGAACAATTATCCACATTTGCGAGTATGGGCTCGGGACTGCGACTTCGCAATTGCGAAGAAGGAGTCGCATTTTCAATGGATGGTCTATCGGCATTTCTGACTCTGACATCGCAATTGCGATGAAGTGTTAAGTTGCGTATCTTCGCATTTGATTTGTCCGCATTTGTAAAGGTGGGACAGTTCACATTTGCGAACATTTTGACGCATTTGAACATCTGAGCTTCTGATACAAGCTTCTCATTTGCGACCTTTGTTTCACAATTGCGATGGTCGCAATTGCGAACAAGACATCATAATTGCAGCATCCGCAGCCGGGTAAAAGATGAAAAAAATCAGAACTTAGCTTATTTTACACTATTTCTCAATCCTAAGCACTTTAGAGGCGACTTTCCAAGAATTTTTTCTTTCCAAAATTATTGGTAAGCAACTTTAATCCATTTCTTTTCAATTACCCATTACTTTTCATGTGTTTTCAATATCAAATCTAGAATTTTTATGGTAGAAATTAGGGATTTGGGTAGAAATTAGGGATTTTATAAAATTGAGATCTAGACCTCAAATTGAGGTTGAATTTAAAAACAAATCACATAGCCGGTCTCAGGGGTGAATGGATAAACGAGTTTTGATCTGAACCTAGGGTTTTGACCAAGCGAGCAGAGCGTTGACTTATTAAAAAAATGATCAAAATTTAACCTTTTTCATTGATGGATAGTTTCGAAAGCTTGTTTTGAACCATTTGATTGATAATTTTCTAGATTTGGTTGGTTTGGATGCTTGTTCAAAAAGCCAAGCCATGGTTGGTTGATTGCTTGGGTTGCGGAGAGAGGTATGTATCGTGGTTAACCTTAACTTGAGGGACTAGGACTTGCTGGTCTATTTGCTACGTGTACTATGTGTGGAAATGGCATATATGTGAGGTGACGAGTACATATGCGTTGGTAATTGGTTAAAGCATGCAGGTGAAAATTACTTCTTAATTCTAAGTTGTTTATTGAACTTGTTCTCCATGCTTTAGATTATTACTTTTAATTATTCGTCTCATATTTATTGTTTATTTTGAAGATGTTGGAAACTTTTTAAAGTTGAACTTGTTATCATAGCTATATAATTGAATCCTACCTTGTATTTATTATTTACTTTTGTATTGTTGGTTGGTGAGGAAGAGTGAAAAATACGAAGGGTGTTACAGTGCCTTATATGCATTCATTAGCATATATTGAGAGATTGAGAGAGTAAAAGAACAAAGAGTGATGTCGTATAATTTTTTTTATGATATCACATGGTGAGGACGAGAGTAAAAGCATTAAGGGTGATGTCTTGCCATCTTTATTTCATTATCCCGTTTAATTCTCGAATTTGTGATTTACTTCGTTATAGGGTTGCTTATTTCGGAAGTTATTTTATGATTTCGTACTTGCCATTTTTATGATATTTTTCCTTTCGCATGTCCCCTCCCAGTTAATATTTTATCGTTCTACTTGTTATTTTGCTGCTTTATATATGTCTGTATAGGATTTTATGTAGATGTTTTGTTATAGCGTCATCACTACTTCATCAAGGTTAGGCTCGATATTTATGGAGTACAGTGTGTCGGTTGTACTCATGCCATACTTCTATACTTTTTGTGCAGATACTGGTGCTGATCCTAGCGACGTTTAGAGGTAATCTGCTTGGACCCAGGTACACCCAGGAGACTTGAGGTACAGTTGCACGACGTCCGTAGCTTGAAGTTGCCTTCTTTATCTGTTCTACTATTTATCTAGATTCAAATAGTTGTGTTTATTCAGACTTTGTCCGTAACACTCTAGACTCTTATATATTCGTGACTCTAGTTTCTGGTTGTGTTTAAATTACATTATTCAGTAATGTATCACCTTATTTCAGACTAGTCTGTTGTTATTGTCAACATTTTGATTTGACCTCTTAAGAATTGGTTAAAATAATCTAGCTAACGTTGTCTTGTCTGGTAAGTAAAATATTACGCGCCATCATGGTCCCGGGGGTCGGATTTCGGATCATGACAAGTTGGTATCACAACACTAGGTTGTCTAGGTCTCGTGAGTCATGAGTAAACTTAGTAGTGTTTGGAGGATCAATAGGGAGATGTTTGTACTTAACTTCTAGAGGCTCTGGAGCTATAATTTCACTTACTCCTTTCTCTATCGTGCAATTTTGTTCTATCATTTATATGTGAATCATTATATTCTTGTTCTCTCGTAGCGAGAACACGTAACATCTACAGCCGGAGCCCCCTATTACAACCTCTACTAGGGGTAAAGGCCGTGGTCGAGCCAGAGGCAGAGCTCAGCCTAGAACTCGTGCAGCAGCACCCACTGTGGAGCCTCAGATTGATCATGAGGAGGAGATCCCAGCTCAGACTGCACTAGCTGGGCCCGCTCAGGTTCTAGAGGGATTTATAACCACTCCCGTGCTTTAGGATGTTCTAGTACGCTTGATGGGACTTATGGAGAGTGTGGCCTAGACTGGTGCATTTTTAGTCGCACCAGTTATTTCTCAATCTGGGGGGAGGAGCATA
Organism: Nicotiana noctiflora; assembly: GCA_032618575.1. NCBI lineage: Eukaryota > Viridiplantae > Streptophyta > Magnoliopsida > Solanales > Solanaceae > Nicotiana > Nicotiana noctiflora. The sequence continues at coordinate 331,569 of JASVEL010001119.1, forward strand.
GATTCCCGCTACTCACACTCTGAAGAAGTGATTCCCATATATCATACTCCAGCAGTTCCGCCAGTTAGGGTATTTCAGCCTATTGTTGCTACACAGACCCTGGAGAGGCCCGCTATGTCTTCTGAGGGATTGATGAGGTTGGATAAATTCAAAAAGCTCTTCCTTATGCACTTCAGTGGTGCACCTTTTGAGGAACCAGAGGATTATTTGGACAGTTTCTACGAGGTGCTGAGCAACATGGGTATTGTTTAGTCTAATGGGTTAGACCTTTCAATGTTTTAGATGACCGATTCAGCCAAGAAATGGTGGCAGGATAATGTGCGGAGCATACCAGCTGGTTCACTGCCACACACTTGGAATTAGTTTTCGCAGTTGTTTCTGGAGAATTTTATTCCTTTCACTCTGAGAGAGGAGTACCGCAGGCAGTTCAAGCGCCTTCTGTAGGGTAACATGAGCGTTACTTAGTACGTGACCAAATTTTTGGACGTAGCTCGCAATGCAATTATCTTACTCCCTAATAAGAGGGAGAAAGTGAGGAGATTCATTGATGGACTTACTTTCAGTATTAGGCTATAGATGGCCAATGAAACTAGAGATGATATTTCTTTCCAAAGGGCCGTAGAGATTGCTAGATGGAGTGAGGTGGTTCGTGGTCAGGATAGAGGGCGGTATATGAGAAAAGGCCTCGTCATTTTAGTGGTGTCATCTGTAGGCAGAGGTTTTTTCGGTGGAGGCCATCCTCCCAGGCCGATTTAGTCATCTCCCCAAGCAACCCACAATGCTTCAAACAGCCATGGTTCATATGGATATCGACCCGAGAAGTCAGCCTAAAGTGAACCTTCGGCTCCCATCACTACAATGCTGATTCAGAGCTATCATAGTGAATACTCGGATCGTCAGGGTTAGTTTCAGCTTCAGCACCGAGGGCTTTTTATACATGTGGAGATCCGAGGAATGTTGCTAGATCTTGCCTTAGGTCATAATGTGGCATTCCACAACAGAGTTCTTGTTTCATGGTTCTGACACCGGTTTCTCCATCGCCTACTTAGCCAACTAGAGGCGAATGTTAGACTGCTAGAGGTGGAGGTCAGGCCATTAGAGGTGGAAGTCAAGCCATTAGAGGTGAAGGTCAGCTAGCTAGAGGCCGTCTGAGAGGTGGAGGTTAGAGTGGTAGGACCCAGCCCTATTTTTATACATTCTGAGTGAGTTTGATAATCCTCACTTGTTGGTGTTGAAGGATATGGTGCAGCAGGGTGGTGCAAAGTATTTTGTGATTGGTGATGATGGGGTTATATGGCTTTAAGTCAGGATTTGTGTTCCTAATATTGATGGGTGGAGAGATTTGATTCTTGATGAGGTACACAGTTTAAGCTATACTATTCACCCAAGTGCCAAAAAGATGTATCGTGACTCGAAACAACACTATTGGTGACTCAAATGGTGAAGTATGAACATCAGAAACAGGCTGGACTGACTTAGAGAATAGAGATACCTGAATGGAAATAGGAATGCTTCACTATGGACTTTGTGGTAGGATTGCTACGGACCTTGAAAAAGTATGATCCAATCTAGGTTATTATGGACTAGTTGACTAAGTCCACACATTTCATTTCGGTGGTGGCCACCTATTCTTTAGAGAAGTTAGCTGGGATTTACATTCAGGAGATTATCCGCATACACGGCGTGCCCATTTATATCATTTTTGATCGAAGGACACAATTCACATCGCATTTTTGGAGAGTTGTGCAGCGTGACTTGGGCACGTGGGTTGAGTTGAGCACAACGTTTCATCCATAGACAGATGGATAGTCTGAGCGTACCATTCAGATCTTAGAGGACATTTTATGTGCCGATGTTATGGATTTTGGAGGTTAATAGGATCAGTTCTTACCTCTTGCAGAGTTTGCCTATAACAACAACTACCAATCGAGTATTCTGATGACACTATATGGGCCTTATATGGGATGCAATGTCGTTCACCGATTGGTTGGTTTGAGCCTAAAAGGATAGGTTGTTCGGCATCGATTTAGTGCGTGATACTATAGAAAGAGTTAACTTTCTCCAAGATCAACTTCGTACAACTTAGTCTACGCAGAAGAGTTAGACTGGAAGGTTCAGGATGTAGCTTGTATGGTGGGAGAGAGGGTTTTGCTCAGAGTTTTGCCTATGAAGGGCATGGTGCGGTTTGGGAGAAAGGTCAAGTTAAGCCCTAGATATATTGCGCCATTTGATATTTTAGAGAGAGTTGGGGAGGTTTTCAACAAGCTTGCATTACATCCTAGATTTTCTATAGTACATTCGGTATTCCATGCTTCTGTAACGACCCCAAAACCGATCGTGATGGCGCCCAATACAACTGCTAGGCAATCCCGACCAGTTATACTCTCAACCCGAGCATAGAGCTCAAAACCATTCTTTGAAAATCATTAACAACGAACAAAAAACCAAAATATAGTTGATAGATAGAAAATAACCAGAATAACAACAATACCGAGAAACCTCCCAAAGATCAGGGAGTCATGAGTCTAGAGCCTCTACCAGAATAGCATAATAATACTGTAATACAACATAGTCTGAAGTACACGGGAAAGTCAAATAATAGGAAATAGAGGAGGAGTCGGGTCCTGCGAACGTCAGGCAGCTACCTCGACAACTCTAAATGAAAACTTTGAAGAACAGCCGTAAGCTCAGCTAGTTCCTGAAGTACCTGGATCTGCACACATGGTGCATGGACTAAAGTGAGTACTTCTAACTCAGCGGTAATAGACATGCATAATGACATTGAAAGTAAGGAATCCCAATATATGACAGAGAAAAGCTACAACAGTACCTCTACACATTTTACAGTGTAACATCAGTGAGTATTAACAGATAAGTATCATGTATGAATGCAATGCAAATGCACATGATCGCTGCGGCGTGCAGCCCAATCCATTTGAGTACCCGCACTTACTGTGGGGATTCAGACTCCGGAGGGCTTCTACATCCCAAGAGCAATATCATAGTAACATACGCTGCAGCGTGCAACCCAATCCACTTTCAGTCCAGCTACATGCATGCAAGCGACACAGGCACAATCAAACTTACGATTTTAATGTCGATTATTAGTAATTATCAATTAGGTATTTGAAACCTTAGCATTTTTACTAGTTATTTCAAGATAATGTTTAGCTCAGGACTAATATCATGAAACCATACTATATATCATAGAAATAGTGATAATAATCCCTACGGGATCCAAATAACAAGCTCGCAGCCCAAATATATCCATAACCATCCAAGTAGGAGGTTTACCAGCAAATTTATAGCCAAAAACACAGTACAACATCACTCGGCCGGACTAAGCCATAGTCCCCAATCACAATCGACCCCGCATTCACCGTATAGTACGTGTATCGCCTCAATATATTGTCATAGTGTGATATACCGAGGTTTCAAACCCTCAGGTCATCATCCACATCTATTACTCACCTCGAACCGGCCACGAGACTAGTCCGCTAAGCCTTTCCTCTTGAATCAAGCTTCTCAGGTGTCGAATCTGATAAAAACCATAAAGAATATATTAAAATAGGTTAATGGAACATAACCCAATCAAAAGAACTTGAAAAATACCCAAAAATACGAAGTTGGCAAAAACCGAGCCCCGGGACCACTTCTAAAAAAATTACAAAATTCACATTTTCGGATTCCTCGTCTCTCCACGATTCCTTGCATATAAAATTTATCAAAATCGGAGTTTAATTGCCCCTTCAAATTCCAATTTTACATTACCAGAAACCAAGCCCTAACTTCTTCATTTTTTACCCAATTTTCAGAGATTTCAAGGATGAATCTTCAATAAAACCACATATTTAACTCATAAAACTTACCTCCAATTGAATCCTAGTCGAAACCCTCTTAATCCCTCGTCAAAAGCTCCCAAATATGCTCAACAATGGTAAAAAATGACTTTAGCTCGCGGAGGAAATGTTTATAAACCCTTCTGTCCGCCCAACACTTTCCTTCATCGCGTTCGCGACCCTAGTCACGCGAACGCGAAGGCCAAAATTTTAAATGCTCACAATTTCTCTACGCGAATGCGACATAAACCCACGCGATCACGATACTTCCTGACTCACACCTATGCGAACACGTCACTAGACACGCGAACGCGTATAACAAACTTCACTGACTCCAAATACTTATTCGCGAACGCGGAACACCAAATGCGAAAGCGAAGCAACAGGTTTCACATCTACGCGATCGCGTCCATCTCCTTCGTGTACGCGAAGGCAAAATTCCCAGGCTCCCTAAAATGCCCTACACGTTCGTATCCTTCATCACGCAAACGCGATGCACAAAGGTTTGTAACACTAACAGCAGAAAATCTGATCTCTTCACAAACCAAAAAGGGTCCGTTTGAACACCCGAAATCACCCGAGCCCCCCCGGGACCCTAACCAAAAACACCAAACTACTCCAAAACATCATACGGACGTGTTCCAATCATCAAAACACGACCATTAACACAAAAGGTATCAAATCACGACAGATTCAAGCCTAAGTTTATCTAAAACTTCCGAATCTCACATTCAATAAAAAACCCAACCAAACGATGTTCGAATGACCTAATATTTGCAGACATATCTAAAATTACCTAACGAAGCTACTGCAACTCTCAGAATTTTATTCCGACCAAAATCTCACCTATCAACCGGAATTTGCCAAAATTCCAACTTTGCCAATTCAAGCCTATTTCTGCACCAGGCCTCCAAATTTGATTCCGATCGCACTCCTTAGTCACAAATCATCCCCCGAAGCTAATCGAACCACCGAAATTCACATCCGAGTCCAATAACCACATAGTCAACTTCTGGTTCACTTTCTAAAACTAGCTTCCTTCTAAGAGGTTTTGTGCCTTATTTTCAACCAAAACCAATTCAATTACACCCAACCAACTCTAATACTGATATTGAAACATTAAGAAACACAATAATGAAAAAACGGGGCGGTAACTCACGTGACGACGGGCTAGTTCGTCACAATTTTCATGCTTCGAAAGTATCATGAGGGTAGCTCGCATGGTTTGTACTTTAACATGGTTCAACTTGATGGGTATGTAGCATATGAGGAGGAGCCGGTGGCTATTTCAGCCCCGCAAGTTTATCAGTTTAGGTTTAAGAGTCTTCCTTCCGTGAAAGTACAATGGAGAGGTCAGTTGATCGAGGTAACCACATGAGAGTCCGAATCTAATGTAATGAGTAGATAACCACACCTTTTAACTAGTCCAGGTACGTTCCTATGTCTGTTTGAGGACGAACGTTGCTATTAATAATGGAGAATGTTATGACTCGATAGGTCATTTTGAGTACTAGCCCTTAATTTGTGTTCCAGGCCCTCTATTAGCTCTATTTGATATTTCTTGATTTGCACGCGCAGTCCGTATCTTTGTTTGAAAATATTTTATGTCAATATTTATCTAAGCGACCCCAGAATAATATTTTGATGATCATGGTATCGTGATTTGGACTTGATCGTATGCCCGAAATTAATTTCGGAAGTCCCTAACTTGATTTGACTTGTTTTACCGAAAGCTAGTAATTTAGTGGTTTGAAAATTTCTCAGGTTTTACTGTAAGTTTCCTTTATAGGTACCATATTTGTATTTTGGTTCCATGACTTGGTATAGGCCCATTTTTCTATTCGAAACTTATATGCAAAATTTGGTGCAATTCAGAGTTGGTTTGATATGATTCGAACACTTAGTTTTGATTTTAGTGTTCTCGAGTTTTCCTTTGAAATTTCATGTGTTTTGAGAGATGATTTATAATTTTAGATGTTATTTTAGCAATTTGATTGTAAAAACAAGTTTATATGATGATATTGTGCTTGTATGAATATTCGGTTTGGAGCCTATGGGGCTCGGGTGTGTTTTGGACGCGTATCGAATAAGTTTGAGTTGGTTGAAGACTACCGGTGCATTTTGGTTTCTGGTGTTCAGTTGTAGATCTCTTAAGTCCGGCTCACAATTACAAGACTTGCTTTTGCAAACAATAGTTCGAATTTGCGAGAAAGGGCTGGGACTTCGCAATTGAGAAGAAAGAGTAACATTTGCGATTGATGGTCTGTCCACATTTGCAATTTTGGCATCGCAATTGCGATGCAGTAAGTTGGGTATCTTCACATTTGCGAAGAATTTGTCCACATTTGTGAAGGTGGGGTAGTTCGCGTTTGCGAACATTTTGTTGTATTTGCGACATCTGAGCTTCTGATACAAAGTTCGTATTTGTGACTTCTGTTTCGCATTTGTGATGGTCGCAAGTGCGAGCAAGACATCGCAATTGTGACATCTGTAGCTGGGTAAAAAAATGGAAAAATCGGGACTTAACTCATTTTACACCATTTCACAACTCTAAACACTTTAGAGGTGATTTTTCATGAGCATTTTCTTCCCGAAATCATTGATTGTAACTTTAATCCATTTCTTTTCAATTACCAATTACTTTTTATGTGATTTTAACATCAAATCTAGGATTTTTAGAGTAGAAATTAGGGATTTTTTGAAATTCTAGACCTCAAATTGAGATTGGATTTTGAAATGAATCACTTAATCGAGCTCGGGGGTGAATGGACAATTGGATTTTGGTCCGAACCTCGAGTTTTGACCAAGCGGGCCCGGGGTTGACTTTTTAAAAAATAATCAAAATTTAACCTTTTTCACTGATGGGTAGTTTCTAAATCTTATTATGAACCATTTGATCGATAATTTACAAGATTTGGTTGGTTTGAAGGCTTGTTCAAATGGCAAAACCATGTTTAGTTGATTGCTTGGGTTGATGAGTGAGGTAAGTGCCATGATTAATCTTTACTTGAGGGATTAGGACTTGTTGGTCTATTTTCTACGTGTACTATGTGTGAGAATGACGTATATGTAAAGTGACGAATACATATGCGTTATTATTGGGTTAAAGCATGCATGTGGAAATTATATCTTGGTTCTAAGTTGTTTATTTGACTTGTTCTCCATGCGTAGATTAGATTATTAATTTTATTTATTCATCTCATATTTATTATTCATTTTGAAGATGTTGGGAACTTTTGAAAGTTGAGTTTGTTATCGTGACTCTATAACTGAAGTAAAATTATTTTCCGCCTTGCGTTGTTGATTGGTGAGGAAGATTGAAAAGAACGAAGGGCGTTGCCGTACCTTATTTTCATTCGTTATCATATATTGAAAGATTGAGAGAGTAAAAACATGAAGGGTGATGACGTGACGGTGCGTAAAAACACGAAGGGTGATGCCGTACCATCTTTATTTCATTACCTCATTTGATTGTCAGATTTGTGATTTACTTGGTTTTAGGGTTGCTTATTTCGGAAGGTGTTATTTTGTGATTTCATACTTGTCGTTTTTATGATTTTTTTAGCATGTCCCATCACAGTTAATATTTTATTGTTCTACTTGTTATTTTTGATACTTTGTATATATGTCTATAGAAGATTTTACGTAGGTCTCTTGTCATAGCTTCGTCACTACCTCGTCGAGATTAGGCTCGACTCATACAGAGTAGAATGAGCCGGTTGTACTCATGCTATACTTCTACACTTCTTATGTAGATACTGGTGCTAATCCTAGCGGTGTTTAGAGGTATTTTGCTAGGACCCGGCTACAGCCCTGGAGTCACCTTCTTTATCTGTTCTACTGTTTACCTAGATTCAAACAATTGTATTTATTCAAACTTTATCTGTATCACTCTAGACGTTCATGTATTCATCACTCCAGTTTCTAGGATTGTGTTTAGATTATGTTGTTTAGTAGTATGTCACCTTATTTCAGACTATCGGTTGATATTGTTAACATTTTGATTTGAACTATTAAGAATTGGTTAAAATAACCTAGCTAGCGTTGGCTTGCCTAGCAAGTGAAATGTTAGGCACCATCACAGTCCCGAGAGTGGGATTCCGACTCGTGATACAGGTAGATTTCAGTTGTTTAATATGAGAAAACGTAATTTTACAACTTTATTGTCACAATAGATGAATTTTGTTATCATACATGATATCACTCCTATTTGTGGCTTAGGATTAGTCGTAAGAGAAAAGCCAAGGGTGATCGGGTCGGGGCAAATTAGAAGGGTGTAAGAATTCATGTGAAGAGATAGAATTTGGATGTTTTTTCCTTTTTCCTGACAATAACAGAAGTGCAAATTATCAACTCATTGAAAGAGGCTGTGACAATCGAATTATTTCAAAGCAACATAAAACTGACAAGATTTTGGAAGGCATTTTCATTAGAGTATAACTTTAATCTAGGAGAGTTCAGTCCAATACATATGATGATTTCTTATATTATTTTCAAACTTACCATCAACATAAAGCCTTTACTAGTGGGATTCTTATTGTAGTTTTATGGGAATGTCATCAACTTGACAATATTTCTGTCATATAATATGCTCTCCTAAAACTAATTTGAATCGTGTACTTTTTCTTGATTTGTGATTACGTTTCAGCTTTTTGTGGTAGAGAAATATTAATGTCGATTTAACTAATATACACTGATAGTATAAAATATTTGCATATTAATTTTTGATCTGTTGTAGTAACTACTTATCTTATATTCCTTTAGCTTAGAAATTTCACTTTCTATTAACGGATCACATACAATTATTTTTTAAGTGTATAAAAATATTTTGTGAAAAAAATACTCTCAAATATTAAGGATCATGTGATTTACGGAGCGTACGATATTGCGGTATTGTTGGATTGCATTGAGGTTGATGTAATGCTGCACAAAGAATAATATTACTAGTGGCTCTCTCCTTTTCGAGAGTTTTTATATTTAATCTTAGGTTATTCTTTTCCTATTCAGCATATGGTCTTGTTTTAAGTATTGTGTTCCAAATTAATAATTTATATATATATATATTTAATTAGAGTCATTAATATAG